>CM035165.1:12292257-12892257 GCA_020205615.1 Panax quinquefolius | reverse complement strand
TAACTTTGTCGTCTCAATTATTGATTTAATAAAATAACATATTATGCGGATGATACTGTGACAATAATCGAATCAATAATATGAGAGATATGATCAAAGAATTATTGTAGCAATAATTGAGTATAAGCGAGTGACTTCTCACGTAAGCATCAATAATCAATACTGGTGTGCTACTTATGCGACCCTAGCGTATTCATTGTACTTTTACTACCGGGTAGTTCAACAGTTAACAGTAAAACTTTCGTCATTATTTTCATAAAAGTATTTTTGTCGTTTTCTCAATCAAATAATAATTCCGTTGTGGGGGTCCACCAATGATTGTGTCGTTATACGAATATTCCCCTGTTAAAGCGAATATTCCCAGACCAACCGAATATTATATAACAACTTGCGTATTTTACAAAATTTGTAAATATTACCCACAACTATAACATTATATCAAATCCACACCATATTATTCAAAATATATTTATAAAAATTTAATCTTTATTCAAAAGTTTGGGGTCTTACATAACTTCATGCATGCGATCTATCGCACATACGGTGAATTTCTGTTGTTATTTCATTCTTATTTATTACATTGGAATATCTCGTATGTATGCATCACGCATGACACGGTTCCATTATTTATTATTCTATTTGAATAACACGTATGCAATGCGGATTACGCACGCGTGGTGAAATTCTTACATTATTCTATTCTTTATTATTATATTGGAATAACTTTATACATGCAAGTAATCGCATACATGGTGAAATTCTTTTATTATTCCATTCTTTATTATCTTTGTTAGTTATTAGTTTTGAGTTGTATGTCTTTGGCTGAAAAAAGATGATATGTTGTTGAATATCTTTGGTTCTGTAGTGCAAAGATGATCACATTGTTTGATATCTTTGACCCCATTGTGAATATGGATAGGTTTATGACATGATCATGACCACTAGTGATACTAACGAATATCCTTGGTCGTAGTGCATGGATAATTCAATGATGTGATTGGCAGGATCATGATCATTAGTTAACAGTTGAATGTCTTTGGCCGTAGTGCACTGACAGGCAATTGATTGGTGTGATTATGACCATTGGTTTCATAGTTGAATATCTTTGGCCCGTAGTGCAAAGATAGACAACTGATTGGTATTATCATTGTTATTACATTTGAATATCTTCAGCCTTTGGGGTAAGGATATTGAGTAAACGTTCTATTAAGCCTTTGTGGGTAAGAAGGGCTGTTAATTCACATTATTATAAATATGAATTGTGAATTTAACTAACATCTTTGGTGCTTCAGGTGAAGACAAGTGATGAAAGTTCTATTTGTCTTGAGTATAGCAAAAAACTGTTGATGAGTAGTACAGGAATAAAATATCAACAATGGACTTTTAATCTAGAAGAGATAGTAGATATTATGTTCTACTTGACTCTTCTAATGGATTGCTTGTTCCGCTGCAGTTAAACTTGATGTCTGCAGTTCTATTGTGTCGTTGTACAATATTCACTGTTAAAACGAATATTCCCCGACCAATCGAATATTATATAACAACTTGCGTACTTTGCAAAATTTGTAAATATTACCCACAACTATAACATTATATCAAATCCACACCATAATATTCAAAAATATATTTCAAAAAAATTTAATCTTTATTCAAAAAGCTGGGGTCTTACATAACTTGTCTGTGCGATCTATCGCATGCATGGTGAATTCTGTTGTTATTTCATTCTTATTTATTACATTGGAATATCACATGCATGCGCGATCACGCATGACCTGGTTCCATTATTTATTATTCTTTTTGAATCACCTGTGTGTGCGGATTACGCACGCATAGTGAAATTCTTCTGTTATTCTATTCTTTATTATTATGTTGGAATAACCTGTCTATGCGAAGTACTGCATACATGGTGAAATTCTTTTATTATTCCATTCTTTATTATACTGTTGGTTATTGGTTTTACAGTTGTATGTCTTTGGCTTGTAGTGCAAAGATGATCTGTTGTTTGATATCTTTGAACCGTAGTGTGAAGATGGATAGGTGTATGACATGATCATGACCACTAGTGATACTAACGAATATCCTTGGTCGTAGTGCATGGATAATTCAATGATGTGATTGGCAGGATCATGATCATTAGTTAACAGTTGAATGTCTTTGGCCGTAGTGCACTGACAGGCAATTGATTGGTGTGATTATGACCATTGGTTTTATAGTTGAATATCTTTGCCCGTAGTGCAAAAGATAGACAACTGATTGGTATTATCATTGTTATTACATTTGAATATCTTCAGCCTTTGGGGTAAGGATATTGAGTAAACGTTCTATTAAGCCTTTGTGGCAAGAAGGAACTGTTAATTCACATTATTATAAATATGAATTGTGAATTTAACTAACATCTATGGTGCTTCAGGTGAAGACAAGTGATGAAAGTTCTATTTTTCTTGAGTATAACAAAAAACTGTTGATGAGTAGTACAGGAATAAAATATCAACGATGGACTTTTAATCTAGAAGAGATAGTAGATATTATGTTCTACTTGACTCTTCTAATGGATTACTTGTTCCGCTGCAGTTAAACTTGATTTATGTTATATTTTATCAGTTTAACATTGTTGAAGGCTAACGATAAATTATTCTGCATTATCTTAGTCATAATATTTCTTACTGGGCTAGTTGAGCTCACCCTTTCTTTCACTATTCTCTTGTGAAATGAGAGCGTAGCGAGGACTAGTCGGGAACGCAGTGATGGTCCTAGATGGTGCATTAGTAGTCCTCACTATTCTGTGAAATAGTGTGACAATAAATGTAATGAGGACCCCATTGAGTTTGTATATTGTCTAGATGACAATATTTGTATTAAAACTTACAGCATATGTTTAGTCGTATTTTTACATGACGTTTGTATAATTAAGTTTGTATTTATATTTTGTACCATGTATCTGGCGACCCAAGATGAGTGATGTATACCTATTTTTGGGGCATCACAACTAAGGTCACTTTGGTATTGTACACGGCTAAATAAATGAGTGAGTCGCAATGTGCGCGACTCTGTCACGTAAACTTTGGATAGATTTTTCAAAAGTTGAGATTCTCGGACTCGTAACTTCTTCGTTATAAGTCCGAATTGACTCGTTCAAGAGCCTACGGGTCAAAAATTACGTACTCTATGCGTTTACGTAAGAATTTTATCTATTTTATTTCATTTGCTAAAATTTCACCTATTAGTCCAATTTAACGAAAACGATAAACGTTCGTGAACGTTCAATGCTCGTTTCTTCGTTCTAAGTCGGAATCTGGCCATTTTCGAGTCCGCGGCTCTATAATGCCAAATATGACTTGTCTCCATCGAAAACCAACGTTTATGACTTCAAACACAAAATACGACTTCCATTTTGAGAATTTCATGAATTCGACGATTGTCGTTCAATCGTGTAAATTCCGGCAAAACCTCATTACTAATCATTCTAGGTGGATTTTAATCAACATATAGACATTTGAAGTTACTTATTACACCAACTTATTATCAAAGTAGGTTTTGACTTATTCTCATAAGTCAATGACTTATTCATCTTATTAACTACAAATTCTCATGCTAATAACTTACTATGAACTTAAGTCCATCAATCAACGTTTTCAAACTATTTTGAACATACTAACATCATATGACAACATATGGCAAGTTCTTCCCAAGTTCATCAACTTATTTAGGTTCAAGTTACTTATTCGGCTTAAGTTCATTCATCAATGACTTATGACATTAGATTACACTTCTCTTATCATCCTAGTATGATAGAGATAGAAGAGATAATATTAATTACCTTTGAAGACTACTTGTACTTCTCTTCTCTTGAAAATCTAGCAAAGGAAAATTAAACTTCAAAGTGCTTATTGGCTCTAACAGATAAGTTGTTTGAGAGAGTTTATTGGATGAAATAACAAACCTCGAATGAATTAAAGGGCTTGCTATTTATAGAACTTTCAAGGTTAAGGCAATTAGGTCATTAGGCAACCCACCTCCTTAACTAACCTCCTTACTATTCCTAACTTAAGCCCTAAGTAATCTTGTTTATCACTCATTTTCCTTGCTCACCACATAAAGGTCTTGCTCTCCAAGTTCACCCATGGGTTGCACCATGGATCATTGCTTTACCCATTGGATCATCCTTTGGGCTTAGGTTTGACTAATTAATCTAGCTAATTCCTTGTTAGGCTTGTATTAAATCACTTGGGCTTAGTATAAATCCCAAATAGGTTCACACCTTTAAGCTTATGGACTTATGTTTTATACCAATTTACATTAATTCATTTCATTAGGTTTTAATACATACATTCACAATTTAAGGCCGCATGCGAATTATTGCATTTTCCATACTTAGATTATTATTACATAATCCATCTCGCTTCGATATCCTAACGTTACGTATTTCTCGGAAGTTCAAAAATAATTCCCTAGCGATAAACGGTGAATAGTGTTTTTCGTAAACTTTCTCGGAAAATATTTATTTTCGTCTTAGAAATTCAAACACTTCAATTCATTCACGTGGTTCAAATATTACGATATTCCGGCGTTTCTAGGTTATAGAATGACATACATCTTATTAACACATATAATAACAAATAATATTATTTTATTCATTATTTAATTCTTTCAAGTATTTTACAAAGGATCCGAGTTTCTCGATTCGTTCTGATTGTTACCATTTTACGGATTTTTTTTATTTCATACCACACGAGACTTAGAAATTTTGTTTAGATATGAGATAGGGGATCAGCCTATTCAATATCCTAGGAGTATTCATCTCATCCTACCAGTGCTCAAATGCACCCAAATTAATGTCAATATATTATCGACCGAATTATGATCCCTTACGGGATACCTAACTTCAGAATAGGATGTCTTACCAAACAATTTGGTTTGACACAATAATTTATGCTTTACAATTAATATGAATAAACAATTCATTTCTTAGTTATGCTGAAGCTATAACAATAACCTTACAATAAAAGGTAATTCAAATGTAGGTGTAGTATATTATATCAACAGCATATCAATATAAAAAAAATCATGCTTAACGAATAAACAGGGTTGAGAAATTTGCATAAGTAGTTTAAGGTTTAAGAAGAAGATGCCTGAGCGTAGATCAGTCAAGTTTTGCTACTCAGTTAGTTTAATAAATACCTACAATGTTCATATATATAAATCCAACACGTTAGTATTGATAACAATACTCAAATATAGCATTTATATAAGATCGGGTTAGATTCGATAAGGTTTCGGTGTTCAGTGTATTTACCCAATACTAAATAAATTGATACATAAACTAAATTTTATTTATAAAATTTATTTTATTTTTAGATAATTTATGTATCCATTATAATAATTTTTAGAAATTTTAAAATATTTTTAAAACATTTATTTATCCTTTAAATGATTTTTAAATCATTTATTTCTATTTTAGGTAATTAATATTTACTTAAAATTTAAAAAACATTGTTTATTATTTTTATATAATTTATAACCATTTATTATGATTTTATATTATTAATATTATTTTCAATAATTATTTAGTATTTGTAAATAATTATTCTAATTACTTTATTATTGAGTTAATTATTAATAAATTTAAATAAAATAATATATTTATTGAATTTATGTAAAAATATCAAAAATTAATTATAATTATTTAATATAATTTTTAAAACTATTTTTGTATTTATTTATATTTATTTATTAATTATTTCTAATTTTTATAAATTAATTTTTAGAAAAACAATTTATGTCCGTCGCTAAATCACTACAGTGACTGGAAGTGTCGCTATAGGTGTTCTTGAGCTTCTAGGCTAACAGTTGGTCATGGTCGAGGGACCAGTTTGACCACGATTTATTTAGCTATGGTTTATGATTCTAAGTTTGGAAAATTATTGGTGTTATAGTACTCTTACAATAGTACAACATCAAGCAAACTTCATGCTTTAACCTACATATAACAAGAAGTTATAGAGGCTCAAAGTCACTGTCAGAGTTGTTCTTGAGTTTATGGACAACCCAGAACAATGGTCATGGTCGGTCAACGGTTTTGTGGCTTTAATATCTCTGATTCTGTGTAATAGATGTGTGTTGTGTTTGTTATAACATGTAGTATATATGTCAGGGTACAAATATATAACTCTAACTTGAACAAAGCATAAATCTAAGGTCTCTATTTATGCAGGTCAAAGTACAGCCAAAAGATGTTCTTCGTATTCATCAGTTTTCTGGGTAACCTAGAAAACTTGGTCAAGCTCGGTCAACGACTTTTGACCATTAATTCCAATAATCCTATGAGTTGTTTAAGCAATTTAAGATCATAGATATGTAGTATGTATATCAAGGTGTTAATCTAAAACAAAAAGTTACTAAAACAACAAATAGAAAGCGATCAAAAGGCTAGTTAAAGTAGCCGGTTCAAATTATTCTTGAATTTTCTAGGTAACCCAGAAAATAGAACTCCGTGAATGGTCAACCAACTTTGACCACCTATTACTTGCAATATATGGTTCTAATGAACCTATTTTCTTTTCCAGATTAAAGACCTACTATCAAGCTACAAATATCATACAAATAACGGACCTAAACATAAACACATACGAATCTACAAGCTCTGACATTCGGCTGTCAGACTTGATTTTCAAAATTTCCAGATTTCTAAAAACACTTAATTAAGGCATCTAGATGTTATGAAAACGTGTTCTATCAATCTAACATACTTTCTAACATACTATTACATAATTCTAAACATCTAAACAACAAAATTAACAAAGGATCAAAGCACTAGCTACGAATTAGGGTTTGCACCTTACTTGCTTTGATTTTTGATTCTTGCTTCTGAATTGGTTGCTGCTATCACCCAAGCTTGATTTGGTATGTATATAAGTGTATAATGGCTTAAAGATTTCGTGAGTTTGTTCTGATCTAGGGTTCCTATTTATAGAATTCTTCAACTTGGCTTTTTGGACATTTTCAAGCTACTTGCCTCCACAAACATCAGATCTGATGACTCTACTCATGCTCGGGAGTTACAAGCATATCATGTGCAGCCTAAGAACTTGCATTGGTGACTCCTAACCTACTTGTGAGCTAGTTAGGTTAGTTTAGTAGCCTAATTATGCCATAATCTTCTTTAATCTTCACTACAACAAAAAGGCTTATCAATGATCAAGATCGTGATCGCGTCTGATTAGATATATATCAGCATGATGGCTATCTATGACCGTGTCACGTCACGACACGAAGTCATGAGATAATCTGTCATTGGAAGGACATCAACGACCAACAATAGCGATAATCGAATTATGAGCGACCGCAATTAGCTTAATCGACACCGTCGCTATTATGACTTATCTCGAGTCATTTGTTATGCGTGACGTGTCACACGCGTGTCAAATCGATAGATAATAATACCGCATATGGTCGCTAGATTCAAAGAAGTCAAGCGATCACGATACATTTTTAGCGACCGCACGCGTCACGATGCTTTTTTTTTTTTTAAATTTTTGCCTATTTTATTGATTTTCCAAAATAACACGCTTTGTACCGCTTTCAATCCCAACACGCTTATATATATATATATATATACAAGCATCCATATTAACATCCATCCAATACAATACAAAACATTCATCCATGAATAAACATTCATCCAATACAATACAAAACATTCATCCAACACAATATAATCGATATCGTAAACATCCATATAAACTAATACAATTGTCCAAAGAATGAATCTAAAAGAGTACAAGGCTTTAAAAATCTAAAAAAAATAAGTCTAGGCGCTCTTCATGGATCATCCAAATTAGGATCCTGTAATTATCAAAGTAATAAAACATATATGTTACATATAAGTAAGACATTGACTCAGAGACTATAAACATATAAGATAATGTAGCTAAACAATAAACGATATATATATATACCGCTCATTGTTGTTGTGTGTCTCGCTCCTCGCCTCGCCATTGGCCGCCGCCACTCGCTTCTCCGCCAACTCATCAGGACTCAGAGACTGCAGATGCTCGCCCAGTATACGAAGAAGATCACGATCCTGACAGATCGCTCTCACATAGTCAGCAGGAGTATGATAGGCTGGATAACCTGATGACTGTGTAGACTGGGTGGCAGAGCTGCCTGTGCCACTGATGGTCGGGCGTCGTCTTTGTCCTTGGCCTTTGACATAATTTTTCTTCACGATGGACGCCCTCTCCCATAATTTTTGATCAATCGACGGACGCGGGGTGCCTTCAGGATAGCGCTCGTTCATTAAGCCCTTATAAGTGTCCTGTCAGAAGATGAACAATTAAATAGTTAAAAATAAATAAAAAAAATACTAAAGAAGGTCGTTACAATTTATAAACAACATATTAGGATAAAGTGAACTTATTATCGCTTATCCGAATAGCTTCGGTGTAGACCATCGCGGTGGCTACATACACATCCAACCAATTGATAGGTTGGCCTTGAGACCGAGACTCCTATAGTTCATTTTTTCATATTATTATGTAAACATATGATATTTTAGCTACAAAAGATGACTGTAAACATAACATACGCACAGCGGCAAAGAATGTGTCGCAATCGTGATATACCGCCGCCGACACGTGCCTTTTTGCCTTTTCTCGCTCGATTCGATACACGAGGATCATTCGAGGCGGTAGCTTGCGCTTCTTGACCCAACTTTCTCACTTTCCACTGGTCACACATCTCGCACCTATACGGGTGTGGCGCACCACTGTGGGGCTATGCTCATGCATATATCGCTTCACCCTATCTCGGATGGTCAATCTCAAAGATTGTCTGCGGGGCTTTTTGTCGTTCCTTGTTCAAATTATCTTTAGTTAAATGCGCATGCACATACGCCGAATAGTGTCTCAATAATCGATGATGCGTCGTCGTCGTCCCATCTATATCGTTTCTGCAAATAAAACAACAATAATAATATTAAAACTGTTATATTACTAAACAATATTATTTGATTAACTATGTATTATCTATCAGAGTGATAAAAAATATACCAAATTCAAATTTCAAATCAGATCCTTATGGGCGAGAGGTGTGTCATTTACGTAATCATCCGGGCGAAGGCGATTCAGTAAGCATAATTGTGAAATGCACTTCACAATTTTACTATCTTGAAAATCACTACAATATACAATAATTTATATTAAAACCCTTACATTTAAATCACTACTATATTTATAAAAATGAAAATATTAAACCCTTATATATATATACACGATGTTTAACTTACGCTTTATCCGGAGGGAGGACGGATCTCAGATAAGAATGCGATCATCCGGATAGTTAGGGCCATTAAGACATGATTAGGCTCCCCACCCAACCCGCTTTTTCGGTTGAGTTCGTAAGACATCTATAAATAAAAATTTAAGATGTTAGTATAAGTTATAAATGAAAGGTACATAAACATGTCAGGGATATAGAGAACATCAGGATATGTAATTGTATGTAAACAAAAGGACAATAGGATAGGATAGTCTAGGCCACTAGGATAGTCTAGGCGTGTATATTTAAGTTACTTAAGGTTACTTTTAGCATCACCAAACTTTATTTAATCATCTAACTCATTTTGACTTATCAAAGCTCACTTTAGGCTTGAAAAGAGAGCTTAAATTGGTTTTCTTGTTGGCTTTATTAATGACCATGTTTGGGAATCATTACTAGCATGTATGAGCAACTTTGTATCTTCTCATAATAGTCCTTTAAGGTCAGGTACTATGAATTTTCCAAAACAGTCCATTTTTGGCTTTAAAATGTGATTTTTAACAAGTCTCATGCTCAAAATGGCTTGGGCTTAGTTCCTTTAGTTTGTGTAGCTTTCTTATGTCCTATTATGACTATTGAAACTTGTGTATGGGGTCCAGGTATGGTGGTTCACTATTTTAGTGTTCATTGTTCTATAAAGCTTATTTTCATTGATTTTTAAGCAAGAATTTGCACAACACACCATGTAGACCTTAACTAACTTAGGGAACCATTTTTACATGTTATCTATAGGCAATGTATGTACTCCTCACTATCTAACAACACTAGTCACACAAGTTGGCCATAATAAATGGTCCTTTATAGGCACAATTTTGGCTACCAAATCCCCCAACAATATACAATAGAACACATATGGAACACATATGGTCTTTAAGCATTCCTATAAACCTTAAATCACCATGAAAACTCATAAGCACATACTCCGCATGTTTGAAAACCGAGTTCAATCTTTCCATACTCGCATGTTTGTACTAATATGTTCCAAATATTAGATAAGTAAGAAAATGGAATGAGAAATCCAATAAGAGTATATGTAAAAATGAATGTGGCATAGAATCGATTGTTATGATCGATTCACTACTCATTGTCACTCATTTGTCTTTTGAAGTAAGTTTTCTACTAATATATATATAACCTAAAGTTTTCTACTAGTATATATTTTTTTACTCACTTTCTCTCTAACTTTTGTTTTGTTGGTGAAAAGTGAAGAAAATGAAGTAACTTGACTATGTATGGGCAATATTTTTGCTAGTTTATTAATTGGTCCCTCAACTCTTTTTTTTTTCTTAATCAAGTTACTTAACAAGGATACATATATGATTCGAGGGTCCATATCTCGAACACAACAAAAACATCACATATACTCATTGCCATCACATATACACGAATGCATATATGGCCATTCGACTTATATATGAAGATTTAGACAAGTATGGATATTTTAGAAACAACTCATTAATAGTGTGATTGAAGTTATGGTGCTTGTGTTTGTGTTTGTACTTTTCATTTTCTTTCTATTCTAAGCTAAGTCATACTTATAGCATATATATTAATAGTGTGTCATTTTCTTTATCTTCTCGATCGTGAATTATGGAAAACTTCTTTGAACCTTCTTCTTGATTGAATTATGGATAAACTTAATTCCTAGTTATGTTTTATGTTATACTCATGTTCAAGTTATATGGCCATTTGACTTATATATGAAAAAATTTACAGAGTCTCCCTATAATATGGACTATCCACACGCACGAGGGCATGCATATTGACCAATTTCAAAGAAAATATAATCCCAACACACAAAAACAGAATGTGCACAACTATAATTCAAGGCACAATTTAGAGAATCCAATATTAGTAAAAACAATAAGAAGCCCAAAAATTGTCCCAATTTCAAAGCAATATCAACAACAATTTATTTAAATTTCAGCAAAAATATATTCAGCAGTAATGTTATATTCAAAAATTTTCCAAATTTCAGCAACTGTTATTCAGTAATAACAAATTATCCAACTTTAGATAATCTCATATTAAAACATGAAACCTAATCATGCATGTTCCCAAATTATTCTTGTGGTGTAAAGTGTGTGTATATATTCTTATAAAATTATACATATATGATGTATGTGTGTGTGTATATATATATATAGGTATCAATCAACTCATAAAAGAATCTCTCTTTCTTAAATTCATTGATTATCCCAAAAGTTTCATACCCTTTAGGGTTATACCCATTTTGAATCTCTCTTTCTTAAATTCATTGATTGGCCCCGTAAGGCTTGGCTAAGCTTGGCATGGCCTCTGATGGCCTCATGCCCCAAGGCCAACCCATCGCCTCAATAGTCCCTTAAAGGCTCTAGTGGATCACTTAGTTTAAAATCCCTACATCATTTAACAAAGACCAATTGGATATTAGACTCCAATGTTGGTGGTTTGACATTTATTAATGTAAGTGCAACTAATTCAATTTGATATCATCTCCTCTTATTTAAAAGTATATAGCATTGGTCCTTGCGCTCACAATTATATAGACCAACTCACCCCTAGCGTGTGACCTAGGAATAACCCACCTACAGTTACATTAGAAATCAACAAGCCATTGGGTGGGAAATAAATGCTTAAGCATAAATTTTGTCAATCCTAATTATCCTCCTACCCTACCCAACAAGATTTGGACCACAAAGATATCTCTGAAGAGGTATGAAATCTATAATAATTCCAAGTGTCAAACACAAATACCAACATTATACAAAAAATATTAACATTAGAGACTAACCCATTATACTAACATTATACAAAAAAATATTAACATTAGAGACTAACATTATACAAAATAATTCCAAGTGCCAAACACAAATACCAACTCATAAACCACAAATACCAACATTATACAAAAAATATTAACATTAGAGACTAACCAATTATACTAACATTATACAAAAAATATTAACATTAGAGACTAACATTATACAAAATAATTCCAAGTGCCAAACACAAATACCAACATTATATAAAAATATTAACATTAGAGACTAACCCATTATACTAACATTGGAGACTAATACATTCAATCAAACATTTGAACCACATAAATTAACAAAAATCGCATTCAATCGAAAACCCACAAACTACAAAGAGTTTAAAAGAAGAAGAAAAACCCAAATATTCAAACATAACATACACATACACACACACACATATATATATATATATATATCAAATATTTGTTATATAATTTGGTACCTAACACCAATTGAAGGAGAAAGCCAACCCAATCGCGCGACAAAGAACGAGATTTCCTCTTCTCCTTCTTTTCCCCTTCTTCCTCTTCTCCTATTCTGGTCTCCTCTTGTTTTTTCCTTTTCGATTCTCGCAAATGCCGAGTTTAAAGACCGATAGATTAAAGGATCGTGATCGCACGCGTCGCTAATTTTTAATGACATGGACTTATCAGCGATTGCATGCGGTCGCTGATTATAAGTTGTCGCAAAAAAACTACGCGCCAACATTTCTTGCCAAATTTTGGGTGGGAAATTTGTTCTAGCGACGAAAGCGCCGATCGCAATGGTCATTGATGTCACTTAGCGACGGGAATATAATATGGTCGCTGATATCGGTCGCTATTAAGACTATCAGCGACCGGATATGCGGTCGCTGATATAATTGGTCGCTGATAGGCCTTTTTCTTGTAGTGCTTGATTAGAGTTTTGTTTTTAATGATTAGAATTGTTAAATGATGTTTATTAGTACCTAATTGAATTTTAGTAATCATGATTAGGTGTTAAGATAATCCAAGTAGGGTTAAATTAGCTAATTAGGGTTAGGTTTACAGATTAAGGTTAGGGTTTTGCTGATTAAGGTTAGGGTTTGTTAATCTAGGGTTACTAACCAAAATTTCCCACTAATCCTAACAAGCACGACAAAGCATTTTTCAGTGTAAGCACGACAAAGCAGCTTGTCCAAACAAATATATCGAAATGTCTGATTTTGGAAGAAAATTTTTAAGCACGAGGGGTCAAGCACGACATTTTTCGGGCAAAATTTTATTTGACCAAATTTGTTAAACATAGTATATATTAACACAACACATTCAGAACGGAGAAATTTTATTGATATAACTAAATTTTACATAACCGAGTCTTATTAGGGTTTTGGGTTTTTATAACTATCAAGGAGAAGGCATTGACTACGATGAGACCTTTGCACATGTTTCCAGATTAGAAGCTATCAGAATATTTCTTGCCTTTGCTGCTCACATAAAATTCAAAGTATTTCATATGAATGTCAAAAGTGCATTCTTGAATGGTGAACTTTAAGAAGAAGTATATGTGGAACAACCTCCAGGTTTCATCAATCCAACTCTCTCTAATTATGTCTATAGATTAGACAAAGCATTATATGGTCTTAAACAATCACCTAGAGCATGGTATGAAACACTAACTAACTTCCTTATTGAAAATGGGTTCACTAGAGATAGAGTAGATACAACATTATTTCTTAGAAAGCATAAAGACAGTCTTATTTGTTCAAATATATATTGATGACATTATCTTTGGCTCTACTAATGAAAAATTATATAAGAGATTTGCCAAGCTTATGCAGAGCAAGTTTGAAATGAGCATGATGGGTGAGCTGAACTTCTTCCTTGGACTACTAGTAAAGCAAACTGATGAAGGAATCTTCATAAACCAAGCTAAGTACATTAAAGACTTACTTAAAAAGTATGGCATGGAATCAGCCTCTGCCATGAAAACCCCAATCGCTCCAGCAACCAAGCTTGACAAAGATGAAAAAGGTAAAGTATTGATATAACTCAATACAGAGGTATCATTGGCTCTCTTCTATATCTAACTGCCTGTAGACCAGACATAATATTTGTAACATGCATATGTGCTAGATTTCAAGCTAATCCTAAGGAATCACACTTAATTGCAGTAAAAAGGATTTCCAGGTATTCAAGAGTACAACTCACTTGGGACTTTGGTATCCCAATGAGTTCTCATTTGAACTAATAGGATATACAGATGCTAACTTTGTAGGTTGCAAAATAGATAGAAAGAGTACTAGTGGCACATGGGTTGCTAGAAAGCAGACTTGTGTCTGGTTCAAAGAAGAAGCAAAACTAAAAGATCTACTTCAACGCAAAAAGTGAATATATTATTCACCGGCAACTGTTGTGCTCAAATCCTATGGATGAAAAATTAGCTACCAGATTATGGGTTTGTTTTCAAATCTATACATGTTCATTGTGATAACACAAGCGCCATAGCAATAACACACAATCCTATCATGCACTCTAGGACTAAGCATATAGAAATAAGATATCATTTTATTAGGGATCATTTGCAAAATGGAACCATATCTTTAAAATATATCCCTACTGAAAATCAACTTGTTGATGTCTTTACAAAGCTTCTAGATGAATCTAGATATAATAAATTGATAAGTGAGTTAGGCATGCTAAATTTACAACCATAAAATCTATGCTCTAGTTTATGCTAACCATGCAGATAAAAAGGCTATGTTCAAAATCGTAGAGATGACTAAAGAAAGCCCACGATCATAGAGCTACTTTAGCATGAAAGACCACGATCGTAGAGTTGTCTCAACACGACAAAGAAGCATTCTATGATGAAAGCATCTTCGACATAGTCAAGCAATCTCTCTGTCAAACGCCTCAGGGACAAACATGATCCTTAGATCCTTCTAAGAGATTGGCCCTTCCTGAGCTACCTTAATTCATAAGGAATGCTCAGTCAGAATTCATCACAAGGACCAGGGCAGACAACGTTTGTAGAACAGACTCTACAGTGGACTCAACGATCGCAGTGCAGACTCAATGATTGTAAAAGACTACCTCAACGACCATAGTGCTACCTCGACGATCGTAGTCCTCCCAAAGAATACATAAGCTCAAGATGAGCTAAGGTCAAACTAGTATTTTCCACGCTAGTTAAAATCGTGGAGCCAAGCAGAACATGACACATGCCCTACTAAGCAGATCGAGAGAAGGAAAGTTACAAGTATAGTTTGAAAATATCTTTTCGAAATCAGAAGTTCAAAAAGCTCATTCCTCTTTCTCCCTCTCTCTCTATAAGCAGAAACCCTAGCTTTCCAAAAAGTTCAATCAACCTCAGTACAAAAAAATCAATGGCGGCCTCAAATGTTATCACTAGTTACAGACTCTACTTCGATGAGTTCAAGACAGCAGACCATCAGTTTCACAAGATTATGTCACTTTAAAAGAAGACTAGTCTTGAAGAAGCCCTGGGTACAAGCACATGGATCTACCCTAAGCTAGTAAAAGAGTTCTACAAAAATAGAGTGTTTGAGAACGATATTATCATCACAAGGGTCAAGGGCGTAGAAATTAAGCTCAAAGTTGAAGATATAAACCTAGCCCTATGTTTAAAATCGAAAGGATTTCCATTTATGAAGGGCATCGATTTTCATGAAGGACTGAAGAAGATGCATCATAAGAAGTTTTTGACTGTCAAAGGGTATAAAAAGAAAGAGTTTCCTCAAAGGTATGAGTTTTTGGCTGACATTGTTGGGAGATGCATATGTTGCAAGAGCTCTGGCCATGACTCTATGAATGAAGTGCAACTTAAGCTCATGACATCAATCAGTTGTGGGATTCAACTCAACTATGGAGCCCTACTCATCGACTGGATTGGGAAATGGATACTCAGTTTAAAGAAATCAAAGAGCTCTGTAAAGATACTCTACGGGCGGTTTATAAGCATCATCCTACAGTCAGCATTGGGTGATAAGATTGGGGATAATGAAGGAGAATCCATCAATCCAAACAGAAGGGTAACCCAGCAGCTGTTTGAGAACTGGAAAAGAAATCCAGTAAAAATTGTAAGGATGATGTCTGAATCCAGTGAAAGAACTAGTGAAGCAAAGGAGTCTGGGATACCAGGGAATATGTCAGTTCTAAAGGAAACTGAAGAAGAAGAAGAAGAAATCAATAAGGAGGAACCCATTGCTTTGTCAGAAAAAGTAAGGGTAAGAGAAAAATGAAGGTTCAAATGACAGAGGAACCTCAAGGTTCAACTACTGATGCACCTCAAGAGTGTTCTGGCACTGAAACTATGAGGAATTTGAGGAGGAAAGAACAGCAGTCTGAGGAAGATGAAGACAGAGCTACCATCTCTCAGCTGCTTAAGAAGGGAAAACGCAGTCACAAGTCAAAGAAGCCATCTTTCTCTTCGATCGTAGAGTCTCTACCGATCGTAAAGCCGAGACTTGATACCACTCCCGAAGAGGATGCTGCAACAGCTTCTCAGCCTGATCAACCTTTCGGAGCTAAAGCTGAAGAAAGTGTTGAGGTTGTGGTTCAGCCTAAAAAGTTAAAGAGAAAACTAGTCAAAAATTACATCCTTGTCAATGAAGGAGTGCTAAAGGAAGAAGAAAAGAGGATAGCTGCTGAGAAAGGGTTATCCAAAGCTAAGAAAGGGCTACCAGAAGCTAATGAGGATAATACAGCTCAAGTTGAGGGGGAGCTCCCAAGCACTATAAGTTCTGAGCTCACAAAGAGGTTTAGGGAGATCATAAAGGAGATTATTCAAAGTATCAATGAAAGGGATCAAATCCACTTTCTAGCTGCCAAGAAACACGAGGATGTTGTTCTTGTTTTACATAATACTCAGGAATCCCAGAATAATCTGATAATGGAAAGTCTCATGAGTCTACGAACTTCTATGAAAGAATTCCAAACTTTCTCCCTAGACCAAATGCAAAAAACAGAAATTGTCTTGAATATTCTACAAAAGAGAGAAGCTCAAACTGATTCTCTAATTCAAGAAAATCGTGAAGACCTTGTTCAATCCAAGAATCAGCTCAACGAACTTGTGCAAGGCATGACTCGCCTATCTGAAGATATTCGAACCCTTGATTCTGACATAAAGAGGGAGAATAAAGGGAAAAGAGAGAAAGGCAAGGGTAGAGGCAGAAGCACATTCATCGCTCAATCGTCAAGGAGCCCTCTTAAAGGACAGTCTCACCGTCAAACTCCATGACCGGAACAGCAGCAAATTCTCATGGCTCAACCAATAAGAAGTCAAGAGCCCAGCTCATAAGGTGCAACCACTACACACCTACACTTGCCTATTGGAGATCCTGCGTTCATGAACAAACACGAGAATAATGAACTGCTAAGTCAAAGCGAGCTGGAAGATATAGCATGGATAAACGAAGTCAGCATGAGAAGGAGAGCCTATGAATATGCCAATCCTCCAAAGAACAAAAGGCAAAAGAAATAGAGATAAGTTGAACTCAATTCCTATTGATGTAACTAAGCTTAATTGTAATATTTGTCTTTACAAACATCAATAAATTCATGTTTATTCTTTAGAAATTTCAGTTGCTCACTAAAACACTAAGTCATATTTACTTTCTAGCAATTGCATATAAAAATTGATAATCATGACACAAATCTCCTTGGTTATGTCAACATCAAATAGGGGGAGATTGTTGGGAGATTGCACATTTAAATTTGATATTGAAAGCAATTAGTCATGCTTATATGTAAAGTCCTTAAACGAATATATGTACAAGGACTTAGTGATAGATCAAAATTGTTAGGTTAATCTGAGCTATTAATGTTTATCATTCTTTAAATGGATATATGAAAAGATCAAAGCTATTAGGTTTATCTATATTTTGAAATGTAATAGATGGGCTTCAACTGAATCGTAGTCTATCAAGCTAATCAAGTGATTGCAGAAGCTAAGGCAAGATCGTAGAGCATCGAGGATCGTAGTGTATCTGCCTTGAAGGGCCTCTCCTAAAATCGTAGAGTGGTCTAAATATTTGTCGAGCCAACTCAGAGATCGTAGTGTGCTCTCGGAAGCGTAGAGTCTGCAAGACAAGCAAGTGAAGATCATAGTGTGCCAGTACTTAAGAGAAATCATAGTGTTCTCGTTTGCTAGTATCGGATCAAGCACCAAGGTGGCAAGACACCACAATCAGAATCGTAGAGCTTCATCTGTATGTGTCAGAAGCATCGAGCCCTGTCCATTTGTTTAAAGAATAAGTTGCAACAAATATGGAATGGGTTATAAACGTTGAAGTCCTCGAGAGTCCCAATGACACAACAGTCATCCTTAGTATATAACAAATAAACATATTGAAGAAGCTAAGCAAAGTACTTTGGGTAAGCAGAAAATACATTTTCACATGTTAGGTGAGACAGCAGTGTGCTGTGTCAGTGGGCCATACTGTAAATCAGAAGTTGTGCAAAAAGTCTCCATCAAAGCTCAGAAATGTCAAACGCGTTTAATGCTTCAACGGATGTCTTCAACGGATACATTTCAAAGACCTCATATATGCAAAACATCAGCATATGATAGAAACAAGCAAGCATTGAACAAAAACACTAAAGAACATTCAACGCTCAACTCTACGATCTAAAAGAGAAAGCTTGCTCAGCTACTCAGTTCTTTCGAACACGAGCTTAACGGCAACTGAGTAGCACCATTGAAGAACTCATCAACTACTATCAAGTGAAGCAAGAAGTTCCAAGTCAGAAGGACTTGAAGAGTTCTAAGTGAACTAAGAAGTACCAAGTCTACTGGACTTGAAGAGTTCAAAAGTGAACTAAGAAGTTCCAAGACTGTTGGTCTTGAAGGAATCAGTGAGATTCAGAAAATGTAAAGATATCCTTAGTAGATTTCCTACTCGAGGAGTAGAAGAGTTGACTAGGAGCTTTAAGTGCTCCGAACCACTTAAAATTGTTGTGTCTCTTACATTCTTTCTATAACTGCTATAACTGTCATAACTGTTTCACTCTTATTAACTCACTATATCTTAAAGGGAGAACAAATAAATCTTAATTCCGATGTGTTTAAATCATTATCAAAACTAACAAAGTATTTCGAAAAGAATTTAAAATATCTATTCAACCCCCCATCAAGATAACTAGTGTGCCTCTGGGAACTAACACAAGTTATATATCAAGTTGAAGAATTGTGAGTTCTGACTTGAGAAAGTTGCATTCCTTGGGCACGTGATATCAAATCACAGAATATATGTTGACCCGGCGAAGATTGAAGCAATTCAAAGCTGGGAGGAACCTAAATCAGTGACCAAAGTATGTAGCTTCCTGGGCTTAACTAGTTATTATCGGAGATTCGTGGTAGGATTTTCTCGAATATCTACTCCATTAACTCAGCTGACTCAAAAAGATACAAAATTCGATTAGAGCAAAGAATGTGAGAAGAGTTTTCAAGAACTCAAGAGGAGACTCATTTCAGCACCTGTTCTGATAATACCATCTGGTTCGGAGGGATTTGTCATCTATAGCGATGCTTCAGGAAGAGGGTTAGGATGTGTTCTCATGCAACATGGGAAAGTCATAGCCTATGCCTCACGACAACTCAAAGAATATAAGAGGAATTATCATACTCATGATCTAGAGTTGGCAGTAGTCATTTTCGCACTAAAGATCTGGAGATATTACCTGTATGGGGAGAAAGTGGAGATCTATACGGATCATAAAAGTCTAAAATATTTCTTCACCCAAAAGGAACTCAACATGCGACAACGACATTGGCTCGAGCTGTTGAAAGATTACGATCATACCATTCAATACCATCTTGAAAAAGCGAATGCAGTAGCTGATGCATTGAGTAGAAGATCATATGCGGGTACAAGTGCAATATTGTCAATGCAAAGGCCCATTTTGTATGACTTACAAAGGATGGAAATAGAGTTAAAAACTCCAGGGACCCACATGATGATGGTAACTATACGAGTAAAACTGACTTTAATCGATTAAGTTAAAGCTGCTCAAGCTACGGACCTAGAGCTGATGCGTATGAAGAAGAAAGTACAAGAAGGTGCTATTTCGGAAGCAAGAATTGATGAAGAATGAATACTTCGAGTCAACTCCAGACTTTGTATTCCTAACGACTCTGATTTGAAGTAAAAAATCATGATGGAGGCACAAAACACACCGTTTGCAATCCATCTTGGGAGTACCAAAATGTATCGTGATCTTCGACATACATTTTGGTGGAGCAATATGAAGAGAGAGATAGCAGAGTTTATCTCAAGGTGTCTAACTTGTCAATGAGTCAAGACGAAGCATCAAGTGCCAAAAGGTCCATTGCAACCACTTGAAATTTCAGAATGGAAGTGGGAGCACATTACCATGGATTTTGTTATTGGTATTCCCAAGGTTTCTCAAGGCATAGATGCAATTTGGGTCATTGTCGATAGATTAACCAAGTCTGCTCATTTCTTACCTCTACGAGAAACTTATTCACTTGAACGTCTTGCTCGTATTTACATAAATGAGATTGTAAGACTGCATGGTATGCCAGTATCCATAGTTTTTGATCGAGACCCAAGATTCACTTCATGATTTTGGGTTAGTTTACAAAAAAGCTATGGGAACAGATTTACGATTCAGTTCGGCATATCATCCTCAAACGGACGGGCAATCGGAGAGGACTATTCAAACTCTTGAAGATCTATTAAGAATCTGTGTCCTAGACTTCAAAGGAAGTTGGGACAAGTTCTTGCCATTAGTGAAATTCTCCTATAACAACAGTCATCAAGCAAGTATAGGCATGGCTCCATTCGAGGCGTTGTATAGACGCAAGTGTCATTCTCCAGTATGCTGGGACGAGGTGGGTGAAGCAACATTGTTGGGACCAAAATTGGTACGCAAGACTATAAAAAAGATTCAAATGATCCGGCAACGTATAAAAACCTAACAACATCGACAAAAGAGTTATGTTAATCTTCATCGAAGGGACGTGGAATTCAATGTTGGAGATTATGTGTTATTATGTGTTGCTCCATGGAAAGGAGTTACAAGATTTGAAAAAAGAGGAAAGCTCAATCCTCGATTCATTGGGCCCATCAAAATTCTCGATCGAGTAGGAACTGTGGTCTATAGACTCGCCTTACCGCCAAGTATGTCTCGTGTTCATAACGTTTTTCATATATCTATGTTATGTAAATATGTGGAAGACCTAAACCACATTATTGAATTAGAACCAGACGAGATTGCGGAAGATTTAACGTATGAAAAGGTACCTATTAAAATCTTTGATAAGAAGAAACATATTCTACGCTCCAAGGTTATACCTCAAGTCAAAGTTTTGTGGAGAAACCACGATGTTGAAGAAATGACCTCGAAGTAAGAATCTGAAATGAAATCAAGGTATCCTCGCCTCTTCGTTATACTAGGTACGTACACCAATTTCGAAGACAAAATTTCATAAGAATGGGAGGTTGTAAGACGCCAACTTTTATTAATAAATATTAAGGTGTGAATTTGTTATAATGTTATAGTTGTGGGTTATATTTAAAAATTTTACAAAGAAAGCAAGTTGTTATAAAATATTCGATTGGTCAGGCCATATTCGTTTTAACTGAGAATATTCGTACGATGACACAATCATTGGTGGACCACACATCGGAATTATTGTCGGAGTTAAAAAACGACATAAATATATTTTTATAAAAATAACGACGAAAGTTTTACCGTTAACTATTGAAATACCCGGTGATAAAAGTACAGTAATACGCGTGATTGCATAGTAGCACACGGTATTGATTATTGATGCTTACGTGAGAAGTCACTCAGTTTTATTTAATTATTATCACAGTAATTGTTGTATAGTATCTCATGTTATTGATTCAATTATTGTCACAATATTTTATATTATTAAATCAATGATTGAAACGACAAATTTATTCATATTATTATTTGCATTATTGACAATGTCTAGAAAGTTCTGTCGAGGAAAGGGGTTTGGTCACCTAATTGCGCGCCAATAGGGAGAAATCTTTATCGAAAAACCTCCTCTTTCCTGGGAATGATCTGGTTGTTAATATTGCAAGTTATATTATTGATGAATAAATGTTGTTAAAAATATTGAGAAAATTTTTATAAAATATTTATTATAAATTTGGCTTATTATATAGACCACCACCTACTCATTTTTCAAAATAGTGTATGTTATGAGTGTTATTATATATATATATATATATATATATATAGAGAGAGAGAGAGAGGAATGATCCATAGCATGTATTTGCTATGGAATAAAAAATGACATATAACATCTACACCTTCCGTTTAACAAATGAATAGTTGAGATTTAAATTGGGGAAACATCGTCCGCTAGAAGTACCAGCGGACGTGGTTAATGAAAATATTTTCCACTTTTACCCCCATTTAGCCTGGAAGACCAATTTGAAATAATAGTATCCATATCATCCGCTAGACTAACGGACGACAAATTCTTATTTACAGCAACATCAATTCAATTACAAAAACACTGCAACACGAATTCCTCTCCAATAACACCCAGTACAGCCAATAATACAATTCATTACAACAGAAGCTTGAGGATTAACACAGACACTACTAGTACTACCTGATGAAGTACCTGATGAAGCAGCGATATTATTACCTCTATTACCATTACCAGTAGTGGAGAAAGGAAAAAGCACAGATCTAGGGAGCATGTAAGAATGCTTCGCCATAACGAGTTACCCATTATTCTTCATCCGTTTCAGCTGCTGAGTCAACAAGGTTGAGTGAACCAGTGATAAATTCTTATACTCGTTCTCTATACACCTAGCTATGGCTTGTTTGCTCGACCCATCCTTCTCCTTCATAGCTAAAATAGCAGCTATAATCATCTACAAAACAAAAACAAAAACAAAAACAAAATAAACCCAAATACATCTGACTTTTAGAGGGAGAAAGTGTATATATATTACAGATATATATACAGAGAGAAAAAGGGGGCTTTTCAAGCTTTGTACCTCGGCATAAGGTGGATGGTTGAAATTGGGAGCATAATTTGGTGTGGGGTTAGCCGTGTAAGCCATGTGAGCCGGCGATTCGATCGCCGTCGGAAGATCTGTAGATAACGGTACGTCGGACTGAGAAGCAAGGACAAAGAGGAGAGAGAAAGGGAAATGGGTCTATTTTTTAGAGAGAATAAATAAAAGTTTTGGACTGTAGTGCTTATAGTGGGTGAATTGATGTTGCCCATCCGCTAGTAAGTCTAGCGGATATTGCAAACCTAACAAAATATCACATAATATTTCAAATACCACGTCCTCTAGAATTATTAGCGGACGACGTATTTTTAATTTTAATCTCAGCCTTTCATTTGTTAAACGAAATATATAGATGCTATATGCTATTTTTGATTCTATAACAAATATATCTTTATGGATCATTCTCCATATATATATATATATATATATATATATATATATATATATATATATATATATTTTATAAGTTTTGTTTTTATAAAAATAAAATATAATATATTTTATTATGCATAGTATCTGTTTAGTGTTTGCATAGTGAAATCAAAAAATTTCAGTCGAATCCGTGATTGTCCACTATTCAGTCCGTGATTTTTTAAATTCAAATAGTATCCTTCCATTCTCTTATAAATAGGATGCTTAGTTTAGAATTGAAAATCACACTAGAATCAGAGAATTTTTCTTCTATAATATTGAGCGTATTTCTTTAGAGTTTAAGGAAGCTTTGAGTGTAAAAAACAGTGAAAGTTTTCTTCAAGAATATCACCGCCCTACAAGTCAGAAATACTCTCTTTTTAAGGTAAGTGATATTATTTTTGTTCAATATTCGTAAGAAATAATATTTTCTTCCACACTCTGTAGTATGTAAGTAATATTATTTCGTTTCAGATTCTAAATTCTACACTTATTTTGTTAAAATATTACTTCTATACTCCGTGAAATTAGTAGAATATCCTTAAAATTTGCACTTCATCTAGTATCTTTTCACAGAAATATTATTCTGAACATTCTTGATAATTTTTAATCTTTTCATGCCGGGGTACTATTCACGGGGTACTATTCTCGAAGTACTATTCATGGGGTACTATTTGTGACGCCCCCAAAATAGGTATACATCACTCATTCTGAGTCGCCAAATACATGGTACAGAAACAAATATAACTTCATTAATACAATTGTCGTGCAAAATACGACAACACATATATAAATACAAATATTGTCTAATAGACAGTATTCAAACTCAAAAGGAGTCATCATTACAATTATTATCACACTATTTTATAAACTAGTGAGAACTACTAAAACAACTATCTTGAATCATCACTCTATACCCCGGCTAGTTCCTGCTAAATTCTCACCTCCACGAGAAGAAAAATGGAACAAAAGAAAAAGGGTGAGCTCAACTAGCTTAAAGAAAAAGAATATTATGACTAAGATAATGAACAACAAATTATCGTTAGCCTTCAACAAATCGGAGATAAAATATAATGGACAACCGGTTTTAGATCAATATTTTAATGAAATAATAATTCATTAGAAGAATTAAGTAGAGAATGAAATCTACTATCATCTATGAATTTAAAAGTCCATCATCAATATTTTATCCCTGTAACATCAATCAATATACATTTTGCATCAAATATTCATCTTTGCACTACGGGCCAAAGATATTCATTTGTATCACCAGTTGGTCATGTTCATCTCAACACCTGTTCATCTTCACACTACGGGCCAAAGATATTCATCAGGCAATCATTCATCTTTGCACTACAGTCCAAAGATATACAGTTATATCATCATTTAGGACTGAGGATGATGAAAAATATTTTAAAGAAATGAATCCAGTGAGATAAAAGGACAAAGATTAGGGATTCGTACTTTAGATAATCCAAGTTCAAAAACGCTCCATAATAAACCATAGTGGAGTAAAATTCAAGAATGGAGATCAAAACATGGATACAATCAAAGATAGTAACCATAGTAGACATCTTGAACAAAGAAGAGAAAATTTTATTTTTCTGTGAATAGTGTCATATTCGTGAATAGTGACGTATACGTGAATAGTAACCCCGACACAAAAAGGTAGAAATTCCACAAGAAAAATTATATTGCGTGAATAGTACTCGTGAATAGTACCATATTCATGAATAGTGCCTGTAGACACTTGAAATTTTCTGTACACCTGTCACTAACATTGCAGGAGGACAAATTCGTCTTTCAAGAGGGAATCCTGGAAGACAATCTATATCCATTTCGGATACTACCGGAAGTTCAGCATCAACCCCAGAACACACACTGGGAGTAACAACTCTAACCTCGGAGATAACCTCGAGGCGTGCGAACACAATACCAAAACACACACCAGAGGAGACCGATTAATCTTGGAGATAACCTTGAGGTATCCAGTCTCAGTCCCAATCATGGGAATAGCTACCAACCTTGGTGATCACCCCAAGGAATGCAGTTCCGGCGATAACCCTGGAAACACTTGTTTCAAATGCAACCAGCTTTAATCTCGGCGCTCACAACGAGACACCCAGTACTAACCCGGAGATAACACCGGGAAGACAGACACACCTCAGAGTTGACATTAAGGACTTTCAACACACGCGTTAGCCCAATCTCGGTGAAGCCACGAAAGCAACGCGTCTACTTTATCAAATTTCAAACCGGCGATAACACCGGTGAGGGGCAACATCGTCATCACGCCAACACGATGCCACGCCACGTCGTCTCAACATTTCATACACATCTCTACGCAACAATGTCCCACAAGAATCAAGGAAAACCCGATCCGAGTGACTATTGTTTCGGTAGTAGCGGATGGAATTTGAAGCTTGAAGACCGGAGGGCATCGTCCCATCTTCAATGACTTCGTACAAACTCTAATCCCATGCCATTGTACAACTCTCAACAATGGCGGTCCGAAATAGGTCCTATATTCCTCAGTCGGATGCCCGGATTGCAATTCTGAAAGTTCGAACGGACATTACGATTGTCCGATCAAGACGCATCTTATGAGACGACTGGGCAGAGAAACCGGGGCAACTCTTGACAAACCTCAGTACACTCGCGGCTCCCCTCTATAAATAAAGGGCTTGGGGTGGCCATTTTGAGAGGGGAAAGAGCGAGGAAGCCCTGTCAAATTTGCTCCGTACTTGCAATATACTGAGTGATTTCCCATTTTAAACACCTGTGAGCTCATATATAGCAACTTTTGTACTTACAAAAGTCAGTGTTTACCCACTTTAAAGATATAGAAGTCTTCTTTGGCAGCCCACTGTAAGCCTTCTCACACGCTTTAAAGTCCTTCTCTTCATCTTTGCACACACCCTTCTTCACGTTGAGAGTCGTGTTGTGTGTGTTTGCCTGGACTTCGGTCCGTGGTTTTATTTCAGTTTGTCTATACATATATTATATATATATATACTCATATATATGAATTGTTGTCGAACTCTGTTCGATGAGCCTGAATTTTACATCCGGTGCGTTTTTGCTTATATATATATATATATATATATATATATATATATATATTGTCCCACCTGGAGTTTACTTCGTGGTGGTTGATCGCTTTTACAGCTTTCTTTACGTTTCGTCCTGCCTGGAGTTCACTTCGTGACAGTTGATTGCTTTATACAGCTTTATTTATATTTTATCCTACCTGGAGTTTCCTCCGTGGTGGTTGATAGCTTTTACAGTTTTATTTACATTTTTGTTCCCCCGTGGAGGTGCTTCGTGGTTGGTGATCATGTCTGTATATATATATTTATAGCTTTTATATATGTATATATATACCTGCTTACTGCTTTCATACAAATTGTGGTATCATGTATGCTTAGGAATCATGTGATCACAGATTCAAAGATATGGAACTAGATTCGGTTCCGTGATGGACATTTCAATGTATAGCGACTTTGTAAATTATTCTGCGGTGTCTGAATTTCCTCAGATGGTTTTCATACCCATGAGAAAGTCGGCATAATTTTGTACATTATTTTCTTGTAGATGCTTCGCATCTCAAAAATAAAATCAATCAAGCCGAACACTTAATAAAATGGGAGTGTAAAAGGTCTCAATTACTATTAGGCATCAGGGTTTGAAAAACCTCTTTTATAAAACATCACTGCCATATCTTGCTAAAAACTGAATTTTTTACATTAATTCAAACCCTGTGTATATTGGTGCGAACGAGACCTCGCACTACTTCCAAATAATAGCATATTGACCCACACACACACACATTCAAATAATAGTTTCTTGAAAAGAGGTGGTCACCATGGTAACACGGATGTCGGGGGGTGCCTAACACCTTCCCTCCGCATAACCAAGTCCCCGGACCCTAATGAATCTCGGTTTCACTGACCCGTTTAGCAGTGTCACATCACTAGGTCAATGTACAAACCTTTTCTCGGTTGTGTTGGTACAACCATTTAAAAAATCAATTGGCGACCCTTAATAGTCCATCGTCGACATTATACATGTCAGACTTTTTTCACTTGTTTTTTCAAACAAATTTCACCTAAAATGAGAACAACAAAGAACAAGTAACGGAAAGGGACATCTAAAAATCCCGACGTGGACAGGTGACGACTCTGTTGGGGACCCCAGTAAGAGGACTTAAGCTGCTTTTACAATCTTTTCTAAATTATTATCTGCTTGTGTGTGGATGTTGCATTTACATTTATGATGAATGTGTACGAATGCATTTACTTATTGCACTTAGTACCTCGCACCATAACTACTTGTGATATTAGGGCTTCGCATATGTCATCATTTTCATACGGTGAGACGCGATGTATGTGAATGTATGTTGTGTGGTCCCTCCACCAGGAGGCTATCCCGTCGGTGTTTGATTACTGGACTCATGGAAAGACTGCTTCCCCGAGACTCAGGAAAGGCACCACCCAAATTCGCTCCAGTTGAAAGACCAGATTAATTTCCCGTTGAGTAAATTGCGATGATTTGGGAACCTTCATGCCAAAAAGCCGCGAGAGTAACCTAAGATAGGTCAGGCTCTGATAAACCCAAAATGGAGGAAAGTCTCTTCATACTCTCTCATTTCAATTACTTGTAAACATAATTACTTGTAATTATATTCCATATCTATCTCCATATAATGAGAAATATGAAAAAATGTGTACACATACATGCTACAAGTAGCTGACATCGGTGTTGTAGGATAAAATTCCTAAAATGGACGCATCACGTAGCATGTTAATTTACGTTCCCTAAAGACTAAACTATGAAAGTCTTTCGCAGGGAACCAATCGGACCTACTACCCGGTCAAAATCCAAAAAGGCTACAGGCCTACAGTCAATCATGTCGTCGACTGCATCGACCTTAATCCGATTTTCGCAAAGAATTTGTGGATTAAGCAAACAAATTACGATTTGGTCGTTTCTACTCAAAGAACTACACCGCCTACTCTGGGGTCCAAAAATACCCGCACATGTTGAATCCTCCACACAAGGGGGGGAACCTGTGTCATTATAATATTCGAATCGCAGATTGGATACAACCAACAAAACTCATGATGTCGCCCATCCCATCGGAGATCCGCATTAATCGATGACATCAAAAAGAAAGTCCCCCAAATGGAAGAGACCCTTCGTGCTATCAAAGGAATTGGAACACACGGGAGTGTTTTATATGTTGATCTTTGCATTTTCCCTGGTGTTCATTATCCAGAAAAGTGTAAAACTCCTGACTTCGAAAAATATGACGGGTTAGGAGATCCTTATACACATTTGAAGGTGTTTATTGGAGAACTTGGATCTTATGCAGAGGAAGAAAAGCTCAGAATGCAATTGTTCCAGAAAAGTCTAACTGGAGAAGCCCGTTCGTGGTACACAAGATTAGACAACTTAAAGATCTATAGTTGGGAAGAGCTAGCACATGATTTCCTCACTCAATACAGCTTTCAGTCTCAGATGGCTTCTGATTGGTATCAAATTACCAAGATCAAGAAGCAGTCTAACGAGTCTTTCAGAGAGTATGCTCAAAGGTGGAGACGTCTGGCTGCCTAAGTTATTCCTTCCATGACAGAATCAGAGATGGTCATGACTTTCATAGACATACAAGAAGCTCCTTTCTATGAAAGAGTTTTAGCTGACATCGGCAAACCATTTTCTGAAATGGTCAAACACGGGGAGATGGCTGAGATGGATTTGAAGTCCGGAAAGATTCAAGACCTAGTTACCCTTAAAGCTGTTGCTGATTACATCCAATCTGGAAATTATGGAAACAACCCCTGGAGGGTCCATAAAAAGAAAGAGGAAGATGTTTCCCTGATACTACAGGGTCAAAAAGGCAATCAGAACATGCCTATTCAAAGGAGAAACTACAATCCCTTTCAAGCACAGTCTGCGAACCCTCCAATACCAAAAGGTGGAGAAGTCAAACGCCCTCGAGTGTTCACACCCTTAGGGGACACCCTTGAGAACATTCTCACTCTTCTGACAACACAAAAGAAAATTACGCATCTTCTTCCACCAGCCAGCCCTAATGGACGGGGGTTTCATTACTGCTCAGAAATATGCTTATCATGCCGGAGCACCTGGACATGATACTCGGGATTGTTGGGCCTTGAAACACAAGATCCAAGACCTGATAGACAATGGTGAGATCGTGGTTACCAGACCAGATCAGCCTCACGTTCAAGACAACCCTCTTCCTCAACACAAAGAAGAAGAGGTCGACATGATCAATTGGAGCAATAGACAAAATTCCAATTTTAACTGTGAAACCTCCCAGACCCTCAAAGATGGTGTTGACAAATGGGATTATGCCAAGTTCCAGTTCGTAATGGAACGAAAGATGAAAGCACTATGCAAGCAAATTAAGCAATTGGCAGAATTGGTGACTTATCAGCATCAAGTGACTCGTCAATTAATCAGCCAGGAGCATGCTAGTCTCCTACCTCTTGTCATGAATATTCCCTCGTCACTTTCAGAAAATGAAATGCTGGAAGACAAAGTGACAAAGAGAGCAAATGCCAAAGCCCGTCGGGATTTTGTCAACAAAAGCGAAATCACCTATTTAGGACAACCTATGGAGGAAATCCTTCAGATGTTAATCAATGAAGGAAGGATCAGTTCCCTTTTACCTCCAATCAATCCCCCGTTTAGGACAGTACAACTCTGATGGAGTATGTCAATATCACTCCCATTCTCGAGGTCACAGCACAGAAGAATGCTGGGCACTCCGCCACCTCATCCAAAATCTAATTGACAGTGGTGTCCTGCACCTAGCGGACGATGATACTGTGTTACGTGCAAGTGAGAATACGGGTCCTACTAAGTGGAAGAGTTTGGTAGCAGTCATATCCACTAAAACTGATGGGACTAACAGATCACTCACAATGCCAACAATTCAACTCGAGGGAGGCAACAATCCTTTGAAAGTGATCGTTCCCGAGCTAATCAACTTGCCATACAGAGCACAATATCCTATTGTTAGCTTGCGCAAGGTTCCATGGAATTATGGAGAAGGTGAAGGATCCACCTCACATACAACTGCTACAGTGGCGAAGGAAAATCCATTGTATCTTCCCCAACGGGTGATGAAGCCTACCATCAAATCAAAGAGGAAAATACCCATGGAGAAGATTAAAGAATTCCTCCGCACTATGGGTCATCACGAAGCCAAGGTGGTTTTAAGCTTGAGAGAAGCTCCACATCAGATTTCAATTTTGGACTTAGTCCTAACTTCTGAGGATCATCGGAATATCTTGCTAAAGGTTTTGGAAGAAGCCTATCTACCAACATCAGTTGATACGGAAAAATTTCAACATCTGGTTGATCACATTTTCAAAAACAATGTGATATCCTTCACTGATGACGATATATCGCCCGAAGAGACCGGTCATTACAAGCCATTACACATTGCGGTCTTGTCCTCCAGATATATGTTGGCTGGAGTCTTGATAGATGGAGGGCTCATCTCTAAATATCTGTCCATACGCCACTTTGTTGAAGATGAATGTTAATCTCAACCGAATCCGGAGCAGCCATAAGATTATCAAAGCTTTTGACGGAGCCCGCCGAAATTCGGTTGGATTAATTGAACTGCAAATCAAAATTGGTCCCCATACATTATGCGTATCTTTCCACGTACTCAATATAGATTTGAGATACAACCTGCTCTTGGGACGACCATGGATTCATATGGCTGGGGCAGTCCCCTCCACCCTTCATCAGCAACTGAAGTACATTATCAACAATAGCCTGGTCACGGTCAATGCTGAACCAGAGTATCCTCAACACGGGGACATGCCATTCATTAATGCCAATGCAGATATTGAACCGGTCAGTTTTCATGCCTTGGAAGTAAGCAATACACAATACCATGCTATTGGAACGCCATTTCCGAATCCGAAGATTTCGCCGACGTAATGCTCGGCTACTCAAGAAAATGATGTCATTGGGTCATAAGCGGGACAAGAAATTTGGGTAAAGATCGCCAGGTATCAAATACCCAATTTAATTAACAAGCAAATCGGAACAATTTGGACTAGGCTATTCATGGGCTTCTAGTCATAGGCATCCTCATAAGCATGAGCAAATTCCTTCAGCTTCTTTTAAAATTGGAGTTTGGTTAATGAATTTGTGGGTTACGATGTTATATATGTTATTAGATATTTATAATTTGATAGTGGTCATCTAGAAACAAATTTTCAAAAATCAAATTCATGAATTTATACTAAAGAAGAGGAATTTGGATTTTGATTGTAATGGGTGTTTTGTTGTACTTTGGGACTAAAGTTGATGATGAATTCATGATGGAAACTTTAAATTGATGGATGATTGTTGTTCTCCTCTATAAAACAAAAACAACACAACTTGAACGGATCGAATTGATTAAGAAACGAATTCATGATGAATGAATACACTCACCATAATGAAAATAGGAAAAATTAGTATAAACAAATTAGAATTAGTAAAAACCAAGTCCCACATCAACTAAATTGAGAACTTTACCATTTTCTAAACCTATAAATAGAAGGGTTTGATCCTTTGTTTCATTCACCAACAATAAGGCCTCTAATTTTGAGAAATGCTTTGTTGTGGGAGGACTTTTTATAAAGATCTTTTTAGGTAAATTTTGGTTGAGTACGTATTCAGTTTGTAGAATTCATATTTTTGGGTATGTTTCTTATTTAAATTTTGGTAATGTTATTATTTTAAATATTGTATTTAGTTTGTTAGTTAAAGTTTGTATTTTGGAAGTTTAGTTAGTTTTGTTAGTAAACTAGTTAGTTTACTATGTTTATTTTGGCTTGTAATTGATTATGTAAATGAGTTCTAATGATTGTAATTAGAGATATGAAGCCTTAACATCATCCAAGTGTAACCAAAACTCACAAAATAAAAGATTTACAAAGAACCTTGTTGGGCAGTTTTTGGGACTGAGCTTGAGGACCATTTGTGCTTTTGATTTATGTCTAAAAGCTTAATTTGATGATTGTATGTTATATCCCTCTAAGTTTTGAAGATTTCCTAACTTGAATGAACCAAAAGGGAGTTAAAATGAATCCGTGGTGAAGATTTTAGTAAACCATGTCTAGAAATGAAAACAGAATGAACAGTGACTATAGTGTCAAATTCTAGAATAGCCATGTTTCCTGAAAAATTCTACGTTTCTTGGTAGTTGTAGTGTACTGAGTTAGGAAGCCATAGGCTTTGGAATGACCTCATTCTGACCTCGGATGAGGGAGTTACGGTGATTGGAAAGAAATGTGTCGAATTTGTCAAACTGAAAGTCAGCAGCGGGACATGCTATTTGGGACATTGTTTCGATCCGTTAATATTTCCAAAAACTTCTGGGCTTTTGGTATGTTATAGTACACTGAATTAGATTTCCATAGACTCTGGAATGGACTAATTCCGACTTCGGAACAAAGAGTTATGACCATTCAAAGTAATCGCGTCAAAACTGTCTAACCAACTCGGGGCAGTCACCTTGAATGAATTTTCCGGAATTCTGTGTTTTGAATTTGGAAATGGTCAAAGAATGAAAGTTGTAGCCTCGGAAGTTAGCTTCGCGTGGGCTCAAGAATCGCTCAAAAATGTTTTGAAACGAATTAGTTATGACTGTTTTAACGAGAGAGGGTAAAACTGGGAAAAAATTGAAGATTGCTATGAACGTCAATTTTTGGCACGCTTTTTAGACTACTTAACAAACCCGAAATGAGAGGTTAGTATTTCTTAAAAATAGTCTTGTATGCCATGAAAAACATACTAAAAATGCCTTACGATTGGATAAGTAGATTGCAAGTTATTAAGCCGCGAAGTGGGTGTCAAAGGTGAGGGGCTGTTGCCTTGTGGCAGCAGCAGATAGCAGCAGCAATAGGCTGTTCAGCGTGCGATTTTTCTGTAACTCTTTTGGGTGGTTTTGTGGCTGTTTAACATGTAACAAAACACCGAGAGAGATGTATAGATATTATATAATGCTTATATATCGCGAAAACTCACTTTAAATGTAAAGAAAACGATAGAAATGTAATGTAAATGTAAGTTTTCATAACTATGCGAACGTAATTCGGAAAATGATATGTAAAACGTATATGTAACATAATGAAATGCGCAAATCCATTTGAAATTATATTGAACCTAGTAATGTAAAACGAAGGGGATATAAATGGTTTATGTTTTGATACGTAAATTATTTACATACTAAATTCATGAGAGAACCTTTTTGGGCGTAAAAAGGTTATAACGGACAAAAGTTTCTAAAGAAACATGGAATGGTTTTAAGACAAGAACAACATATTATAGTTAAATAAAATTAGTTTATATTGAGTACGTGAATTTTGTATGTGAAACTAATATTAACATGTATGTATCCTCAATTTGTGTAGGATCATCACAGCGCAGATAAGTTATAAACATTAAACAACATCCGAGGCAAGTTTTTCAGTTCTATTATGTATGTGGATTAAATGTGATTATGTGGTGAGTTACATACCATGCTTTATGAATTGTTAAAATCAAAATATGACCAAGTTAATTGGGTTATGGAACTCAATTTATATGTGATATGTGAAAGCACATGCATGTTGTATAATGTAACTCGATAAATTAGAAATGTATAATGCATGAATTGTGTGCTATGTGAAACATGATAGATTGTTAAATTTGCTGGGCTGTCAAGCTCAACCTTGCAAATAACCACTTTTGCAGGTTCAAGATTCAAGGTAAAGTTATGTGTTACTTCAAAGACATGAATCAGATGTGATACTTGAAGATTTATATACTTTGGTTGTGTTATTATTATTTGAACCATGTTTAAGGTTTCGAATAATGTATTAATGTTGAATTGTAATATTGTTTTGCGAATGTAAACTATTGTAGTATTAAAATGATTCTGAGATATTTAGATGTAAAGGTTGAAGGTTTTGGGAACGAGGATAGTTTGTAATAGAAAATTTTAATTATTCCGTAAATTTCAATGGTTGTATTATCGTTTAATGATTTAAAATTAGAGGTTGAATGTATTATTAATGACCGAAGTTGAGAATTAAATTGTATGAATTTTGGGGTCGTTACAGTTTATCCTCAACATAGGATTAAACTCTCTCCTCCCCGCAATCTGACCTGCACATGGGATTACGCTTTTCCACTCGCCCTGAGGGGCAAACTACGTCGACCTGATCTCCACTTCAATAGGAGTACGTAGGCAACCATTTCATATGGCCCGGTCACAATAAAACAAAAACAACAAAAACATTTCTACCCTCTTCTCCTTACCAAAACAAAAAAAAAACAAATTCCTACACCATTTCTGCCACATACAGCGTTGAACCGCTTACACCAAGTTCGAACTACGCAAATCTGATCTCCTCTTCAATAGGAGTACGTAGGCAGCCATTCATGGTGCGGTCTCACCCCCTACCAAAACGGAAACCATTGTCAGCTGGTACTGGGATCACCTTTCAATCCACTACATTTCATCGGCTTCAGACCAAAGGGATGGAATTACCTGAACTCCTCCCAAATAAGAGATTCGGCGACCATCTAAGTTGCAGTCGTACCTTGAAGAGCAATACCAATCCATAAAAGATGGAATTAACTAGGCTTCTCCTAAATAGAAGTACTGGCGACCATCTGTGGTGCGGTCAATCTCAAAGAGGAAAGCCACACTCCTCTCCACATTTTCCATACAGAAACCAGTCCCAAGACACCAAAGATGGTAGGGATACATACAGATCGATGATCCATTCTGAACTATCTAGAGACATCTCAATGTCCATCCCTCAAGGAGGAATTCAGAATACATCAAGATCGCAAGCCCTGAAGCAGCAGGCAAAATATCAAGCAAGTATCAAAGCATATCTAAAAGGGAAGTGATAAAAAATATGTTTCCCTGCCATATATATAATGTTGTTTGATATATATAATGTAAAATGTACATGACAAAATGGCTAAGCTAGTCTGTGCAAGAAAATACAAGCTCATTTATAAGTCAGGGTATATGCGAGCTAACAAGCCCAACATGGCGTCCCTCTCAGAAGAAGGAGGCAAAGCTGTGGTCTCCTGTACGAGAATATCCACACGACCCAACAGATCTGCAGCCATCTGCATGGTGACCATATGCTCATCGATGTAAGTGCTCATCTCTGCGATCATGCCAGTGGTAAAGGACCTCACTGCAGTACTATCTGTGACGGCAACATCCTGGGCAGATATGGCACTATCCCGCTCAACTATCACTGCATCTCTGGCTGATCTGGCCTCATCCCCCTCAACAATAGCAACATCTCTGTGAGCTAATGCCTCGTCACTCTCTAACAGAGCTGCGTCTCTCCCATCAAGGGCAGTCAACATCATAGATCGAGCCTGATCTCTCTCGAAGTTCATCAAATGAAAACTCTGCTCAAAGTTCTATATTGAGTGCTGAATCACAATAGTACTGGTACTGGGAGAATCTAAAAGAGATGCTGGCAACCCAGCACCTGGCTCCTCCTCAATGTGGGAATCATTGTCCTCCATGGGCTCTCCCTCATCTGTCTCACTATCCGGTACTGTGGATACTACCGCAGCCGATAAAATCTCTGTCTCCATCCATGCGGAATACTCTGCAGAACAACCTGGATGACTAATAGAAAAATTAGCTATCTCACGCTGATCCCAACATGCATACACACGGGATCGGTCCTCTGCTGAAAGATAGCAAGCTGAACGCTAACCTATTGCCCCCTCGAAAGGATGAAAGTCCTGAAACTGGTCAAACTGCGACATCACGGCCAGTGGGTGATAAGTAGTCACGCCCCTCAAACCAGCCAAAGGGAGGTAGTCCATGCCCGGAGCATGAGTAATGAAGCTGTATGGTGAGCTGAGCCCCGAGCACGGCAATATGACAAATGGATCTCTGATATCCGCCAAGAATATGGACCAAGACAGAGCATATATACACTTCGATGGCTGAAAGGAGTATGACATGGCTATATCGTGGGTGAACCAATACCCATGTCGTCTAAGAGTGCCAATCGGTCTCAAATGTGACATAAACCACACATATATCATGACCGAGCTGCCCGTGAACACTCCTGTCAGATAAGTACTGTTAGGTTTGTAATATTCAAGAACGCAATCAAATTGCACAAAATTAAGCGGAAGCGAGAAAAATCAGAGTTTAAAATTTTTACAAACCATATACCCGGATCACCCTTTATGCACAATTATTAATTAAACGAAAAGATAAAGAATAAAATCATACCCTTGAAGATCGAGCTTCCTCAGGTACAAGTTCACCTCCAAATCCTTTCGCGTTCAACTTGAATTCACCGGGTTAGGTTCCTTCCTTTGATCAACGTTAGCCACCCAAGTGTTTGGCCTCTAGAGGTGATCCACCAAGGAAAAGAATTTTCAAGAAGAAGGGGTATTGGCTCAAACCCTAGTTTTTCCTATCTGTATAGAAAAAGGGCGTACTCTCCAACAATTGGAATAACGTAGTATTGAATATCTGATATAAGACTCCTCTTATAAAGATATCAAGTAACCCTATTAAAATAAGGTATTTTTAATTAAACTCTTTTAATTAAATGGGCTCCCTAATCTTATTAGGGATAATTAATTAAACTCCTTTAATTAATTTTCCCTCCTAATCCTATTAGGAATAAATGAGAGTACTTATATTAAATTAATTCCTAAACTCTTTTAGAAATTAAAATAATAATAATTATAATAATATTAATAAGACTCCTCTTATTAATTTATATTTAATATTTCTAAAATATTAAACAATAATATTAAGCTATTTAATTTATTCTATCACCATAGATTAAATTAAATATACTTAACTATATTATTACGATTATGCCATTAACTTCTTAAATAATTATTCTTCCTTTTATGGTGTGACCCTTTAGGTTCTCCATATTAAACCAGGGTTGTGAATAAATCAATTAGAACAATTCTAATCTTATTTAAATAAATAAATTAAACAATTAATTTATTTAAATAAATAATATTTATTCTACAATAGGGATAAGCCTCCCTAACCATCAAACGACTTTTCGGATAATATAGATTTCAACATTAATTATTAAAGAACCTTTGAGTAAATAGTTTAAAGACAATTCAATCCTTCCACCATACAATGTCCCAATTAAATATAAGACATGGAATTCTTGTCAAGTCTTATTTTATTTAATTATATGTATTTCGATCCTTAAATGCACAACTCAAATAATGCAAATTAGAAACTCCTTTCTAATTTCATTACATATAACCAAGGACTCTTTGGGTTGTCATTTATCGAATCACATAGGACATTTCTCTTCTTTTATTAGAAGTGGTAGATTCTTTATTGATCATATATTATCTCCATATACAACTTGTTATACCCAAGCATACCCTTTGATATACCCTAAGGGTCTTAAGGAATAAGTCAAAGTATAACTCATCATACACAAGATACTATGATGATCTCAAGTCCAAGGATCACTTGTACTACTATCACTCTGAGAATTCTTATTGTGAGCAAGTAAAACTCCATTAGGTATTCCTTAGCGAGCCACGTTCAGTGAACTTATTCTCTAATAAACACCTACATACTTGCTTTAGTGTCTCCACATAAATGATCATGAGATCAATCATCCTCATCCAATAAGCAAGCAACGTATGTACCAATCTATCCGGATTCACTAATCCCCAATTTAGTAATCCAATGATTGGGAACTATTTTAGTTTTAAGCTTTCTAAGAATTTAGATCTCATTAGAATGATCATCATCATTATTCTAAAAGCATTGCTTAAAACTATGGGTTTATCACATATTATAAAACAGCATCATGTAGATAACTAAAAGCCTTTAATAAATAAATACTTTTTATTAATAAATGAATAAGATTGTTACAAAGTATATGCTTTATCATCAAACATGATTGGCTTGTGTGCATATTACTTTCAAGTACAGCAGTAGGTGGCTGACCGCAGGGTCTCTGCTATGATCATCGGTATAATGGTATGACCCTCCCTAAGAGATCTCACCGCCATGATAACTCCGATGTCTATCTCATCCATGTATCGTGACATATAGACATACGACAGTACGCACAACAGCAGTACATCAACCCTGGCTAGACGCCAATGATCCTCTGGTGCGGTGAAATCCACGAAATGTCATAAATAACTATCCTCAGAGCCAAATCTGTCAAACAGAAAATGCTGGGATATAGCGTGGCTCGATGTAAGCTCATCCTGCACCACTCTGCGCCTCAATCCAGTGAGGGTCATTAACCGTCGACTCATGTCCCCCAAAGCCATATGCACGCAAGGTTTGTCTAGCGACAGCATCGTCAATCGTGCATACTCCTCCAGAGTAGGAGTTAACTCCTGGGTCCCGAATCGGAAAACCTGCCTATCCAATACCCAATGCTCTAGCATGCCATCCACAAATCCTATAGGAACCTGAAACATCAACAGGGTCATGCTATGCTGCAATAAATGATCTACGATCACCCTGTCTGATGGTGACATGCTATCATACCATGATCACATACTTGATGCCACCAATGATGGTGGGGTATGATCAATACGGTTAACGGTCGAATAAGACATCTGTACGGACCGTGTCTTAAGACCATCTAGGGGTCAATGCTGAATATCTCTGGACATTCATACATATGAATAACATGATACATGCATCGCAGATAATAGATGGCAATATGATATAGGGAATGAAAAACTAGGCATAAATTCCTAAGAATATCAACATCTAATACATCATCTCTGTACAGCTACAAATAAAGGGAAATAGGGAACAGACGCCCTACTACTAATAGAGGCCTATCAAAAGATATAGCGAGAATGGGGCACAACCACCCAATAGCTAACAGAGGCCTATCAAAAGATATAACGAGAATACACATCAGAAAAAGACAATGGTGTCAATATCTACATCATCAATCTTGTCCACCTGATGTAACTCCTCGTGAGTCATTGGATCTCTATCAACTGGGATGTTAGGCCTATATAGACGGGGATCTGCGCCGGCAAAACTGAATGGGTCATCACGAGGGGCGGCTACTGAAGTGGAAGGATCAAACGAATCGATCGACTCTGTAGAATCTCGCGCCCAAATCTTGGGATAAATATATGTGCCTGATCCAACTGCCGGGTCAAACTATCAATCTGTGGCACATGAGTCGAATCTCGGACACAGGCTATCTAATCCATCATCATCACGGATCCTGGAACCATATCCCCCATGAACTGAGTGGCGCGGGACTGGACTCCAATGGTATGAGGGAGCCACCAACGCTGGAATATGTCCTGTGTGCAAGGACCCTCTGATAATGTAAAGTCGTCAAACCCCAACAATGGGATGTCAGTGACGGGTGACTGCGATACAGGCCAATGACGCCTGGCAGGAGGCAAGATCGGTATACGAATCTCCCATGTGGTGCTCTTAATAGCACGCTCTCCTAAATAGAGCTCCCAGCCTCCATCTGTGAAGAGAGGAACTCTCCTGGTGGAAATCACGTACTCGACTCCAGTCGGGTATCCATCCTCAAAACTGATGGCCAAATGTTCCCCGGAATAGGGAATCCATGTAATGATATCAGTTGTCAACAACTCCAGCTGCATACGGCAATGAGTGAAACCCTCAGCTATAGGGACCTCCGTTAAAATGGAATGATGCCATCGTCTTCCTCGTGGGTAGGTATCTGAACCTAACACACTCACAGGACTCAAGCATGGGAGCCTCTCATAGGCCTAAAACTGCCAACACAATGGAAAAACATCTGCGATCAGTAAACCCTCTTAACCTATAAATGGGAAATGACAAGAGAAATACTCACCAGTAGAAATGGATAGAATCCTAGCCAAGCCTCAGTCAAACCCTGTGAGCGTATACGCATGCCCCGCAGAAAATAGGCAAAGGTATAGGAACCCTAATCATACTCTCCAATACGGTCCACATGACGCGTGGAGCTGATCAGAGCGAACGACATCGTAGAAGAGTTATCTGCTATGAAGCATCCTCTAATGATCATCAGGAACAATCGACGAAGAATGAGATCCCTGACTCTGACATCATCAGGCATGGGCTCACTCAAAAGCCCACTCATAGCATCTATGCTCAAAGGACCTGTACGGACAATCCTGCCTTTGAGCGCCCCCGCTAGAACTCCTAACAAGGATCTGACGGTAGTAGGGGTAATATTCGCCCTGCAAGGCACTGGCTCCCCTCCAAACTCCATACCTGTGATAAATCGCCAATCCATCGGCGTCATCATCACCTCACAATACAACAGATGGAGTGACTGAGTCTGATGAAACCATCGCTCAGACAATGCCCTGAGGTAACCCCAGGGACAACGACGGGGAAGGATGGAGAAGAATGCCCCGAATCCCCAATCATGCACTACCGCTCTATAATCAGGATGAAGATCCTGATACAGGGAATGTATACTAAACCAATTCCCTCGAGGCTGTGTAAAGCCTGGAACCTGCGTGAAATACAGATCAACATTAAAACCCTTTAATCCTCATCAATAGGAAAGAAGGAAGATCAAGATCTAACGTCATACCTCGTTAGCATGCAAGTACATCGAGGGATGTCTACTCAAGTCACCCAGAAGCTCTGGGTTTACTACCTGAATACAAGGGAGCTCCCTATGGGGAACATGTGCAGCAGGAGCGGGATCCTCGATCGGAATATCCTCATCCTCGTCCTCAACGTCTGGCACGTCAGCCCGAACTGGACGAATCACGGCCTCCACCAATCAACGAGGTTGTCTGACAGAACGGGGTCGAGGCACTTCAGAAGCCCTCCGCCGTATACCAGAAGTGGTCCTACGGGAACTACTCAGCTGATCCGGATCCATAATATCTGGACAACAAGTCTCCAAATCACCTCAGAAACGGTGTGGTATTTCCTTACCTGGAGCTTTTTAAAATGCATTTTATGACTACATGCATGTATGCATTACTTTAACATACATCTATAGTGGAGTTAAAATTGCATGACTAATTAAATGCCTACATTTTGAAAAATTTTGCCATAGTCCCCTTTGAAAATAGGACTATCCACATGCATATAGGCATGACTAGGTGGCCATTCAGTAGCACACCTGCCCCAAAAACATATACATAATATATACATTAAAAATCAAAATCATCCATGCATAAGGTTAACCTCAATATCAGGAGTAATTTGCCTTTCTACCTTTTGCTTATTGGACCTCAAATAGGACAAAAATAGCAGAAAAAGTTGCCAATTTGACTGTCTCAAAAGTCAAAATTTTTCACATCATAATGTTCAGCATGGTTCAATACTAACATTTACTATGTTGAATATTTTTTATCAAGTCATTTGTGCATACATAATCACTACTATGTGTTTAGATGCATTTCATGCGATAACTCAAATTCCAACGGATAAAAACTGGAAAAAATACATGCATATGTTACCAGGATAGTGCAAAACACTTATACGGTGACAGAATTTGTAGAAAGTATCCCGAACTCAGCAGATCTGAAGGAGGCTCTCGGATTTTTCTTTGTGAGACAAGTTGAAAATGACTTGTGTGACCAACCTGCTGGATTATAACATCCACGGTTGGCCGCAGGTCCATCTGTGTCTGAAGTAGGTGTACCTGCGACACCCCTATGTGGGCCCCATCCCTACGGCTCATTCAATTCGAGTTGCAAAGGAGTTCTTGCAGAATGAAAAAGTTAAATCGGGAATAAAAACGCTACGCGATTGAGCAAAACAGCATACAATCCTGGTCTTCTCAGATGAAACTTTGAGTTTGTACATCACTCATTGGTAGTCACCCAAACATGAGGTATACCCTGCCAATGATCTCATTTTGTTACAAATCACATCCGGCAATACCGTGTACAGGTCCAATGCCGCCAACTACGGGTCATTACCCTAAAGATCAACGTGATCCCCGACGGGGGTTACAACGTGGATCCCTGACGGGGTTTAAAACGTGGATCCCCGATGGGGGATACAATGTGAAGCCCCGACAGGGGGTTACAACGCACATTCAGCCGTTGACACACATATCAACGAAGGTCAAGCAGCCTTGACATTATCTCAGCCGATGGCGATTAAACCTATCGAAGCTCGAGAGCTATTCGAGGATCTCATGCTTGATTACTCGTATTCCCCAGCGAATCCCTGACGGGGGTTACATCACATTCTGCCTTTGATTCACACGTCAACGAAAGTCAAGCAACCTTGATAAATTTTCCCCACATAGTTCTTTTTCAGCCGTTGATTCACATGCCGGTGAAGTACACGTCAACGAAGGTCAAGCATCCCTGACAGCATTTGTTGTTGGCAGTAAATCCAACAGAATCTTAACATGTCCTGGCGATACCAACCAGGAAAGGTCAACGTCATCAAGGAGGATCGATGATGGAATATGTTATACACGTCCTCAAAAAGACCAAGCTTTATCCCCACAGATCGCTTATACATAAGAGGTACATCTTCAGGATCAAGTCATTATCAAGGATCCAGGAATTTGGTGATAACTCCAACATCAACATCCTAACAGATTTGGATTACACATCAAATCTGGTCATCATTGCCAATCCCCAGTTGAAGCAATAGGGAGCCAGCAATCATCTCCAGCATGTTGGGCAACAACCCCGCACACATGCATCATACATTAGCATCATGTTACATTTTAAGCGTCTAGGATTCTTTATCCCACCCATGCATTGCATTGCATGAGTATGATAAAGAGGGACATCTGTAGACACTCGAAATTTTCTGTACACCTGTCACTAACATTGCAGGAGGATAGATTCATCTTTCAAGAGGGAACCCTAGAAGAAGATCCATATCCATTCTGGATACTACCAAAAGTTCAGCATCAACCCCAGAACACACACTGGGAGAAACAACTCCAACCTCAAAGATAACCTCGAGGCGTACGGACACAATACCGGAACACACACCGGAGGAGACCGATTAATCTCGGAGATAACCCCGAAGGTACGGGGATCTCGATCGCAATCATGGAATAGCTACCAACCTTGGTGATCACCCCCAAGGAATGCAGTTCCGGCGATAACCCCAGAAATGTTTGTTTCAAATGCAACCAGCTTCAATCTCGGCGCTCATAACGAGACACCCAGTACTAAACTGGAGATAACACCGGGAAGACAGGCACACCTCAGAGTTAACACTGAGGACTTTCAATGCTTACTGTAGATTCAATCTCGTGAAGCCACGAGCAACGTCTACTTTATCGCCCCAAACCAATGATGATAACACCGGATGAGGCAAACCTCATCATCTTTCCAACGCGATGCCACATCACATCATCTCAACATTTTATACACACATCTCTACACAACGATATCCCAGAAGAATCAAGGAAAACCAATCCCGAGTGACTATTGTGCGGGGTAACGGTTGAAATTTGAAGTAACGGATGAAATTTGAAGCTTGAAGACCGGAGGGCATCGTCTCATCTTCAATGACTTCATACAAACTCTAATCCCATGTCATTGTACAACTCTTGACAACGACGGTCCGAAATAGGTCCTATATACCTCAGTCGGATGCCCGGATTGCAATTCTGAAAGTTCGAGCGGACATTACAATGCCCGAGTGCACGTACTACGAGACGACCCGACCCGAGAAACCCGGGCAGCCTCAGGTACACCTGCGGCTCCCCCCTCTATAAATAGAGGGCTTGGGGTGGCCATTTTGAGAGGGGAAAGAGTGAGGAAGCCTTGTTAAATTTGCTCCGTACTTGCAATATACTGAGTGCTTTTCCATTTTAAACACATGTGAGCTCATATATAGCTACTTTTGTACTTACAAAAGCCAATGTTTATCCACTTTAAAGATATAAAAGTCTTCTTTGGCAGCCCAATGTAAGCCTTCTCACACACTTTAAAGTCCTTCTCTTCATCTTTGCACACACCCTTCTTCACATTGAGAATCGTGTTGCGTGTGTTTGCCCGAATTTCGGTCCGTGGTTTTATTTCAGTTTGTATATACATATATTATATATATATATATATATATGGGCTAACATTATCGAGTTATGCCTCGATTGAGCCTAGACTTCGGTCTAGAGCGTTTATTTGCTTTTATATATATATATATATATATATGAACTGTGTGTCGAACTTTGTTCGATGAGCCTAGACTTCGGTCTGGAGCATTTATTGCTTTAATATATATATATATTTATATATATTAACTGTGTGTCGAACTCTGTTCGATGAGCCTAGATTTTACATCTGGTGCGTTTACTAGCTTATATATATATATATATATATATATATATACTCATATATATGAATTGTTGTCGAACTCTGTTCGATGAGCCTGGATTTTACATCCGGTGCGTTTATTGCTTATATATATATATATATATATATTGTCCCACCTAGAGTTTACTTCATGGTGGTTGATCGTTGTTACAGCTTTCTTTACGTTTCGTCCTGCCTGGAGTTCACTTCGTGGCAGTTGATTGCTTTATACAGCTTTATTTACATTTTGTCCTACCTGGAGTTTCCTCTGTGGTGGTTGATAGCTTTTACAGCTTTATTTATATTTCTGATCCCCCATGGAGGTGCTTCGTGGTTGGTGATCATGTATGTATATATATATTTACAGCTTTTATATATATATCTGCTTACTACTTTCATACAAATTGCGATATCGTATGCGCTTAGAATCATGTGATCATGATTGACTTATGGATCTACATTCGGTTCCCGTGATGGACATTTTCAGTTATATGCAGCTTGTAAATTATTTTGCGGTGTCTGAATTTCCTCAGATGGTTTTCATACCCACGAGGAAGTCGGCATTATTTTGTATATTATTTTCTTATAGATGCTTCGCATCTCGAAAATAAAATCAATCATGCCAAACAGTTAATAAAATGGGAGTGTAAAAGGTCTCAATTACTATTGAGCATCAGGGTTTGAAAAACCTCTTTTATAAAACATCACTGCCATATCTTGCTAAAAACTGAATTTTTTATATAAATTCAAAAGCTGTGTATATAGGTGCGAACAAGGCCTCGCACTACTTCCAAATAGCAGCACATTGACCCACACACACACACATTCAGATAATAGTTTCTTGAAAAGAGGTGGTCACCATGGCAACACGAATGTTGGGGTGTGCCTAACACCTTCCCTTCGCATAACCAAGTCCCCGGACCCTAATGAATCTCGGTTTCTTAATCGACGTTTAGCTTAGTGTCACATCACTGGGTCAATGTGCAAACCTTTTCTCGATTGTGTTGGTACAACCATTTAAAAAACCAGCTGATGACTCTTAACAGTCCATCGTTGACATTATACATGTCGGACCTTTTTCACTTGTTTTTTTAAACAAATCTCACCTAAAATGAGAACACCAAAGAACAAGTAACGGAAAGGGACATCTAAAAATCCTGACGTCGAGAGTGTCATATTCATGAATAGTGCCATATACGTGAATAGTAACCTCAACATGAAATACAAAATACAAAATTCAGCCACCACCAGTGGGGCCCACCAATTCAGCATTATTCCACAAAATACAAAAGTGGGGCCCACCCATGTTTTAATTAAAAAACATTTATTTCTGAAACTTTAATAATTCATAATAAATAACCCTTTTATCAGAAAAATACAAATTTTATGTCCTTTTCATAGGAAATTAAATTCTCTACAACTTTGTAGATTTAAGTTTTTCTAAATTCCAAATGAAAAATGACCGAAATTGACATACGGACGATTTTCAACACCTATATTCCGACAAAATACTGATAAAATACCTCAACATTTATTCCTTCATTTATATCCAGATAAAATAAATATTTCTATATCCCTCCACATAAAATAAATATTTTCTTATCATATAAATTAATAATTAATTATTCACAAATAATATTACAGAATCCCAATTATGACAAACCGTGTCGCTCCCCGGAAAGAGGGGCTTTCGATAAGGATTTCTCCTTATCATGCCGCAATTAGGTGACCAAACCCTTTTCTAAGCAGAACTTCCTTAAACATTGCCAATAATGCTATCTAATAATATTATTCAAATAATATAAATTATTGATCCGATAATGGGAAATATCATGCGTTGACAATTATTGAAATAACAATAATATAAAATATCAACGTAACAATTATTGAATCAATAAAATAAAATATTGAATAAAGAATTATCGTAACAATTATTGAGTAGTGTGCTTTCTTACGTAAGAATCAATAATTCAAAAATACTATGTAATACTGGTAATGCATCTTGTGCAACCACAGCAGACATCATTTTGAACCACCGGGTATTCCAACGGTGTTAATTCAGAACCATTACGCCGTTATTTATAAAAACACAAACTTGTCATTTTTTTTATCCTACCGTTTCTTGTTATGGGGCCCACAAATGGCTGCGTCATCGTACGAATATTCCCTGACAGCAAGAATATTCCACGACCAAACGAATATTCCCCGACAACAATGAATATTTATAACCACTTGCTTATTTTGCAAAATTTGCATATTTCACCCATAACCAAAATATTATATCAAATTAACACCTTATTATTCACAATAATAATTAGAGGAAATTCGATTTTATTTATAAAACGTTGGGGTCTTACACTATTCACTCAGATACTATTCACCCGGGGTACTATTCATGACAAAAATTGATTTCTTTTCTGCCCAAATCATTTTTGATATAATATTATTCTTGAATTTTACTCCACAAAGTAGTATCATGTTGACAATTTGGACATTATTGAATTCTGGATAAATTGAATTATAAATCTTTTAAATTTATCCTTTGCTTTTATTTAATTGAATTCTTATATCATTGTCATCATTCTCATGCTTATATTGTGATGAAAGTCATTTTTGGCCCGTAGTGCATAGATGGACTGTTGATTGGTATGATTATGACCGGGCATTATTTGGTATAATCATGACCCGTAATGTTACAAATAATGTGGTAAAAGTCATCATTGATCTGTAGTGCATTGATGGATAGTTGTTGGCATGATCATGACCATTGGTGACACGAATATCCTTGGCCTGTAGTGCATGGATAATTTATGGATGTGATACTAATAAATATCCTTAGCCAGTAGTGCATGGATAATTCAGTGATATGGATTATTTATTGAGCTGAGTCTCGGCGATAAAATTGATGATAAACTTTTAAATCATAGAAGATAGTAGATATCATGCTCTACTTGACTCTTCTAATGGATTATTTATTCCACTGCAGTTAAACTTGTTATTTATTATATTCTATCAGTTTAACACTGTTAAAGGCTAACGGTAATTTATTTTGCATTATCTTAGTCATAATATTTCTTACTAGGCTAGTTAAGCTCACCATTTTGCTTTCATTGTTCACTTCAGGAAATGAGAACGTAGTCGGGACTAGTCAGGGAATGGAGTACTGACGGTCAGAGATGGTGGTTGTAGTAGTCCTCGCTATTTTATAAAATAGTGTGATAATATATGTAATGAGGACTCTATTTGAGTTTGGATATTGTCTAGAAGACAATATTCATGTTAAAACTCTTAGCTCATGTTGTATAATTAAGTTTATATTTGTATTATGTATCATGTATTTGGCGACTCAGAATGAGTTATGTATACCTATTTTGGGGGCGTCACTGCCGACACTCCGGTCTGATTTGAACCAATAAACCATTTTTGGTCAAAAATCGATTGAACCGATTGAATTAACGGTCGAGCTAGTGGTTCAATCGATTGACCTAGTGAACCAGTTTTTTTTGTATCAAAAAAATATTTATATTAAAATTAACCACTTTTAATAATATTATAACTCAACTTATTTTTAGTTCATAAAAAATAAGATTTTTAAAATTTTATTAAATACTAATAATATATATTTTTATATAGGCAAAATTAAGTTTTTCACCACTATACTTGGCAAGTTTTACATAATACACCATTGAACTTTTAATTTTTTTAATTACATCATAAAACTAATTAAAATAACAAAAATTGGGTCATTCTGTTAAATTAATTGAACGGTTGTTAAATATTTTCTGTAAGGCCCCAACTTTTATGAATAAAGATTAATTTTTCTCGAAATATATTTTTGAATATTATGGTGTGGATTTGATATAATGTTATAGTTGTGGGTATTATTTACAAATTTTGCAAAGTAAGCAAGTGGTAATATAATATTCGATTGGTCGGGGAATATTCGTTTTAACAGGGAATATTCGTACAACGGCACAATCATTGGTGGACCCCACAACGAAAGTATTGTCGTAGTTAGAAAATGACAGAATTATCTTTTTATAAAATAACGGCGAAAGTTTTACTGTTAAACTGTTGAACTACCCGATGGTAAAAGTACGATGAATATGTGTTGTTGATAGTAGTAATACCAGTATTGATTATTGATGCTTACGTGAGAAGTCACTCGTTATACTCAATTATTACTACGAGAATTCTTTGCATCATATCTCTCATATTATTGATTCGATTATTGTCACAAGAGATTATCATCTGCGTTATATGATATATTATTAAATCAATAATTGAGACGACAAAGTTATTCATATTATTATTTGCAATATTGACAATGTCTAAAAAATTACACGAGAGAGAGGTTTGGTCACTTAATCATTGCTACCAATAGGGAGAAATCCTTATCAGAAAGCCCCATCTTTCTTGGGAATGATCTGGTTGTTAAATATTGTGAGTTATAATATTAATGATGAATAAGTTCGTGTTGATTAAAGATGAAATTGATATTTACATTGTGTTGGGATTATTAGTGTTAGTTGAAATCGACATCTATTTCGATAATAATGGATGTCTGGAGGTTATATTGACCAATCGGGTAATTAATCGGATAAATGAGCAACTAATTGCTATTAATTCACATACTTATAACAATTTGTTCACATGCATATACTATTAGGAGAGGTGGTGCAAGATTGATAATACTTGCATGAATAAATTAAAAATAGAGGTATAGATGAAGGTACTATACTGTAATTATTTTTTTCACATGATTCTACTATTGATTCACATGATTGTACTATTGATTCACAAGATGTACTATCAGGGGAGGTGGTGCAAGTTTGATAATACTTGCAGGACTAAATTAAAAATGAAGAAAAAGATGAAGGTATTATACTATAATATTTCGAGCCCCAAAATGTGCAATTATCGAAACTATAGTTTCCTATAAATAGAAGCTCATTCTTCTTTTATTCTCACCAATTCACTAAGACTCAAAAGAGCATTTATAGAGAGAGAAGCTTTAGAGAGAAAGAAGAAGAGAAGTCTGCTACCTCACTATTCCAGTATCCAGTCTTCTTCTGAGGTAAGGGATATTATTTTGTTCAGTATTCATAGGAATAAGATTTTCTTCCATACTTTGTAGTATATGAGTAATATTATTTCGTCTCATATTGCTGATTATACCCTCATTTTGTTAAAGTATTGCTTCTATACTCCGTGAAATTAGTAGAATATCCTTGAAATTTGTGCTTCATCTAGTATCCTTTCACAAGGATATTTTCTACACATTCTTGTTAAATTTTAAGCTTTTCATGCCGGAGTATTGTCCATGAGTAGTATTCATTTTTACGGTACTATTCATAAAGTACTATTCACGGGGTACTTGTAAGACCCCAACTTTTTAATAAAGATGATTTTTTATAAATATCATTTTTAAATATTATGGAATAAATTTAATATAATATTATAGTTGTGGGTAATATTTATAAATTTTGCAAAGTACGGAAGTTGTTATATAATATTCGATTGGTCGAGGAATATTCATTTTAACAGGGAATATTCGTACGACGGCACAATCATTGGTGGACCCCACAACGGAATTATTGTCGAATTGAGAAAACGACAAAAATATTTTTATGAAAATAACGGCGGAAGTTTTCTGCTAAAAACCGTTGAACTCCCTCGAGTAAAAAAATAAAGAATCTGGCGTGGTTACATAGTAGTAAAGCACGGTATTGATTATTGATGCTTACGTGAGAAGTCACTCAGTTTTGTTCAATTATTGCTATAATAATTGCTGCATAGTATCTCACGTTATTTGATTAAATTATTGTCGATATTTTATATATTATTAAATCAATAATTGAGATAACAGAGTTATTAATATTATTATTTACAATATTAACGATGTTTAGAAGTTCTGTCAAGGAGAGGTTTGGTCACCTAATTGCGCACCAATATGGAGAAATTTTTATTGAAAAGCCCCCTCTTTTCTGGGAACGACCTGGTCAATTAATATTATGAATTATAATAATGATGATCAATGTTGTTAAAAATATTGAGGTGATATTTATGAAGTATTTATTGGACCCCCGGTTACCCATTTTTCAAAATAATTGATAGAGTATATATATATATATATATATATATATATATATATATATATATATATTAAAGGGACTGGTGTGGGTAGATTTTGAAATCATGTGTGTGTGTACTGTGAATATGGGTGAGTGGGTGGTAGTGGTGAATAAAGTTGGCAGGATGTGTGATGTTTTCAAAACTTGCACATTGTTGGTTGAAAAATTCTATAATGCTATCAAACCTACGAATAAGGCCAATTCCTCTTTGGTTAAAATCCTTAACTTGTCATGTGTTAGTTTGTTTTTTTTTTCTTTTTCTCTTCTAAATTGGCCTGCACCAAACCTGTGAACTTCGTTCAAATTTATATATTGTGCGTCCGTGATTTTTCCTAAATAGTATCCTTCCATTTTCCTATAAATAGGATGCTTAGTTAGAATTGAAATCACACCAGAAATTCAGAGAATTCTCTTATATAATCTTGAGCATATTTCTTTAGAGTTTTAAGAAGCTTTGAGCGTAGTGCAAGTTTTCTTTAAGAATATCCTCGCCCTACAAGTCGGAATACTCTTCTTTTAAGGTAAGGGATATTATTTCTTTCTTATTCATGAAGAGAACTTCTATTATTCCATTCTTAATTATTCTGTTGGAATAACCTATATACGCGGGCTACCCTATACTTGGTGAAATTCTTCTGTTATTCCATTCTTTATGTTGGAATAACCTGTCTATGCGAAGTACCGCATACATGGTGAAATTCTTATGTTATTCCATTATTTATTATTCTGTTGGAACATCATGTATACATGCGTTGCGCATGACTCGGTTCCGCTCATTGGAACATCCATGCATGCGCGTTTTGCATAACTTTGGTTCCGCTTTTTTATCATTCGTTGGAACATCACATGCATGCATTTTCGCATGACCTGGTTCTATTATTTATTATTCTGTTGGAATAACCTGTCTGTGCGGTCTATCACATGCCTGGTGATTTCTTTTGTTAATCCATTCATTATTATACTCAGTTGGTTAAAGTTTTGACATCTATACTCAATGAAATTAGTGGAATATCCTTGATATTTGTGCTTCATCCAGTATCTTTTCATGGAAATATTCTTATGAGCATTCTTGAGTTTTACTCTACAAAGAAGTATCATGTTGACAATTTGGACGTTATTAGTTCCTAGATAAATTAATTCTTGAACTTATTTTATTGAATTCTTATATCATTGTCATCATCCTCATGTTTATATTATGTTGAAAGTAAATCGTGTAGCTTTTGTAGTGCATAGATGGACTTGGTATGATTACACTGTGGATTATTCGTGTAATCATGACCGTAATGTTACAAATGATGTGGAAAAAGTCCTCATTGGCCCGTAGTGCATTGATGGGATGAGTTGTTGGCATGATCATGACCATTGATGAATACACGAATATCCTCGCCCCGTAGTGCATGGATAATTTGTGGTTGTGATACTAATGAATATCCTTGTCAGTAGTGCGGGGATGATGTGGATTATTTATTAAGTCGAGTACCAAATGATAAAAGTGATGAAAACCTTTTAAATCATAGAAGATAGTAGATTTTATTTCTCTACTTGACCCTTTTAATGGATTGCTTGTTCGCGCAGATTAAACTTGATGTTGGTTATATTGTATCGTTTAACATCGTTGAAGGCTAACGATAATTTATTCTCGCATCATCTTAGTCATAATATTTCTTCTTGGTCTAGTTGAGCTCACCTTTTACTTTCATTGTTCTCTCAGAAATGAGAACGTATTGAGGGACTAGTCGGGGAACGGAGTGACTGTTCGGGATGATAGCATTAGTAGTCCTCACTATTCTATGAAATAGTGTGTTAATAAATGTATTGAGGACTTATTTTGAGTTTGAATAATCGCATAGAAGATAATATTTGTATTAAAACTCACAGCTCATGTTGTATATTTAAGATTGTATTTGTATTATGTACCATGTATTTGGCGACTCAGAATAGGTGATGTATACCTATTTTGGGGGCGTCACAGTACTATTCACAAAGTACTATTCATGGGTACTATTCACAAAGTACTATTCAAGAGTACTATTCACAAAGTACTATTCATAAAGTACTATTCATGGGTACTATTCACAAAGTACTATTCACGGGTACTATTCACAAAGTACTATTCACGAATATTATTCACAAAGTACTATTCACGAGGTACTATTCTCGAAGTACTATTCACGAGGTACTATTCACTAGGGTACTATTTACCCGAGAAATTATTCATGACAAAAATTGATTTCTTTGTTGTCCAAATCATTTTTGATACAATATTATTTTTGAATTTTACTCCACAAAGCAGTATCATGTTGACAATTTGGACATTATTAAATTCTGGATAAATTAAGTTATAAATCTTTAAAAATTTATCCTTCGCTTTCATTTAATTGAATTCTTATATCTTTGTCATCATTATCATGCTTATATTATGATAAAAGTCATCTATGGCTTACGTGTATAGATGTACTATTGATTGATATGATTATGACCAGGGATTATTCAGTATAATCATGACCGTAATGTTACAATGATGTGGTAAAAATCCTCATTGGCCTGTAGTGCATTGATGGACAGTTGTTGGTATGATTATGACTAGGGATTATTCGGTATAATCATGACCATTGATAATTACATGAATATCCTTGGCCCATAGTGCAGGGATGATTCGATGATGTGGTTTATTTATTAAGCTGAGTCTCAGCGATAAAATTGATGATAAACTTTTTAAATCATAGAAGATAGTAGATATCATGCTCTACTTGACTCTTCTAATGGATTGCTTGTTCCGCTACAATTAAACTTGATGTTTATTATATTTTATCAGTTTAACACTGTTGAAGGCTAACGATAATTTATTCTGCATTATCTTAGTCATAATATTTCATACTGGGCTAGTTGAGCTCGCCCTTTGTTTTCATTGTTCTCTTCAGGAAATAAAAATATAGTTGGGACTAGTCGGGGAACGGAGTGACGGTCCAGATGTTTGTATTAGTAGTCCTCACTATTCAGTGAAAAAGTGTGATAATAATTGTAATGACGACTTTATTTGAGTTTGGATACTCTCTACTAGACATTATCCGAGTTGAAACTCTCAGCTACGTTTGTATTTAAATTTTGTACCATGTATTTGGCGACTCAAGATGGGTGATATATACCTATTTTGGGGGCGTCACAGTTGGTATAAAAGCTTAGGGATATGATCCCGGCTGAGATGTGAGACTAGAACTAGGAGGGGAGAGACGGGAAATTCCTTCGCTAGTATGACCTACCTAAGTTTATTTGGTATTTATTTGGTCGGTCAGAGTATAGGGATAATATGTGACATGTCAATTAACCCTTGTTTTGTGGTAGTATTTGAAAATGGCATCCAAAAATGTTGAGATAAGCAATGAAGCACATGAGACCGTTGAGTCACCAATGATCAATACCTAGGATAATGTGCATCAAGATGGCAATAATCCTCAAGAAAACAACAACACTGACCAAATGATGAACAATGGGATGTTTAGAGTGTCGACGTCGGGATTTTTAGATGTCCCTTTCCATTACTTGTTCTTTACTGTTCTCATTTTAGGTGAGATTTGTTTGAAAAAATAAGTGAAAAAGGTCTGACATGTATAATGTTAACGATGGACTATTAAGAGTCGCCAGTTGGTTTTTTAAATGGTTGTACCAACACAACCGAGAAAAGGTTTGTACATTGACCCAGTGATGTGAAACTGCTAAACAGGTCGGTGAAACCGAGATTTACTAGGGTCCGGAGACTTGGTTATGCGGAGGGAAGGTGTTAGGCACCCCCGACATCCGTGTTACCATGGTGACCGCCTCTTTTTCAAGAAACTATTATCTGAATGTGTGTGTGTGGGGGTCAATGTGCTGTTATTTGGAAGTAGTGCGAGGCCTCGCTCGCATTACTATATATTGTGGTTTGAATTTGTGTAAAATTCAATTTTAAGCAAGATATAAGATGATGTTTTATAAAAGAGGTTTTCAAACCACGATGCTCAATAGTAATTGAGATCTTTTACACTCCAATTTTATTAAGTGTTAGAAGCTTGATTGATTTTATTTTACTGAGATGCGAGGCATCCAAATGCGAAAATAATGTACAAAATAATGTCGACTTCCTCATGGGTATGGAAACCATCCGAGGAAATTCGAGATAATCGCATGAGAATAATTTACAAGTCGCGCATGACTTAAAATGTCCATCACGAAAACCGAATCTAGATCCAATGGGCTAAATCTGTGATCACATGATTCCTAGGCGCACATGATACCGTAATTTGTATGAAAGAAGTAAGCAGGTATATATATAAAAGTTGTAAATATATATATACAGACATGATCACCAACCACGAAGCACCTCCATGGGGGATCGAAATGTAAATAAAGTTGTAAAAGTATCAACATATACGGAGGAAACTCCAAAGGGACAAAACATAAATAAAGCTATAAATCTATCAACCGCCACAGAGGAAACTCCAGGCGGGACAAAATGTAAAGAAAGTTGTACAAAACGATCAACTGCCACGAAGTAAACTCCAGGCAGGACGAAACGTAAAGAAAGCTGTAAAAGCGATCAACCACCACGAAGTGAACTCCAGGTGGGATGAAAATATATATATATATATATATATATATATATATATATACTTATACATCCGGTGCGTTTATTGCTTATATATATATAAGCGAATAAACACACCGGATGTAAAATCTAGGCTCATCGAACAGAGTCTGACACACAGTTAATATATATATATATATATATATATATTAAAGAAGAAAGCTGCATAGGCAAAAGTCTAGGCTCATCGAACAAAGTTCGACACACAGTTCATATATATATAATATATATATAAATACAAACTGAAATGAAAACCACAGACCAAAGTCCGGGCAAATGCGCGCAACACGACTCTCAACGTGAAGAAGGGTGTGTTCAGAGACGAAGAGAAAGGCTTTAAAGTGTGTGAGAAGGCTTATAGTTGACTGCCAAAGAAGACTTCTATATCTTTAGTGGGTAAACACTGGCTTTTGTAGGTACAAAAGAAGCTATATGTGAGCTCACAGGTGTTTAAAATGAGAAAGTACACTGTATGGGGTATGTGCAGAGCAAATTGGACAGGGCTTCCTCGTCGTTTTCTCTTGCAAAATGGCCACCCCAAGCCCTCTATTTATAGAGGATGGAGCCGCAGGTACCTGCGGCTGAGCCGCAGGTGTACCAGAGGCAACCCGAGTGGGCCCGGGTTTCTCGGGTCGGGTCGTCTCATAGTATGTGCACTCGGGCACTGTAATGTCTGCTCGAACTTTCAGAAGTGCAATTCGGGCATCCGATTGAGGTATACAGGACCTATTTTAGACCGCCGTTGTCGAGAGTTGTACGATGGCATGGGATTAGAGTTTGTATGAAGTCATTGAAGATGGGACGATGCCCTCCGGTCTTCAAGCTTCAAATTCTATCCGTTACCCCGCACAATAGTCACTCGGGATTGATTATCCTTGCTTCTTATGGGACATTTTTGCGTAGAGATGTGTATGAAATGTTGAGACGACATGGCGTGGCATCGTGTTGGCGTGATGACGATGTTGCCCTCAATTTGGTGTTATCGCCATTTAATGATCAAGCGACATTGCTCGAGCTCATTTGAGATTGGACTGCTGCATTTGTTGAAGGTCCTCATTGTCATCTTTGAGGTGTGCCTGTCCTCCCGGTATTATCTCCGGGTTGGTACAGAGTATCTTGTTGTGAGCATCGAGATTGAAGCTGGACGCATTTGAAAAAAGCATTTTCGGGGTTATCGCCAAAACTGCATTCCTTGGGGTTATCACCAAGGTTGGTGGCTATTCCCATGATTGGGACTGAGACTGGATACCTCGGGGTTATCTCCGAGATTAATCGGTCTTCTCCGGTGTGTGTTCCGGTATTGGATCTGCACGCCTCGGGGTTATCTCCGAGGTTGGAATTGTTATTCCCAGTGTGTGTTCTGGGGTTGATGCTGAACTTCCGGTAGTATAGATATGGATTGTCTTTCAGGGTTCCCTCTTAAAAGACGAATCTGTCCTCCTGCAATGTTAGTGACAGGTGTACAAAAAATTTCGAGTGACTACAGATGCCCCTCTTTATCATACTCATGTGTGGCGATGCATGGGTAGGATAAAGAATCTTAGACACTTGAAATGCAACAAGACAAACATGGTACTATATGTAGCAACATGATGCAAATGTATGATGCATGTGTACGGGGTTGTAGCCCAACATGCTGGGGATGATTGTTGGCTCCCTATTGCTTCAACTGGGGATTGGCAATGACGACCAGATTTGATGTGTAATCCAAATCTGTTAGGATGTTGATGTTGGAGTTATCACCAAATTCCTATGTCCTTGATAACGACTTGATCCTAAAGATGTACCTCTTATGTGTAAGAGATATGTGGGGATAAAGCTTGGTCTGTTTGAGGATGTGTATAACATATTCCATCATCTATCCTCTTTGATAATGTTGACCTTTCCTAGTTGGTATCGCTAGGATATGTCAAGATTCTGTTGGATTTACTTCCAACAACAAATGCTGTCAGGGATGCCTGACCTTCGTTGACGTGTACTTCACTGACATGTGAATCAACGGCTGAGAAATGCAGTGGGATATACTGTCAAGGTTGCTAGACCTTCGCTAACGTGTGAACCAACGGCTAATATTCTGTGGGTAGAATATCAAGGTTGCTTGACCTTCGTTAATGCGTGAATCATCGGAACACTGCGTTGTGACCCCCGTCGAGGATCCGCTGGGGAATATGAGTAATCGAGCATGAAATCCTCGAATAGCTCTAGAGCTTCGATAGGTTTAATCGCTATCGGCTGAGATATCGTCAAGGCTGCTTGACCTTCCTTGATATGTGTGTCAACGACTTGAATGTACGCTTTAATCCCCTGCCAGGGCTTCACGTTGTAACCCCCGTCAGGGACTCACGTTGTAACCCCTTTCGGGGACTCACGTTGTAACCCCCCTCGGGGACTCACATTGTAACCCTCGTCGGGGACTCACGTCGTAACCCCCGTCGGGGACTCACGTTGTAACCCTCGTCGGGGACTCATGTTGTAACCCTCATCGGGGATCTACGTTGTAACCCCTGTCGGGGATCTACATTGTAACCCCTGTCGGGGACTCACGTTGTAACCCCCGTCAGGGACTCACGTTGTAACCCCCGTCAGGGACTCATGTTGTAACCCCCGTCAGGGACTCACGTTGATCTTTAAGAGTAATGACCCAGAGTTGGCGGCATCGGACCTGTACAAGGTATTGCCGGATGTGATTTGTGACAAATGAAATCATTGGCAGGGTATACCTCGTGTTCGGGTGACTACCAATGAGCGATGTACAGAATTAAAGTTTCATCTGAGAAGACCAGGATTGTATGCTATTTTGTGTACTGTCATATGTCTATATGCCACGATATATGGATGAGATAGACATAGGTGTCATCATGGCCGTGAGAGCTCTCAGGGAGGGTAGTACCATTATACCGATGATTATAGAAGAGACCTTGCGGTCAGCATCTTACTATTGTACTTATCCGACATGAGTGTTCACAGGTAGCTCGGTCATGCTATATGTGTAGTTTATGTCACACTTAAGACCGATTGGCACTCTTAGACGGCATGGGTATTGGTTCTCCCATGATGTAGCCATGTCATACTCCTTTCAGCCATCGAAGTGTATAGATGCTCTGTCTTGGTCCACATTTTGGCGAGATATCGGAGATCCATTCGAAGATATTGCTAGTGTTCGGGGCTTAGCTCACCATCTGACTTCATTACTCATGCTCGGGCATGGACTACCTCCTCCTAATTTGGTTTGAGGCGTGACTATTTACCACCCATCTGGTCGTGATGTCGTTGATTTGACCAAGCCAGGATTTTCATCCTTTCGAGGGGCGATAGGTCGGTGTTGACTTCTCGATATCTCGCCAGAGGACCGATCCGTGTGTATGCTTGTTGGGATCGACTTGAGATAGCCGCTTTTTTACATGAGCCATCCGGGTTGTTGGCAGAGTATTCGCATGGATGAAGACAGAGATTTTATCTACCGCGGCAGATATCTCTGATCTAGAATAGCGAGTCGGATGATGTAGAGCCCATGGAGGACATCGATTCCTACATCGAGGAGGAGCCCATTCTTTGGGTTGCCAACATTTCCTCGGATTCTCCCAAAGATTAGTATTTATTGTGATTCAAATTTCAAAGACAAGACTTTGAGTAAAGTCTTCATCTGATGTCCTTTGATAGAGATTAGGCTCGATCTATGATGTTGACTGCCCTTGATGGGAGAGACGCAACTCTATTAGAGAGAGACGATGCATTAGTTCGCAGAGATATCGCTGTTGTTGAGTAGGATGAGGCTAGATCAGCCAGAGATGCAGTGATAGTTGAGCGAGATAGTGCCATATCTGCCCGGGATGTAGCCGTCAGAGATAGTACTACAGTGAGGTCCCTTACCACTGGCATGATTGCAGAGATGAGCTCATATATTGATGATCATATGGTCACCATGCAGATGGCTGTATATCTATTGGGTCGTGTGGATATTCTCATACAGGAGATCCACCGCTTCACCTCCTTCTTCTGAGAGGGACGCCATGTTGGGCTTGTTAGCTCACATATACCCTGACTTGTAGATGAGCTTGTATTTTCCTGCACAGACTAGCTTAGCCATTTTGTCATGTACAGTTTACATTGTATATATCAAATAGCATTATATATATGACAGGGAAATATATTTTTTGGATCACTTCCCTCTTAGATATGCTTTGCTGCTTGCTTGATATTTTGCCTACTGCTTCAGGGCTTGTGATCTTGATGTATTCTAAATTCCTCCTGGGTGGATGGACATTGAGGTGTCTCTGGATATTTCAGAATGGATCATCGATCTCTGTGTATCCCTACCATCTTTGGTATCTTGGGACTGGTTTCTGTATGGAAATGTGGAGAGGAGTGTGGCTTTCCTCTCTAAAATTGACCGCACCATAGATGGTTGCCAGTACTTCTATTTAGGAGAAGCCTAGTTAATTCCATCCCTTATGGATTGGTGTTGCTCTTCAAGGTATGACCGCAGCTTAGATGGTCGTCGAATCTCCTATTTGGGAGGAGTTCAGGTAATTCCATCCCTTTGGTCTGAAGCCGAATGAAATGTAGTGGATTGAAATATGATCCCAGTACCAACTGACAATGGTTTGTGTTTTGGTAGGGGGTGAGACCGAACCATGAATGGCTGCCTACATATTCCTATTAAATAGGAGATCAGGTCTGTGTAGTTTGAACCTGGTGTAAGAGGTTCAACGTTGTATATGGCAGAAATGGTGTAGGAATGTTTTTGTTGTTTTTGTTTTTGTAAGGGTAGAAATGTTTTTGTTGTTTTTGTTTTATTGCGACCGGGCCATATGAAATGGTTTCATACGTACTCCTATTGAAGAGGAGATCGGGTCGACGTAGTTCGCCCCTCAGGGCAAGAAGAAAAGCGTGATCCCATGTGTAGGTCAGAGTGCGGGGAGGAGAAAGTTTAATTCTAGGTTGAGGATAAACTACAGGTACGAGAAGTTTGATCCCATGTATGGGTAGCCAAACTGCAAATGCAAGAGGTTCAATCCGTAGTGGGATGACCTAAGTCGTAGGAACATAAAGGAGCCAGGCTGTTGGCTTGAAAAATATGTTTCCCTGAGGGGAAAAGTGTAGAAAAGTTGTATGTAGTAAAGGGTTAAAGAACCAGAATGACTGGTGATTTGATGGTCCAACACCAGGGTGTTTGCTTGATGGCAACTTCAGACATAGTACCGTTTCATGGTGTCTGAGTTGATGAGTTGTGGAAATTCATCGCCGTCCATTTCTTATAATCTAAGAGCGCCTCCTGTCAATATTTCCTTGATAATAAATGGGCTTTCCCAGTTAGGAGCGAATTTTCCCTTAGATTGATCTCGGTTGTCAAGGATCTTCTTCAAAACCAAGTCATGTTGTTTGTTTAAAGACTTTTTGCCAGTAGCGGATCTGGCGATTTTGTTGTAGGATCTAGTAATCCTTTGTTGATATAATTGGTGACCATGGAAGATAGTCGCGGTTCGACACACTTTCCATTTCAACTATCGAGACAATTGGTTGCCCAGTGGAAATGCGCATTGAGGTTACATTGAGGCTACAGAGAGAGAGAGAGGCAATAGGTCGGGCCGATCTTTGTGGTTGGCGGACATCTTTTGCATAATCTTCTTGATGTTTTTGTTAGTAGCTTCAACAAAGACCATTCATCTTGGACGATAGATGACAGAGTTAAGATGTTTGATGTGGAATTTATTGCATAATTCCTCAATCATTTTGTTGTTGAGGTTCTTAGCATTGTCTGACACAATCACCTCTGGTTGTCCATATCGACAAACGACATTGTTTCTGATGAAAGCAATGATGACTTCTTTGGTAACCACGGGAAGGAGTCGCTTCTACCCACTTGGTGAAGTAGTCGATCATGGTGAAGATAAATCGATGTCCATTACTAGCTTTAGGCTCAATGGGCCCGATAACGTCCATTCCCCACATTGAGAAGGGCGAGGTGAACTCATATTGTGGAGTTCCCATGGAGGGCGTGTATAGCATTCCCATGATATCGCATCGATAGCATCTCCGACGTGGTCATTGCAATCAGCTTTGAGAGATAGCCAATAATGTCTTGTCCTGAGGATTTTCTTGATAAGGAGGGGGCCACTCATATGGGGGCCACAGACTCCGCCATGGATTTCATCCATAAGCCTTTGGGCTTGATCTTTGTCTAAACATCTGAGGAGACCTAGTCCTACATCTCTTTTGTAGAGCGCATCTTCACTCAGGTAGAATTTCATAGCAAGTCGATGGATCCGCCTTTTCTCAGTTGGGCTCGCCTTAGCGGGTGTAGATCCATCTCGTAGATATTCCTTGATAAGCTGATACCAAGGATGTTGGATGGGAGGTAGCTCATCCGATACTTCTCCAACGTACTTTCCATAGGCTGGGACTTTGTGTAGGGAAATTATGATGCTTGGCAAGTGTTCCTTGTCTGATATACGAATCAAGGAGGCCAAAGTAGCTAAAGCGTCCGCAAAGTCATTCCTATTATGAGGAACGTGTAGAAAGGAGATTTCTTCGAACTCCAAAGCCATCTTCAAAACCTGTCAATGGTAAGGCAGCAAATGTAGTTCCTTGGTTTGATAGATTCCGGTGGATTGTCTGATTACCAACTCTGAATCTCCAAAGACAGTTAACTGCATGATGCCCATTGAACGGGCAAGTTTTAGCCCGTGTGAGGCGCTTTTTATACTCATCGGTGTGTTGTTGGTGGCGACAAAGCGCAATTTTGGCGGCGATGACGGGATATTGTTCCCCGTGCGGATACTAGAAGCGCTCCGGCTCCAAAACCTTCCATATTAACAGCTCCAACAAAATACATCTTCCATGATTGGCACGTATCGTACTGATGGTGTTGCTGCACTGTCATTACTCCTTCATCAGGGAAATATGTTTCCAAGGGTTTGAAGTCCCCTGAAGGTGCGGCGGCCAGTTGATCCGCAATTCCTTGACCTTTGATGGACTTTTGAGTCACATATACGATGTCAAATTGTTGTAGGATCAAGCGCCATCCGGACAATAAACAATTTAACATGGGTTTATTGAACACGTATTTGAGAGGATCCACGCGGGATATGAGATGGGTTGTGTGACCATGAAGGTAATGTTGTAACCTCATGGAAGCCCATGCTAAAGCACAACACGTCTTTTCGATCAGAGTGTACTTGTGTTCACTGCTGCTAAACCTTTTGCTGAGGTAATAGATAGCTCGTTCTTGGCCTCTATCGTCTTTCTGTCCCAGCATGCAGCCCATGGCGTTGTCACTTATGGACAGGTACATAAATAGGGGAACATCATCCCTAGGTGGTACCAACACAGGAGCTTTGACTAGCTGTTCTTTAATTGTAAGGAAGGCATTCTGGCACTCATCATTCCATTCATGGAGGAGTTCTTCCTTAATAGCTTGAAGATTGGCTCATAGGTTGCTGTGAGTTGAGAGATAAACCTGCTAATGAAGTTGATTCTTCCCAAAAATCCCCGTATTTCTTTTTCTTTCGAGGAATGGGCATTTCGTGATGGCTTGGATTTTGGGGATCCACTCAATCCCTTTGTGGTGACTAGAAATCCTAGCAACTTGCACGATTTAACGCCAAAGGCGCATTTAGCTGGATTCAACTTCAAGTTGTACTACGCAACCTGTTGAACAACTTTCTGAGATGGTCTATATGGTCATCCTCCTTCCGGGATTTGACAATGATGTTATCCACGTAGATCTCGATCTCTTTGTGCATTAAGTCGTGAAAAAGAGCCATCATATCTCGTTGATAGGTGGCTCCGGCGTTGATGAGGCCGAATGACAACCGTCAATAGCAAAAGGTTCCCCAAGGCGTGATGAAAGCAATTTTCTCACGATCTTCCTCAGCAACCATGATCTGATGATACCCCGCAAAGCAATCAGCAAAGGAGTATATGTCGTATTGCGCAGTATTATCAATAAGAATGTGGATAAATGGCACGGGAAAGCTATCTTTTAAGCAAGCTTTGTTCAAGTCCCGGTAATCCACGCAAACTCGTACCTTCCCTTCGGGTTTAGGCACGGGAGCAATGTTGGATATCCACTTAGGATATGTAGACACCATGATGATGCCAGCTTGAAATTGTTTCACAATTTCTTCTTTCACCTTTAAACTCCACTCAGGTTTCAATCGCATGAGCTTTTGCTTGACTGGCTTAAATCCCTCTTTTATTGGAAGGCGATGAAGAACAATGTCAGTGGACAAACCCACCATGTCTTTATGAGACCATGCAAACACATCCTGGAATTGGGTTAGTAGCGTAACCATGTCATTCCTTTGGTTTGGGGTAAGGTCTGAACCAATCTGGATTAACTTAGAGCTTTCTAAGGTTCTGAGATTGAAAGAAATGGTTTGATCAAGGTTGGGTTTAGGTTTGTCTTTGACCCATTCTTGAATTTCTGGAGGCACCTCAATGTCATCCTGTATTTCCATCAAGGTTGAATTCATCTCTACATCAAAGGTATAATCCCTATGGAGAAGAGGCACGGTATCAGCAAGTACAGGCACATCTAAATCCAGAGTACTAAAACAAAATATGCTTTCACTTAGTATATATGAAATGTGTTGATCATACGGTGTTAGCATATCTTAGCAAAATAAGCGCTAATCTTTGTATGAGAAAAGTAAGCAGGTTATTATATCTACAGGGAAAAAGAGTTTTACTGCGTTTTACCCTTGTCGACCAATGCGAGGAATGTTGTTCCAATTAGCGAGGTAAAAAGTCAGGTGGACCGCATGATGATGGAGGGATTGTCATCATCCTCCTGTCATCCGAATGATGACCATTACGTGCGGGCAATCATCATAAATGCAGGGTGTATCTGTTGGTATGTTCATCATGAACGATGATGTGTATGCTTGACATCATTAGGATGACGTCTTATTTGATTCTTCGTTTCTCTCCTCTTCAAGCTGCGGGATTTGGAACAAAGACTTCTTTCTCCTTTACCGCATGCTCGGCTTGGAAATAACATAGCCATTACATTGGTGGCACCTTTACTGAGGAGGTTGTGCGGACTTCGAGTTTGAAGGCGAAGGTGAGCGCATATATGGTTGAAAATTGAAGGAATCTGTTGATGCTTATGAGGATTCTATGACTAGAAATGGCGAGAATAATAGCCTAGTCCAATTTATTCGGTTTGCTTGGTTAATTGAATTGGGTACTTGATACCCTGGCAATTTTTACCCAGCCATTGTCCCCGTTTATGACCCAATGACATCATTTCTTGAGTAGCCGACATTACCTCGGCAGAAATCTTGGGTTCGGGTAATGGCATTCCAATAGCATGGTATTGGGTATTACTTATTTCCAAGGCATAAAAACTGACCAGTTCAACATCTGCGTTGGCATTGATGAATGGCATGTCCCCGTGTTGAGGACACTCTGGTTCAGCATTGATCATGATCAGGCTATTATTGATAATGTATTTCAACTGTTGGTGAAGAGTGGAGGGGACTGCCCCAGCCATATGAATCCATGGTCGTCCCAAGAGCAGGTTGTATCCCGAATCTATCTTGAGTAAATGGAAAGATACGCAGAATGTATGAGGACCAATTTCGATCGGAAGTTCAATTCCTCCGACCGAATTCTGACGGGCTCCATCAAAAGCTTTGATGACGGTATGGCTGCTCCAAAGTCGGTTGAGATTGATATTCATCTTTATCAAGGTAGCGTATGGACAGATATTTAGAGACGAGCCTCCATCTATCAAGACTCCAGCTAGCATGTATATCAGGAGGACAAGACCATGATGTGCAGCGTCTTGCGATGGATGGGGTCCCTGGACGGTATGTCATCATCAGTGAAGGATATCACATTGTTGTTGAAAATGTGATCAATCAGATGTTAAAAATTTTCCGTATCAACTGATGTCAGTAGATAGGCTTCTTCTAAAACCTTCAACAAGATCTTTCGATGTTCCTCGGAAGTTAGGACCAAGTCCAAAATTGATATTTGTTGTGGAGCTTCTTTTAAGATTAAAACCACCTTAACTTCGTGATGACCCATAGTGCGGAGGAATTTTTCAATCTTCTCCATGGGTATTTTCCCCTTTGATTTGATGGTGAACTTCATCACCCGTTGGGGAAGATACAGTGGATTTTCCTTCGACACTGTAGCAGTTGTATGTGAGGTGGATCCTTCACCTTCTCCATAATTCCATGGAACTTTGCGCAAGCTAACAATAGGATATTGTGCTCTGCACGGCAAGTTGATTGGCTCGGGAGTGGCCACTTTCAAAGGATTGTTGCTTCCCTTGAGTTGAATTGTTGGCATTGTGAGTGAATGATTAATCCCATCAGTTTCAGTGGATATGACTGCTACCACACTCTTCCACTTAGTAGGACCTGTATTCTCACTTGCACGTAACACGGTATAAATAAATCCGCTAAGTGCGGACACCACTTTGTCGATTAGATTTTGGATAAGGTGGCGGAGTGCCAACATTCTTTTGTCTTTGTGACTGCGAGAATGGGAGGTAATATTGACATACTCCATCGAGTTGTACCATCACTGAGCGGGGGTTGATTGGAGGTAGAAGGAAGGCGATCCTTCCTTCATTGATTAACATCTGAAGGATTTCCTCCATAGGTTGGCCCAAATAGGTGAATTCCCTTTTGTTGGCAAAATCTCGATGGGCTTTGGCATTTGCTCTCTTTGTCACTTTGTCTTCGGCATTTCATTTTACGAAAGTGAGCGAGGAATATTCATGACAAGAGGTAGGAGGCGGCATGCTCTGGTGATTAATTGACGAGTCACTTGATCTTGATAAGTCATGATTACGCCGATTGTTCAATTTGTTTGCCTAAAGTTTTTATCTTTCGTTCCATTGTGAACTGAAACTTGGCATAATCCCATTTGTCATAACCGTCTTTGAGGGTCTGGGAAGATTCACAGTTGAAATTGGAATTCTGTCCGTTACTCCAATTTATCATGTTGACCTCTTCTTCTTTGTGTTGAGGAAGAGGGTTGTCTTGAATGTGAGGTTGATCTGGTTTGGTGACCACGATCTCACCGTTGTCTATCAGGTCTTGGATCTTGTGTTTCAAGGCCCAACAATCCTGAGTATCATGTCGGTGCCCCGGCATGATAAGCACATTTCAAAGCGACATTGAAAACCCGTCCATTAGAAATTTTGGTGGTGGAAGAAGTTGTGTAATTTTCTTCTGTGTTGTCAGAAGATTGAGAATGTTCTCGAGTGTATCCACCTTTTGGATGTAGAAGGGTGTGAACACTAGAGGGCGTTTGACTTCTCCACCTTTCGGTATTGGAGGGTTCGCAGACTGTGCTTGAAAGGGAGTGTAGTTTCTCCTTTGAATAGGCATGTTCTGATTGCCTTTTTGACCCTGTAGTATCAGGGAAACATCTTCCTCTTTCTTTTTATGGACCCTCCGGGGGTTGTTTCCATAATTTTTGGATTGGATGTGATCAATAATGACTTTGAAGTGGCTAGGTCTTGAATCTTTCAGGACTTCAATCCCATCTCGACCATCTCCCCATGTTTGACCATTTAGGAAAATGGTTTGCCGATCTTTGGCTAAAACTCTCTCATAGAAGCGGAGCTTGTATGTATGTACATGAAAGTCATGACCATCTCTCGATTACATCATGGAAGGACTAACTTGGGAAGCCATGCATCTCCACCTTTGAGCATACTCTACGAAAAGACTCGTTAGATTGTTTCTTGATCTTGGTAATTTGATGATACCGATCAGGAGCCATACGAGATTGAAAAGTTTGTATTGAGTGAGGAAAGCATGTGCTAGCTCTTCCCGACTATGGATCTTTGAGTTGTCTAATCTTGTGTGTACCACGAACGGGCTTCTCCAGTTAGACTCTTTTGGAACAATTGCATTCTAAGTTTTTCGTCCTCTGCATAAGATCCAAGTTCTCCAATAAACACCTTTAAATGTGTGTAAGGATCTCCTAACCCATCATATTTTTCAAAGTCAGGAGTTTTAAATTTTTCTGGATAATGAACACCAGGGAAAATGCAAAGATCAATATATGAAACACTCCGTGTGTTCCAATTCCTTTGATAGCACAAAGGGTCTCTTCCATTTGGAGGACTTTCTTTTGATGTCACCGATTGTGCGGATCTCAGTGGGATGGGCGACATCATGAGTTTTTTGGTCGTATCCAGCTGCAGATTCGGTATTATAATGACTGGGTTCCCCCTTGTGTGGAGGATTCGGCATGTACGGGTATTTTGGACCACTGATTGGGTGGTGTAGTTCTTTGAGTAGAAACGACCAAATCTATAATTTGTTTGCTTAATCAAGTGAATTCTTTTGCGGCTGGATTAAGTTCGATCTGGTGGGATGATGACATGATTATTTGTAGGCACTGTAGCCTTTTGGACTTTGACCGGGTAGTAGGTCCGATTGGTTCCCTGCGAAAAACTTGCATAGTTTAGTCTTTAGGGAATGTGTATAATAACATGCTATGTGATGAGTCCATTTTAGAAATTTTATCCTGTAAAAACGGATGTCAGCTGTTTGTAGCATGTTAATTAAAATATGTATGTGTACACATTTCTTCATATTTCTCATTACATGGAGATAGATATGGAATGGAATTACAAGTAATTGTGTTTACAAGTAATTGAAATGAGAGCATGAAGAGACTTTCCTCCGTTTTGGGTTTATCAAAGGCGCTATCTTAGGTTACTCTCACGGATTTTTGGCATGAAGGTTCCCAAATCATCGCAATCTACTTGACGGGAAATTAATCCGGTCTTTCAACAGGAGCAAATTTGGGTGGTGCCTTTCCTGAGCCTCGGAGAATTAGTCTTCTCACGAGTCCAGTAATCAAACACAAGCAGGATAGCCTCTGGTGGAGGGACCACACAACATACATTCACATACATCGCGTCTCACCGTATGAAAATGATGACATGTGCGAAGCACTAATATCACAAGTAGATATGGTGCGAATCACTAATATCACAAGCAGTTATGGTGCGAAGCACTAAGTGCAATCAGGAAATGCATTCTTACACATTCATCAAATGTAAATGCAACATCCACACACAAGCAGATAACAGTTTTGAAAAGATTGTAATAGCGGCTTAAGTCCTCTTACTGGAGTCCCCAGCTGAGTCGCCACCTGTCGTTGTCGGGATTTTTAGATGTCCCTTTCCATTACTTGTTCTTTGGTGTTCTCATTTTAGGTGGGATTGTTTGAAAAAACAAGTGAAAAAGGTACGACATGTATAATGTCGACGATGGACTGTTAAGAGTCGCCAGTTGGTTTTTTAAATGGTTGTACCAACACAACCGAGAAAAGGTTTGCACATTGACCTAGTAATGTGACACTGCTAAATAGGTCTGTGAAACCGAGATTCATTAGGGTCGGGGGACTTGGTTATGCGGAGGGAAGGTGTTAGGCACCCCCCGACATCCGTGTTACCACGGTGACCGCCTCTTTTCAAGAAACTATTATCTGAATGTGTGTGTGTGTGGGTCAATGTGCTGTTATTTGGAAGTAGTGTGAGGCCTCGTTCGCACCTATATACACATGGTTTGAATTTATGTAAAAAATCAATTTTAGCAAGATATGGCAGTGATGTTATATAAAAGAGGTTTTTCAAACCCTGATGCTCAATAGTAATTGAGACCTTTTACACTCCCATTTTATTAAATGTTCGGCTTGATTGATTTTATTTTACAGATGCGACGCATCCGTATGAAAATAATGTAAAAAATAATGCCGACTTCCTCGTGGGTATGGAAACCATCGAGGAAATTAGAGACCATGAGAATAATTTACAAAGCGCCACTAAATTTGAAAATGTCCATCACGGAACCGAATCTAGATCCAAATTTGAATCTGTGATCACATGATTCCTAGGCGCACATGATCTGCATAATTTGTATGAAAGCGATAGCAGGTATATATATAAAAGCTGTAAATATATATATATAGACACGATCACCAATCACGAAGCACCTCCATGGGGGATCAGAAATGTAAATAAAGCTATAAAAGCTATCAACCGCCACAGAGGAAACTTCAGGCGGGACAAAACGTGAATAAAGCTGTAAAGCTATCAACCACCACGGAGGAAACTCCAGGCGGGACAAAATGTAAAGAAAGCAGTACAAAGCGATCAACTGCCACGAAGTAAACTCCAGGCAGGATGAAACGTAAAGAAAGTTGTAAAAGCGATCAACCACCACGAAGTGAACTCCGGTGGGGCGAATATATATATATATATATATATATATATATATATATATATATATATATATATATAAGCAATAAATGCACTTATAGGATGTAAAATTCGGGCTCATCGAGCGCGAGTTAAATCGAGCAATCATCGATATATATATATATATATATATATATATATATATATATATATATATATATATATATAAGCGAATAAATGCCTTAGGATGTAAAATCGGGCTCATCGAGCAGTCCAGATATATACGTTAATATATATATAAATATATATATTAAAGCGAGAAGCGCTCGAGAATGAAATGCAGGCTCATCGAACAAAGTTACTACACACGATTCATATATATATATATATATATATATATATATATATTAAAGCAAATAAATGCTCGAATCAAAAGTCAGGCTCAATCGAGGCATAACTAGATAATGTTAGTCGATATATATATAAATATATATATATATATATATATATATATATATATAAACCTGAATGAAAAAACCACGGACCAAAGTCCAAAGGCAAATCTGCATGCAACACGACTCTCAGCGTGAAGAAGGGTGTGTGAGAGATGAAAGAAAGGCTTTAAAGTGTGTGAGAAGGCTTACAGGTTGACCGCCAAAGAAGACTTCTATATCTTTAAAGTAGGTAAACATTGGCTTTTGTAAGTACAAAAGAAGCTATATATGAGCTCACAGGTGTTTAAAATGAGAAAGTACCTTTGTATGGGGTGAGTCTTGAGATCAAATTTGGCGGGGCTTCCTCGCCGTTTTTCTCTTGCAAAATGGCCAACCCAAGCCCCCTCTATTTATAGAGGATGGAGCAGCTGTGTGTGAGTAGGTAACTTGGGGTGGCCGGTTTTTCTCGGGTTGGGTCATCTAAAAAATACGTGCACTCGAACCTTTGTAATGTCCACTCAAATTTTTAGAAGTGCAATCGGGCATCCGATTGAGGTATCTGAGGACCTATTTCGGACCATGGTTGTCGAGAGTTGTACGATGGCATGGGATTAGAGTTTGTACGAAGTCATTGAAGATGGGACGATGCCCTCCGGTCTTCAAGCTTCAAATTCTATCCGTTACCCCGCACAATAGTCACTCGAGATTGATTATCCTTGATTCTTGTGGGACATTGTTGCGTAAAGATGTGTATGAAATGTTGAGACGACGTGGCGTGGCATCGTGTTGGCGTGATGACGATGTTGCCCCTCACTAGTGTTATCGCCGATTTGGGCTGATAAAGCAGACGTTGCTCAGAGCTTCGTTGAGATTGGACTGCTGCATTTGTTGAAGGTCCTCATTGTCATCTTTGAGGTGTGCCTGTCCTCCTAGTATTATCTCCGGGTTGGTACAGAGTATCTCGTTGTGAGAATCGAGATTGAAGTTGGTCTCATTTGAAACAAGCATTTCTGGGGTTATCGCCGAAACTGCATTCCATGGGGTTATCACCAAGGTTGGTGGCTATTCCCATGATTGGGACTGAGACTGGATACCTCGGGGTTATCTCCGAGATTAATCGGTCTTCTCCGGTGTGTGTTCCGGTATTGGATCTAAACGCCTCAGGGTTATCTCCGAGGTTGGAATTGTTACTCCCAGTGTGTGTTCTGGGGTTGACGTTGAACTTCCGGTAGTATCCGACATAGATATGGATTGTCTTTCAAGGTTCCCTCTTAAAAAACGAATCTGTCCTCCTGCAATGTTAGTGACAGGTGTACAGAAAATTTCGAGTGTCTGCACAGAGGCTTTATGAAATTCATGCAACATCAGGCGAGAGCGGCTCCTGTTCAAAATGCAGGTGAAAACACTGGCAACTGTCGGACGGTCACCGCTAAACAGTTCAAGGAGCTGGGACCACCGGAGTTTATTGGAGAGCCAAAACCACTTAAGGCGGAGACATGGATAAAGCAGATCACCGAGATATTTGATGTCTTGGGATGCTCCGAGAAGCAAAAGGTTACCTTTGCCACCTTTATGTTACGAGGAGAGGCAGATTACTGGTGGGAATCGGTAAAGCGTACTCAACCTGCCGCACTGAAGATGTCTTGGGAGAAATTCAAAGAACTGTTCAACGACAAATACTTTCCCAAAGTATTCGTCACATGAAGGAGGTAGAGTTCATCAAGATGGAGCAGAACAATATGACCGTGGCACAGTACGAAGCTAAGTTTGCCGAGTTGTCCCGGTTTGCATCCCACTTGGTTGATAATGAGGAGAGAATGACACGGATGTTTCTAAGAGGTTTGAAACCCGAGATACATCAATACTTAATTTCTCACAAACTGTGTTAGTATTCAGATGTTGTAAATAGGGTTCAGTTATTGGAGCGCGATAACGAGTCAACCCAACCAAGAGAGAGCAGCCGACAAAATGATAATACCAGTGGTAGCTGTCATCAAAGCGGTGACAACAAATGTGGAGGGAATCAACATGCCATAAATGGTAACCACTTCGGTGGTAATCATGGCCAAGATAATAGAAGTGGAAATTTCAAGAAGAGGAGATTCAACAATGATGGAAAGACATCATCACCAGCACATGTTGTTAAGGAAGGGGAACGACAACCAATCGTATGTTACAAATGCGAAGGGGAGGGACATATCAGTCCGAACTATACGGAGCAATCCAAAGCGTGTTATAATTGTGGAAGAGAAGGTCATTTTGCCCGATTTTGTCGTGCACCGAAGTCAAGTCTAGCTGGGATTGAGGCATCAAAGGCCGTCCTAGACAAGACAAAATCGGTAGTTCAAGGGAGAGCGTTTGTCGTAACCTCCCAAAAAGCGAGGAATCCAAACGAGGTGATCACTGGTAAGCTAATCATAAACTCTAGTGAAGTCTATACCTTATTTGATACCGGTTCTACACATTCTTTTATTTCTCCTACTTGCGCTCAACGTTTAAATTTGACTCCGGAGAAATTAGACTTTGACTTATCTGTTGAAACTCCGTTGGGAGAAACCTTCATTACATCCACTGTTTATAAGTCTTATTTGATTCAAATCGGTATCAGACGTTATTCGTCGATCTTATCTCCTTAAAAATACTTGCATTTGACGTTATTCTAGGGATTGATTGGTTAACTACTCATCATGCTAAAATTGATTATTTTCATAAGGTTGTTAGCTTTCATATTCCTAATCAACCTATTATGCGAATTCAAGCAACCAAACCATTAAAATCAATCACGGTCATCGTAAGCCATAAAGCTATTCGTTTATTGAAAAACGGATGTCAAGCTTTCTTAGCTCATGTCACAGATTTAAACAAAAAATACGTAAGATTTGAATGATATTTATATTGTTAATAAATTTCCTGACGTATTCACCGAAGAACTTCCTGGCCTGCCCTCGGAGCGTGAAAACGAGTTTGGTATCGACCTTGAACCCGGTACAAAACCCATTTCCAAAGCCCCATATCGAATGGCTTCTATTAAACTTCAGGAGTTAAAAACCCAACTGCAGGAATTGTTAGACATCGGTTTTATTCGACCTAGTACGTCTCCTTGGGGTGCTCCTATTCTATTCGTGAAGAAACAAAATGGAAGTATGCGACTTTGTATTGATTATCGGGAGTTGAATCATGTCACCATTAAAAATAGGTACCCGTTGCCTCGCATTGATGACCTGTTTGACCAGTTGCAAGGCGCCAAATTCTTTTCAAAGATCGATCTTCGTTCGGATATCATCGATTGAAGATTAAAGCGATGACATTCCAAAGATCGCCGAGAACTTCGATGACGGGCATTACGAATTCCTAATCATATCTTTTGGATTGACTAATGCTCCTGCTGCCTTCGTGGATATGATGAACCGAGTATTCAAGGAATATTTGGATCACTTTGTGGTCGTCTTTATTGATGACATCCTCATTTACTCCAAAAGTCATGAAGATCATGAGAAACACTTAAGGTTGATACTCCAAAAGCTTCGTTAAAATAAGTTATATGCCAAGTTGAAGAAATGTGAGTTCTGGCTTGAGGAAGTAGCATTCATTGGGCACATGATATCAAATCATGGAATATCTTTTGACCTGGCAAAGATTGAAGCAATTCAAAGCTGGGAGTAACCTAAGTCAGTGATCAAAGTACGTAGCTTTCTCGGCATAGCTGGTTATTATAGGAGATTCGTAGAAGGGTTTTCTCGAATCTCTACTCCATTAACTCAACTGACTCGAAAAGATACAAAATTCGGTTGGAGCAAGGAATGTGAGAAGAGTTTTCAAGAACTCAAGAGGAGGCTCATTCCAGCACCTATTTTGACAATACCAGCTGGTTCGGAGGGATTTGTCATATACAACGATGCTTCAGGCAAAGGTTTAGGGTGTGTTCTCATGCAACATGGGAAGGTCATAGCCTATGCCTCACGACAACTCAAAGAAAATGAGAGGAATTATCCTACTCATGATCTAGAGTTGGCAGCTGTTGTTTTTGCGTTTAAGATTTGGAGGAGGCATTACCTGTATGGAGAGAAGGTGGAGATCTATACGGATCATAATAGCCTCAAATATTTCTTCACTCAAAAGGAACTCAACATGCGGTAACGAGGATGGCTTGAGCTATTGAAAGATTATGATCATACCATTCAATCACATCCTGGAAAAGCGAACGTAGTAGCTAACGCATTGAGTAGAAGATCATATACGGGTACGAGTGCGATATTGTCAACGCAAAGGCCCATTTTGTATGACTTACAAAGGATGGAGATAAAGTTAAAGACTCTAGGGACCCATGTGATAATGGCGAATATACGAGTAGAACCGACTTTAATCGATAAAGTTAAAGCTGCTCAAGCTACAGACCTGGAGTTGATGCGTATGAGGAAGAAAGTCCAAGAAGGTGCTATTCCAGAAGCAAGAATCGATGAAGAAGGAATACTTTGAGTCAACTCCAGACTTTGTGTTCCTAACGATTCTGACTTGAAGTATAAAATCATGATGGAGGCGCACAACACACCGTTTGTAATCCATCCTGGGAGTACCAAAATGTATCGTGATCTTCGATAAACATTTTGGTGGAGCAATATAAAGAGAGAGATAGCGAGGTTTATCTCAAGGTGTCTAACTTGTCAACGAGTCAAGGCGGAGCATCAAGTGCCAAGAGTTCCATTGCAACCACTTGAAATTCCAGAATGGAAGTGAGAGCACATTACCATGGATTTCGTTACTGGTCTTCCCAAGGTTTTTCAAGGCATAGATGTGATTTGGATCATTGTTGATAGATTGACCAAGTATGCTTATTTCTTACCGATACAAGAAACTTATACACTTGAACGTCTTGCTCGTATGTACATAAATGAGATTATAAGACTGCATGGTATGCCAGTATCCATAGTTTTTGATCGAGACCCAAGATTCACTTCACAATTTTGGGTTAGTTTGCAAAAAGCTATGGGCACAGATTTACGATTTAGCTCGGCATATCATCCTCAGACGGACGGACAGTTGGAGAGGACTATTCAAACTCTTGAAGATCTATTAAGACTCTGTGTCCTTGATTTCAAGGGAAGTTGGGACAAGTTCTTACCATTGGTGGAGTTTTCCTACAACAACAGTTATCAAGCAAGTATTGGCATAGCTCCATTTGAGGCGTTATGTGGAAGAAAGTGTCGTTCTCCAGTATGCTGGGATGAGGTGGGTGAAGCAAATTTTTTGGGACCGGAGTTGGTACGTATGACTACGAAAAAGATTCAAACGATCCGACAACGTATAAAAACCTCACAAGATCGACAAAAGAGTTATGTTGATCTTCATCGAAATGATGTGGAATTCAATATTGGAGATCATGTATTGTTACGTGTTGCTCCATGGAAAGGAGTTACTAGATTTGGAAAGAGAGGAAAGCTCAATCCTCGATTCATTGGCCCATTTTTAATCCTCGATCGAGTAGGAACTATGGCCTATAGACTCACCTTACCGCCAAGTATGTCTTGTGTTCATAATGTTTTTCACATATCTATGTTACGTAAATATATGAAAGACCCGAACCACATTATTGAATTAGAATCGGACGAGAGAGCAGAAGATTTAACGTATGAGGAGGTACCTGTTAAAATCTTGGATAAGAAGGATCATATTCTACGCTCTAAAGTTATACCTCAAGTCAAAGTTTTATGGAGAAACCATGATGTTGAGGAAATGACCTGGGAGTTAGAATCTAAAATGAAGTCAAGGTATCCTCACCTCTTCGACATACAGTCGCACACCTAATTTCGAGGACGAAATTTCATAAGAAGGGGAGGTTGTAAGACCCCAACTTTTATGAATAAAGATTAATTTTTCTCGAAATATATTTTTGAATATTATGGTGTGGATTTGATATGATGTTATAGGTGTGGGTATTATTTACAAATTTTGCAAAATAAGCAAGTGGCTATATAATATTCGATTGGTCGGAGAATATTCATTTTAACAGGGAATATTCGTACAAAGGCACAATCATTGGTGGACCACACAACGGAAGTATTGTCGTAGTTAGAAAACGACAGAATTATCTTTTTATAAAATAACGGCGAAAGTTTTACCGTTAAACTGTTGAACTACCTGGTGGTAAAAGTACAGTAATACGTGTGGTTGCATAGTAGCACACGGTATTAATTATTTATGCTTACGTGAGAAGTAACTCAGTTAAACTCAATTATTGCTACAGTAATTGCTGCATAATATCTCTCATATTATTGATTCAATTATTGTCACAGTATCATCTGCATAATATTTATTATTATTAAATTAATAATTGAGACGACAAAGTTATTCATATTATTATTTGCAATATTGACAATGTCTAGAAAGTTACATTGAGGAAAGGTTTGGTCACCTAATTCATGGCATGATAGGAGAAATCCTTATCGGAAAGCCCCTCTTTTCCGGAATGATCCGGTTGTTAAATATTGTTAGTTATAATATTAATGATGAATAAGTTTGTGTTGATTAAAGATGAAATTGATATTTCCATTGTGTTGAGATTATTAGTGTTAGTGGAAATCGACATCTATTTCGATAATAATGGATGTCTGGAGGTTATATTGACCAATCGGGTAATTAATCGGATAAATGAGCAATTAATTGCTATTAATTCACATGATTATAACTATTTGTTCACATGCATGTACTATTAGGGGAGGTGGTGTGTAAGACCCCAACTTATTATAAATAAAATCGAATTTCCTCTAATTATTATTGTAAATAATAAGGTATTAATTTGATATAATTCTCTGGTTATGGGGGGAAATGTGCAAATTTTGCAAAATAAGCAAGTGGTTATAAAATAATCATTGTTGTCGGGGAATAGTAAATCTGACCAGTAGCGAGTCATTCATGGGCCCCATAATGAGAATAAGCATCGGATGAAGAAAATGATAAGTTTAAATTTTTATAAATAACTTGGCGTAGTTATTACAATTAACATTGTTGGAATACCCGGTGGTTAAAATACGATGTCTGGCGTGGATGCACAAAGTATTGATGAATTATTGATCCTTACGAAGAAGGCACTACTCAATAATTATTACGATGAATTCTTATTCAATATTTTATTTTATTGATTCAATAATTCTTTGCGTTGATATTTTATATTATTTTGTTTCAATAATTGTCACCGCACAAGATATTTCCCATTATCGGATCAATAATTCATATTATTTGAATAATATTATTAGATAGCATTATTGGCAATGTCTAAAAAGTTACATCAAGGAGAGGTTTGGTCACCTAATTGCACGCCAAAGAAGGAGAAATTCTTATTGAAAGCCCCCTCTTTCCAAGAGCGGCTGGTTGTCATAAATGTGATTCGTAATATTATTTGTGAATAATTAATTATTGATTCATATGATAAGAAAATATTTATTTTATGTGGATATAAATGATGGATATATTTGTTTTTATGTGGATAAAATGAAGGAATTAATCTTTGAGGTGTTTTATCGATTATTTTGTTTGTGTGTGGAGGTATTAAAAATCATCCGTTTGTGGATTTCGGATATTTTTTGTTTGAAATTTGGAAAAACTCAAAGCTACAAAGTTGTAGAGAATTCAATTTCAGGCAGAATGGACATAAAATTCGTATTTTTCCTGATAAACGGGCTATTTTCTATGAATTGTTGAAGTTTTAGAAAATAAAATGATTTTTATTAAATTTATGGGTGGGAACCACTCTTATTTTACAACATGTGGGCTGCAAATTTTCTTCAAAGATGGCTAGCTTGAATTGTCAATAAAGCATGCGTAGGAAGTTTGAATTGAAATAATATATTTTATTATTTTAGTCTCCTATGGCGTTCTAGCATTTTCCTATAAATAGACGCTTAGGTTAGAATTGAAAATCACACCAGAAACAAGTTTTCTTTCTCTCTATATTGTCGGCGTATTTTAGTGAGTATTTATATACTTTGAGAGTTGTTGTTCAAAGACAAGTTTCCTTTGGCTTCTATCCAGATATTAGATCAAAAGTACTTAGTTATTTTGAGGTAAGGGGTGTTATATTCTTTTAAAATGATATTTTCTTCAATATCATTATCTTAGAAATATTGGTATGAACTTTTTATCAAATTTGGAACTTTTTGTGTGTGGGGTTCTTATTCACGATACTCTGACTTTATTCACGAATCTTTGACTATTCATAGAAAAATGAAATTTTCTCCTTTTTATCCTAGATGTCTATTATGGCTACTATCTTTGATTGTATCCATGTTTTGATCTTTATTTTTGAATTCTGCTTCAAAATTGGTATTTATGAAGTATTATTGATCTTGGATAAATTGTTATACGAATCCCTACTATTTGTCCTTCCGTCTCACTAGATTCGTTTTCTTTAAAATATTTTTCATCATCCTCAGTCCTAAATGATGATATTACTAAATATCTTTGGCCTGTAGTGCAAAGATAAATGATTAATTGATGAATATCTTTGGCCCGTAGTGCAAAGATGAACAGTGTTGAGATGAACATGACGATTGGTGATCTACAAATGAATATCTTTGACATTGTAGTGCAAAGATGAATATTTGATTAAAGATGTATATTGATTGTTATTCTGAGAATAAAATATTGATGATGGACTTTTAAATCTTAGAAGATAGTAGAACTCATTTCTACTTGACTCTTCTAATGGATTGCTATTTTCACGCAGTTGTTGATCTAAAACTTGTTGTCTATTATATTTTATCGATTTTTCCTGTTAAAGACTAATGATAATTTGTTGTATATTATCTTAGTCATAATATTCTTTCTTGAGCTAGTTGAGCTCACCCTTTTCCTTTTGTTCCATTTTTCTTCTCAGGAGGTGAGAACATAGCAGGATCGAGTCGGGGTATGGAGTAATGGTTCTAGAAAGATGTTTTAGCAGTCCTCACTATTTCTGTAAAATAGTGTTTGAATAATTGTAATGAGGACTTATTTGAGTGTAGATATTGTCTAGAAGACAATATTTGTATTTAAACTCACAGTATGTATTGTCGTATTTCACACGATATTTGTATTATTGAAGTTGTAGTTTGCTTTATGTACCATGTATTTGGCAACTCAGAATGGGTGTTGTATACCTATTTTGGGGGTGTCACATGGTGCAAGATTGATAATACTTGCATGACTAAATTAAAAATGGAGGTATAGATGAAGGTACTATACTGTAATTATTTTTTTCACATGATTGTACTATTGATTCACATGATTGCTCTATTGATTCACAAGATGTACTATTAGGGGAGGTGGTGCAAGTTTGATAATACTTGCAGGACTAAATTAAAATTGAACAAAAAGATGAAGGTATTATACTGTAATATTTTGAGCCCCAAAACGTGCAATTATCGAAACTATATTTTCCTATAAATAGAAGCTCATTCTTCTTTCATTCTCACCAATTCACTAAGACTCACAAGAGCATTTATAGAGAGAGAAGCTTTAGAGAGAAAGAAGAAGAGAAGTTTGCTACCTCACTATTCCAGTATCCAGTCTTCTTCTGAGGTAAGAGATATTATTTTGTTTAGTATTCATAGGAATAATATTGTCTTCCATACTATGTAGTATGTGAGTAATATTATTTCGTCTCGTATTCCTGATTATACCCTCATTTTGTTAAAATATTGCTTCTATACTCCGTGAAATTAATAGAATATCCTTGAAATTTGCGTTTCATCTAGTATCGTTTCACAAGGATATTTTCTACACATTCTTATTAAATTTTAAGCTTTTCATGCAAGGGTACTGTCTATGAGTAGTATTCATTTTTACGGTACTATTCACAAAGTACTATTCACAAGTACTATTCACAAAGTACTATTCACGAGTACTATTCACACAGTACTATTCACAGGGTACTATTCATAAAATACTATTCATGGGTACTATTCACAAAGTACTATTCACAAAGTACTATTCACGAGTATTATTCACAAAGTACTATTCACGGGGTACTATTCACGAGGCACTATTCACTTGGGTACTATTCACCCGGGGAATTATTCATAACAAAAATTGATTTCTTTGTTGTCCAAATCATTTTTGATACAATATTATTCTTGAATTTTACTCCACAGAGCAGTATCATGTTGACAATTTGGACAATATTGAATTCTGGATAAATTAAGTTATAAATCTTTAAAATTTATCATTTCCTTTCTTTTAATTGAATTCTTATATCATTATCATCATCCTCATGCTTATATTGTGATAAAAGTCATCTATGGCTTACGTGCATAGATGTACTATTGATTGATATGATTATGACCAGGGATTATTCGGTATAATCATGACCGTAATGTTACAAATGATGTGGTAAAAATCCTCATTGGCCTGTAATGCATTGATGGATAGTTGTTGGTATGATTATGACCAGGGATTATTCGGTATAATCATGACCATTGATGATTACATTAATATCCTTGGCCCGTAGTGCATGGATGATTCGAAGATGTGGCTTATTTATTAAGCTAAGTCTCAGCGATAAAATTGATGATAAACTTTTTAAATTATAAAAGATAGTAGATATCATGCTCTACTTGACACTTCTAATGGATTGCTTGTTCTGCTGCAGTTAAACTTGATGTTTATTATATTTTATCAGTTTAACACTGTTGAAGGCTAACGATAATTTATTCTACATTATCTTAGTCATAATATTTTTACTAGGCTAGTTGAGCTCACCCTTTGTTTTCAGTGTTCTCTTCAGAAAATGAGAATATAGCTGGGACTAGTCGGGAAACGGAGTGACGGGCCAGATGTTTGCATTAGTAGTCCTCATTATTCAGTGAAATAGTGTGATAATAATTGTAATGAGGACTTTATTTGAGTTTGGATACTCTCTACGAGATATTATTCGTGTTGAAACTCTCAGCTACGTTTTGTCGTACTGTATAAAAAAAGTTTGTATTTAAATTTTGTACCATGTATTTGGCGACTCAAGATGGGTGATGTATACCTATTTTGGGGGCGTCACATTTTCCTACGTGGATTTGTAAAAGAAAAGGAAAAAAATGTAGCTAAGAGGGGGTCTATCATACGTGGATTTGTTTGTGCATATCGCTCTAATTTTTATCCGCTTCATCCTCCCTCCCTCCCTTCTCCTCGTCTGGCCTCCCTCCCTCCCTCCCTCCATCCATCCATCCCCCCTCCCCCCCTCCCCCCTCTCCCCTCCCCCCTCCCTCCATTCTCCACTCTTCGGCCCACCATTCTTCCTCTCTACTAGTAGTGAAAGCTATGATTTGAGGTGGTGGCTATGTTTGGGTTTCATGGGTTGGGGTTTTGAATCTTGTTGATTTTTGCAGGTGATGATTTTTGGAAGATGGATCTCAAATCTGTTCTTGGATCTGGCATCGGCTGTTGGATGTGGCTTTTTGTGTTTGTCCGAATCTGGGTGCATGAGTATTTATTATATAATGCTATTTGTCCATGCTCAAATATGGTGTATCCTCGTTTGTTCCAATTTTTCTTTTCCGGTAACTTTCGCGGATGATTTCTATTTGTGTGTTTATAATCTGGATCATGGTTTTGGATGCTTATCTTTTTCTGTTCTGTTTTGATGTTTATGGATGGTATCCGTTCCGATTTGGTCAGATATGATTTTCCCTTTTTGAGTTTGGGGTGCTTAATTTATCGAAAAATCTAGTTCCTTCATAGGTTGATTTGAATTATTATTCGGTGATTTTACCGGTTGAATGGGAAGCTTGCCGGATTTTGTTGCTGGGAATTGGGCCAGTAGCCATTAATGCATGATGCCAGTCTGGTGGCTATTGTCGGATTTCATGGAGGCTGCTGCTGGGTGCCAATCGGTGATCTTGGGGCGGAGTGTTTCTTGCCAACTGTGACCCACGTAGGAAAATATTTTACTGCCGTTGAATCAATTTAAGAGAATGATCCAATTTTACTATTTTAATTAGTTTAATGATGTAATTAAAAAATTAAAAGTTCAATGATTATTATGTAAAACTTGTCTAGTATAGTGGTGAAAAATTTAGTTTTGCATTTAATATATTAATGACGGGTCAATAACCACTAATTGATTACATCAGTGAATGCATCAATAATTTTTTCGGATTCAACGACCGATCCTATATGACTTTGCTCCAAACATGCTCATAGTGCAAAATGGAGTAAATTGGATCTGATTATTATGAGGGTACCGATTCATAGATTTCTGTACAATCTACTGAATTACATCTAGTCAATTATACTCCGGCCTCCAGGAAGGACAAACAAACAAACAAACCACCAAATTTGTGCCATTCTAGGGCACGGACAAGCAAGAGAATAGGAGAGAAGAAGTCACCTATGGTTCTTTTGTGACAATTTTTCAGTATTTGATTTTCATATATGCTTGATATATGCTTGTAACTAACTAATTACTTAATTGTACGCAGATGTCGATGACCATTGCCGAGAGCTCTACTCAGAAACTTTGAAGCAATCAAATGTTGAGGTGGATCAATTGTCTAACGCCGAAACGAAAAATTTTGATTCAATTGGTATGAATTCCAATTTAGAGTACTTCAGCTTTGTAATTGCCCTTTTGGTAACAATTGCATTAATTGATTTATAGTGGGTTTTGTAAGTGATGTGTAGAACATGTTGAAATGGATTTTTTCTAAGCTGATGTCACTTGCATATTCCGCTACTTGATTGAGAAAACTGAATTAAACAGAACATCAAAGCATTTTTCTTATTTATTTTTTCTTTTTATTTTTTGATACTTTTTGAATAAATAGGAAGGATACTGGAAGACTGCTTAAATGCCGGTTCATTTTTCCCACCCATAGAAACATTTTTTGGCTTATTCCCAAGATGATTAAAGTTCTGTTTTTATTATCCATTTAGGAGTACATTTTGTTATAGAAACTAAATATGAAAGAAAGAAACATATTATGACTGTATTTTTAAACGAACATTATGTTGCCAATCTCCTATAGATGTAGGACAATTTTTGAAGAAGAACTGCTGAAAAACAATAGAAATAACTCGGGCGAGGCTCCGCACCTCAGTACCCCAAGGATTGTTTACTTGGGCGATGCTCCGCACATCACTACCCCAAGTGTTTCTCAGTCGCATAAGAGAGAAAAATAGCTCATAGATTTCTTGATAACAGTAATTTGTAGTGTTATTAACTTGTGGGGATTACATTAATATTTATAGACTCAAAACACTAATGTTACTTGGCAAAGAATAAATTAACTATACGACTAAAATACCCTTATTAGTTTTAAAATTCTATCACTATTAAATGTCCTAAATCACCACTATTAAATAATTATATCATTCACTCCTACATTAAACATAATAAAAAGTTCAAATAATAAATATAAAAAAATATTTGATTTACTTTTGACTTGTGGTCCTCATCATTCTCCCGTTGTTGGAGAAAATTCGACCTTGAGTTTTGTAACATGTTAGAATCATTCATGAAGTTATATGCATCGAGAGAAAACATGTTGACGTCATGGAGAGTTTCATACAAAATGTCTCAAAAAATTTTGGGAAGAGTACTGACCAAATGATTACTTTTTTATCCAATTGTGCTGTAAATATACCATCTATAATGATAATTAACAATGTTGGAATTAATAAAAGTATCACCTTGTTGAATTCTTCCTTTGTTGAAGTCTTCCATTGTTGACTTGTAAGGGTTTTCTTCCCATAATTACACTCTTTTCGATTGCGTTATATACTGTCATAGTGTCACGGTTCTCAATTAAATGCCAGTTAATGTAAACTAAAAAGACACACCCTTATACTGTGTTTGTGACTTTAGAGAGAGAAGACAAGAAAGGAATTTAAAATTTTGTGGGAGAATGGAGAGTGAAAGAAAAGAAATTAAGTTTCTTTCTTTGTGTTTGTGAGTTTCGGAAGGAAATTTTAACTTAAAAGAAAAGATTTTTATGTTACCCTTATGAGATTACATTTAAGAACTATTATATAAATATTTTTGGTATTTTAGTATGTCATCTAAGTCTTTAATAAAAGACTTAATAAATTTCCTTCCAAATATTCCCAAGTTTGGGAGGAAAATTTTAAAACATCTCTCTCCTTCTCTTTTCTTTTCTTTTCTCTCAAAAAACTCACAAACAATGGACTTTTGATCTCTTTCTGAAATTTCTCTCCTTTCGTTTATCTCTTTTTTAAAACTCACAAACACAGTTTAGGCACTCATTATTTATTGCATTTGAAATAGCAACTGTTTACCTTCTTTCATCGTATTTAGGCAAGAACCTTGAATTAAAGTGTGCTTTTAAGTAGTTGTAGCAGTGTAGGTCTTTAATATATCCCGTGTTTCCTCCTTAATGTATGTTAAAGCACACACTAATTTTACTCCAGATTGTGATGGGGATGAATTGTGGCATGATGATGGATCGTCATGGAATGGTTCTAACGAGGAATTGGATAAAGCATCTGAATTGGACAGGGAGTGGCAGAGGAGGCGAGAGCAGTTTCACACGGTAACTTGACAAGTTGATATTGATTGCTTGTACTATCAATTTTTTTTATTTTGGGGTGGGGGATTATGTTATATTCCCCTTGTGTGATATCATATTAGATTTGATCAGTACTTTCCATTCTTCATCAATAATTAGATTGGATACCGTGATGGTCTCATGGCGGGTAAAGAAGCTTCTGCACAAGAGGGGTTCAATATTGGCTTTGGTGAATCTGTGTTTGTTGGATACAAATGGGGTCTCGTTAGAGGTGTTACTAGGTAAGCAGTTAAATTTCTTTTGCGATAATTTAAACTCAATTTCCTCTTTTCTCCAATATTAGCATTTTGTTTTAACTTTTCTATTTTGGCTTTTTCCGTTTGTCACCTTGATGAAGCGCCCCGGCTTGCCTTCCGGATGCAGTGAGAAAAAGGTTGGTTGAGTACGAGGAAAAAAGAGCTAAATTCCTTAACATCCATGAATCTGTCTATGCTCTTTCAACAACTGATGCACTAAAGTTATTCCATGATGATATGTCCAAAAAATTGGTAAATCAGAGGGATACTGCTGAGTCCAGTTCTCACAAGGAAGAAGGGAGTAATCAAGGTTCAAATGACAATACTCTAGAAACCTTTTATGTCGATATTCAGTCACTTGTTCTTGAATCTCATGCGTTAAAAGTACATTTAGAGATAGATCAAATGTTTTCTACTGTGTAATCCAAGAATTTTTATATGATGGAAATTGATTCATTTACTTCTACTGTGGAGAAAAGGTGTAGTTCATTATCTCAATATATTGTATCAACTCTGTTGAATTTAATTATTTTTACCTGTTCAAATGTTTACTAATTCATCTCGGCCGATAACAATTGAGATTGGACTATTAATCTTAAGTTCTTTGTTCGTTTTAAAAATTGGACTTGGGGCTTTTAATTGAGGGATAACAAAATAATTTGGAATGGGGGATTGTTTATGACCATGTTCAACTCGATATTATAATCTCTATCATTTAGAATTAAAAATTTGTAGACAAAATTAACTTTTATTTTTTCTTAAAATGATCGATATATCTTATTCTATCATGTTACACTCACACTCTCTATGTTTGTTTGTAAGTATTATAATCTCATAATTATAATACATGAGATTATAATTCCAAGACTATAATCTCTTTGTTATTATAGTCTGATAAGCTTGTATTTAATCTTTTAAATAATTCTAGACAAAACAAACATAATATGAGATTAATTTAAATTATCCATGAATAATCATTCTAAACAAACATGTTATTATAAGTAATTAATTGTAGGATTAGCAGCCTTGAGATTGTAGTCATGACCCTGGTGTACTTACCGCAGAACTTTATTATCCTGTTTTATCATGATCTCTGTTTAGTCTAGTGCAATATGATGCGAGTGGGAGTTAATTGGGATGATGCCATGTCCATTTAATAAGGTATATTGTGGTCATTTGATGAGAGATTATATTATCTTCCTTTTAAGGTATCAATGATCATAGAAATAATAACGTACGGACTAATCATGATTAATTACCAAAGGTATACAATTAATTATACATAGTAATTAAGTCGATGATAAATGCACCTCACATTCGTTTTTTATCAGTTGTCTTTCACTTTAAGGGTTAAAATGAAGCACAATTTGTTTTTGGACTGTGAAAACAACTATCAAAAGCAGAGTAAATTCAACCTTTGAAGATATTTGAAAAATAATAAACCCTCCAAATGTTTTTTGCCCATTTTTCAGCTAAGTATACCCAATAAAGAAATTTCTCTAAAGGTTCAAATATTTACAGTAATTGTATCTAGTCACAACATTATAACTCCAATATATAGTCTAAAAAAATATGAAATGTTGTCTTTTTGTAAGAACTTTAATAATGTAAGACCCTCTTATTTAAAACTTAAAAAAATATACTAAAATGTTAATACATAGATTAATGAGTAGAATTACATAAAAACTATTAGACTCCTTAGTTGTTTTTTCATCATTTATACATTTGGATTGAAAAATAACGTTAAAATTTTTGTTTGTAAAGTGATTTGTAGATAAGTTTGGTTAAAACATGTTTTATATTCACTTTTTCCTATTTTAATATCATTAGATACTTGATTAGTACTTTATTTAATCTCATAAATTATGTTTTGTCATTTTAAAATTATTTGTTGATGAATTATAAAACCAAAAAGTTGTACCATATAAATAATCTTAAAATGAACAAACAAATAATGAGACTTACAGAACTAATTATGTAATAAAATAATCCCTAATGATATTAAATTAAGATAAATAATCATATTTATATTTACCATTTTTGCAAAGGAACATTTTTCAGTATTTGATTAGACAAAGGGGTTTCTAGTTGAACAATTTTGTCAAACCATTGAAATTGAACAATTACAAAACACTTGGGAATCTGTCGTCACCTCTAGGTCCTTTACTGATTTAAAAGTTCACAGATTAGTAAATGTTACCAGGGTGTAGGGCAAGAGATTATCAAGGCAAATGAAAGTATATACTCTTATCAGTTTCAAAATTAAAGATATATTTTTAAAAAGATGACTTTTAAAGTAAATTTGCCTTTACCAGTATATTTCTAACATTTACTAGAAATATATAAATGGTAGCATAGTAATACTCAATCTACTTACTTTACATATAATGGCATGTTAGGAAACTTTATAATCCAAATATAGAAGTGTATAATTTGGAACTTTATACTTGGAACTGACTAAGAGGATATTTAGGATCGCTTATAAGCACTCAAATATGTTTATAATCTGTTTTAAGAAGCAAAATGTGTTTGATAAATTGATTTTAAAACTGCTTAATCATTTTTTGTGGAAATAATCAAAAGCTCCAATTTAGAATTTCTGATTATTTATCTGATAATTCCATAATATTCCATGATGTCGTAGCCGGATAAACGTCGTCTGCACATGGTAACAAACTGGTGAGCCGCATAGCTGTCGGAAAAACCCTCCATTGTAAGAATCAATACAAACATTTAGAGGCATTAACATTATTTGAGAGACATTGTATTCAAAAGAATGAGTGAGCTCAAGAGAGTCTTACCTTTGTTCCATATATATATATAGTTAACCTTCAATTGATCGAAAGAATGAACCAAATTTATAGCGATGTTTTTTTTAAAATCATTATAGATAGAAAACTTTATTTTTTATGTTATAATGACGGAAAAAAATCGCCATTATATATCCATTTCTTGGTTAAACCATACTGAGTTAATGGGTCACGGATAATCATACTATATATAGAGAGAGGAAAACTTGGGCCAGCCCAAATGGTGATATTTCATATCATATCATTGCCAAATTTAATAATCAAGTTTGATCAAGTATATTACTAATATATTCATATTTATTTTTATAATTTCATCAATTACCCATATTTAATTCTCAAAATATTTATTTTTAGTAATTTAAACTTGAAATAAGTAATTAACATTTTTTTATACCAAATATCTTTTTACTTTTTACTAATTTAAGTATTTTATCTACCAAAGCAAACTACTTTTTAAAAACAGTTAATCACTAATCACATTTTCTAAGTAATATACCAAATAACCCCCTTTTTAAAAAATAAAACCATCCGCAAAGTGCGGATGGAAGATTAAAGCCAACTTGTTAATACCCTCGACCTTTAATTGGTATATAGCTTTTATGATGGTAACTCATCTTTCCCCGGAACTATTTTGTGATGTCACTCCCCAAATGGTTCACCATCACAGTAATCCAACCAATTCGCAAGATCAGAAGCCCAATCCACACGGGAAAGAAAAGAATAGTGTTGCTGCCTTTGATTTTCGTTTTGATTTTGACATGCATATTTCGTCCAAAACAAGAATAATTCATACAACTAAATCGGGACACAGCTCTATTAGAGCGAAGCAATGGTGCCCCGTTTATCTCTTTTTTCATTTTCTCTCTTTTTTAAATTTCTACCTATATTATTATTATTATTATTATTATTATTATTATTATATGTAGATAATATGTTTAAAATAATAATATGTTTAAACATGAAATAATAATAATGCTAAATATAATAATAATAACATATTTTTGGATGCAAATGTTCAAATGTTCTAACCCCTGCCGCCACAAGCTCATGCGACAGGGAAGTGAAATATTGGCAGGGGCATGGAGGTAATTTAACATGATTTTTGACATTAAATGAATGCCGCTACATCATGTTGCAGCGACATGGCCTTTTTCACATTAATCTCAGCCTTTCATTATGTAGATCAACGGTGATTAACTCGGTTGCTGAACAGTACTCGTGGCAAACGTTTGTCACGGATGAATTCCCATATATATATACGGAGAGACTCTAAAACGAACCTTAAAAAGCGAACCAAAGACGAACCGTCGTCTTTGGTGTCTATAGCGACGGTTCGACCCGTCGCCAAAGACTACATGGCTATGACGACGGATCGAACAGTCGTCGCCATAGACACCAAAGACATGATTAAATCTTTGGTTCGCTTCTTAGAGTTGCTTTTAGAAAACAGAATCACATACAGATATATATATATATATATATATATATATATTAAGAATGGAATATAAGGCATTTCTAGCCAAACTTGGCTACAAAGCACTCGAAAAATGACTTTTTTTTCAAATTCAACCACATAGATGATGGAAACATGAAAAAAGTAAAAAAATGTCTATCAATGTTATGTAATTCTACGAAGTGAAACTCTTTTATCCATGTATTGAAATTTCAATATAACTTGAACGGTATACATTTATAATTTTTTTTACCCAAGAAAATGACAATGTCTCTTGTTTCCTCATGCTTTCATCCTATTCGATTGGATTTGGGAAAGAAAAAAAAACATTATAACATATCGTTATTAAAGTGTATTATTGCAGCTATGCTTGACTAGGGCATACCTTCGATTCTCTTTCCCCATATGTATATATCCATTTTCTTTTGACAAGTAATTATGTTTAATAATACACTAGCTAGGTCTACTTCAAATATGTAAGCATTGCCTTGAATTATAAAATTCACTAGTAGCAAAATAAAATTCATTCCAGAAATTAACCAGCATTCCGGGGACCTATGCTTTCCATAATTCTACACAAGTCAATAATTAGAAACACCAAACCACCACCCACGCAACCTCACTAGTCACTTGGTACTGATGTACTTGGGTTAGATAATCAATTTAACTTTCATGGTAATTCAAATCCAAATTTAGAAGCAAGAAAGCTTTAACTAACCAATTCTAATTCAAAAAAGTGTGTTAAAATTTATAAATAAATAAAAACGTTGCATACCTCTTTATTCCGAGTAATATTACACCAAATAAATGCTGCCCCAAAAATTCTCTAGTCAAAGACATTTCCTTCACCAGAAGACCCTGAGTGAGTGATTAACGCATGTGAAGCCTCCATCAACCATAAGATTGGCCCCACTTATATACTTTGCTTCATCACTGGCTAAGAACATAACAGAATTCGCCACATCATCAGAGGTCAACTCCACACCCTGCAAGTTAGCATTTTTCCCAACAAAAGCAAGGAAACTTGCCCTCGTGTCCTCAGTCCGTTCCTCCTCAGGTAAGTGAGCAAATGCCAGAGGCGTCGCGACTGCATAAGGAGAAACACAGTTCACTCGTATTCCATGTACTCCAAGCTCTGCTGCAACACTTTTGGTGAGTCCCAAAACAGCATGCTTGGAACCTGTATATGCATGTGGGCCCAAACCACCTATGGCGCTTGCGACACTACTTATTGAGACAATCGAACCCTTCTTCAATGGGATCATTATACGAGCTGCATGCTTCATTCCTAGAAAGGAGCCCTTCACATTCACATCAAACACCTTTTCAAATGCTGACATGTCCACATTGCGGATATCTGGACAGGGTGGGCCTGTTAGCCCAGCATTGTTAACCATGATATCGAGCACGCCAAATTTCTCAACTGTGAAATCCACTGCGGCACGAACATCATCTTCTATAGTCACATCACAATGGTAAAAACATGTGTCCCCACCTATAGTTTCACAGAGACGTTGGCCAAGGTCATCTTGAATGTCAACAACACAAACTTTTGCACCATGCCTGTGGAATAAACGCACAATGCTCTCTCCAATGCCAGAAGCACCACCAGTGACCAATGCAACTTTTCCTGATAATCTGAAAAAAAAAAAAATACAACATAAATAAATAAAGGCTGTCCAAGTTGCTACCCACTTTTAAAGTCGTCCTTAAATTTTATTTTTCGTTAATTAGGTCCTTAAAGTGATATTTTTTGTCGATTATGTTCCTTTTACCCGATTCGACTTTAACCCGACCCATTTTGACCCAATTTAACTCGACCCCAATTTCACCAATTCAATTTTTTTTAAAAACACTAGAAAGTTTTAAAATTATTTTAAAAATATTTATTATTTTAAAATATTAAAAATTATTATATTTAAAAATTATTTTAAAAATAATATTTTACTTTAAAATATTTAAAATAATTATTATTTTAAAAAGTTTTAAAAATAATTATTATTTTCAAGAAAAATATTAGAAACTTTTATTTTTTCATAAAATGAGGATCCGACAGAACTAGGGATGATAATTTATTATTTTAAACAGTATTCTAATAAAACTAGTAAAAAAAGGAAATGGGTCCGCTTAAGTAGAGTTCAGTATGCATCAGCTGACATCTTATTGCTGAACCCAAAAGTGGAAACACACTAATAAAAATTCTCAATAAAACGATATCAGTAATAGGATTACCAACAGGCTTTCCAATGCCTTCTGAAAGATCAAGTGGAGCATAAGGTTATTAGTTACAGAAAAAAGGGGGATAACAAGTTAGTAACTCAAAGACCTAATTCCTGTCGATGACTTCAAATTATGCAGGATAACAAATAAGGCTCTAGGCTATTGGTAACTTTACAATTGTCTCATTATTTTGGCTACCTAAGCATTAATATTGCATACATATTTATTGTATACATGTCCCTAGATGGTCACCCGATTCTTTATTTTGTCACAAGAGGACAACAAGTTTGGTGTCTTACCTCCCTATTAGGTTCTTGTAAACCCAAGATAAACGTGATTCGAAAGCTGCTTTTCCAACCTCTACCTTTCACAACCAAATGAAGCACAGAATGACGGTAGTAAAATATAATAGAAGGAAAACTACAGGTTGTTAAACTTTGTCAACAAAATGGGCAAGAGTTCAGCCTATTGAATGTGTTTTTATTATTTTCTCTCTGTGATTTTTTTTATTTTGTAAATGGATTTATAGGAGTGGACAGAGAGGTAGGAAGGTTATGAAAAATATCAATCAATTTTGTGCTCTCATTGAGAGCAACCATGGCCCAAAGATCTCACCTCAGCAAGCTCAAAGATACCTTCTTAAAACTCGAAGATACCGTCTCAAACCTCAACGAAGCTCAAAAATAATTACAACAGGATATGTGAACTGTATTGATCCGACCCAACTCGAATTTATTGTGCCAAGATTACCATTGGGTCATCTTGATCCATCACAAAGTTGGTACTCCTGGTAGTAAGATTAAGTTTTATGACCAAGACAACACATTTGTTTCGATGAGTGAATGGGGTATCACTATCTCCCTCCCTTAAAATCCTTGGCGTTCATCAGGGTCGATCAAATCACAGTCCACAGGATTACAATACTCAGGAGATGTATACACTCTAGACCCACCACACCACGAGGGGCCACAATTTTGATATTATTTGTAACGACTTGACCCAACTCGAGCCCGAATCAAGTTTCAAATTTATTAGTCCCAATAGTACGTTGGGTACCCCAGTCCTACATCGACACATGGGGAATATCTTTTTCTATACATAAGACTTAAGGTTACTACCAAGAGCACCAACTTCATGATCTTTTAGGTGGGAGTGAGGGTTAAGATGACCTAATGGTACTCTTGGAACAATAAATTTGAGCCATGATGCGAGCTCGAGTTGGGCCTGGTCGTTTAGATGGTATCAAAATGGTAGCACCTCGTGGTGCGATGGGTTTGGAGCCCATTCATCTCCTAAGAATTGTGATTTTGTGGATTGTGATTTGATTAATTGTGATTTTGTACATTATGAACTATGATTCGATTGTTCGTGACAAGGAAGTCAGAGATTTAAGTGGGAGAGATTGTGATGTCCCAGTCCCCAATCGAAACATGTGGTATATGTTATCCTTTATATAAGACTTAGGGTTACTAACATTGTACCAAAGTCACCTTTTGGGCGGGCTTGTGGTGGGTCAAGATGACCCAATAGTACTCTTGTGATAATTAATTTGAGACTTGATCCGAGATTGAGTTTGATCAGGTTGATACATACACCATATATTTAAAGTGACTGCACACGAGGGTAAGTTGGATCAATTTCTACTCAACTCCACCATCGCAACTTGCGTGTCTATTCCACGACAACTGCCTCAAACTCGTAACCAACGATGACCGAAACAACTAATCAGAAAGCGAGCTCATCAATTACCACTCACATCATCTTTAAGCTAGATTTACCCCAATTCAATGACTGAGACCCATTAGAATGGATATTCAAAGGTAGTAAATTCTTCATTTATCACTAAATTATGAATACACAACGCATTACCATGGCCTCCTTCTATATGGATGGACCAGCTCTAATCTAGTATAAGGGATGCACAAATATCACTAGATTGGGTCATGGGCTGATCTTCTCCTATCAAAAGAACTCCACCTTGCACGAGGACCTCAACATGCTCTGTGTACACTCTCTCAAACTTCTTCAATAGAAAATTTCCAAACTAAATTTGAAGCTCTAAAATTTGAAATGAAGTGAGAGTTGAGTATTTTCCAACCCTTTACCTTCTCTCAAGCCATTGGCCTGGATAAATTGAAGAAGATAAACTAAATGATCCGAAACCCTCTTTTAGAAATTGCGGAACTCGCTCCTCATACAGGAATTCCTTCCCCAAAACCCCCATTACTACCTGACACAAACTATGTACCATCCCCACCAAACCTCACGCTGCCTCAAAATTGTAGAGAAAATGGGGTCGTGCTTGTATTGTATCAAGAAATACCAATCAGGTCATTTAGTTATAGGGAATACAATTATGAAAATAGTAAACTATCTAAGAAGTACTACTAATAAAAAGATTTATTATTTTCAAAAATTTAAATCACATCAATTTTGAATTTAAAATTGTTACTTTAAAAGGTCCATATTGATATTATATTTCAGAACAGAGGGAATATATAAAAAAATATCAATTAAAGATCTCTTCTTCTTCCCCAAATTCTTCTAGGAGGTCTTTGCCTCGAACAAGAACAAAAATTACATGTCAGTCAGTCCCACAATCCCATGAAAAACTTATTACCCCAAAAAATATTAAATTGCTCAAACCTAAAACGATCAACTCTAAATCAACCAGAGTAGTTAAATCAAATATCAAATTATTCACAAACCCATGTTAACAAATAATGCATAATATTTATCATATAGAAAGAAAATTCATCAAAATACCCATCACATTAAAAGATTAAACACACTTTAATCATAAACCATTTTACAGACTTAAAACCCATATATCAATTTGATGTGGGAACAGTTCCTTACTGAAACTATATATATATATATATATATATATATATAAAACTGTTACCTTTGAGCGGAGAGAGAATGGTCAACGGAGCTGGTCGTTTCCATGTCTGAAACTTCTTTTCCTTAGATCCACACTCACTACACGTGGTTGCCTGGTTGGTGTTTGATGGAATAAAAAAAATTTAACACTGTACCGGTTAATGACCGGTACAGCACCTCCCTCGCAATCTTTAAGTTATTCCAAAATTAAAGCATAATTAATAACTTTTTCTTCCAAATTTATCATTATCCCTCTTTTCCAATAAGTGTCTAATTAATGCACACAATAATTAATTTTTTTAATTTTTAATTGCATTAAATTAGTTTTAGGCTACCCTTTCATTTTCCTTTAGTTCCCAATACATATTCATAATAGTGGTAATAATTTTTTTGCAAAAGAAAGATGTGGAATAGTGTGAGAGAGGAGAGAGAGAATATTTATTAAATAAAGTTATTTTAGTCTTGTACAATAATTTTTTACTCATATTAATAGTTTCCTTAATCCATGTGCAAAAACCTTAAACGACACTTATTTAAGAATGGAGGGAGTATAGTATAGGTCATTTTAGAGTTGTGCACAAAATAAGTATTAAGAAAATAATTGTATAGCATTAAATATACTCCCTCCGTCCCATGATAAAAGTCTTTATTACTATTTTGGGTAGTCCCATGTTAAATGTATATTTTCTTTTAATAATCAAACTTTTACACATATTTTCCTATTATACCCGTAGCATTAAATATCTCATACTTTTCTTATTCTAATTCTCTCTTCATATTTAATGACATTATTATGGACAACTTTGTCATTTTATTTATCTTCTTAATATGCGTAAAAAGTCCATCAGGACTTTTATTCTGTGACGGAGGGAGTAATATTAATTGTCTATTTTGTCCTTATATTGAAAGAAGATGGTGTTATTTATTGGATAGAAAATAGTGAGAGAATCAAAGTTATATTTAATACTTGAGGTAGTATTGAAAACTAATTACAATTAATGTTTAACTTGAAATTCTCAAACGACTTATATTAAGAAACAAAAATATTTTTTAAAACGATTTATATTAAAGAATATGAAGAGTAAACTTTATCTTATATTTTTATTATTATTATCAGGTTCATGCCATTATTATTACATTTTTAACAAATGTTAGGGACATGTTTGAAAAGTAAAATGTTGTTAAAAGTCCGTCATTCTATATATGAAGAATATGGCATACACCAATTATTAAGAACCAAATGCGGATTAATATCACTTTAGACTATAAAATAATATTTGAAGTTTCTAACATGTCTTATTATTTTTAATAGAGTAATTTTATGTGTACAAACTATGTATAAACACTATTATTCCATGTATTGTACAGTAAAAATAATGTAAATATTTGCGCATAGTTTGTGCACATAAAAATACTCTAACAAATGTTAAAGGTAAGTTTGAAAAATAAATTGTTTTTTCTTAAAAGTTCATCATTTTATAAATGTATCTTTAAAACAGAGTTTATGGCTAAATACATATATTGATTTTATAATCATATATTAGAATCAAATGTCGATGAATATAAAACAGGAACAACTAGCTAGGCTAGAAAAGAACTTCCATTCTTCTCTTTGTAGTTTGAACAATTCAAAAGATTGGGAAGAAAAGACAAGTTAAAGACTTCATCAAACTTTATTTTCATTCTTTCAATAAACAAAAGAAAAAAAAAAGGTTCAGTTGTGTACTTCTCATCACGTTGTGATCACTGATCTAAACATTTGGCTCATAATTTCAGTTTATTGTTTTAAATACACACATTTGACATGGAAATAAATTATCTTCGAACTCCCCACAATCACGCACAAATTGACATGTGTTTCAATAGATTGGAACAGAGATAGTAGGAAGAAACTCCTTCCGTGCCGACTTTTTTGATGAAATTAATTATTTTTAAATTAATAATTAAACATATATAAATACATTTTTGAAACTATAAAAACTGGGGAAAGTAGTAAATTGTATGTAGAATTTGTTGGAGATATTTTAATAAAATTATTTATCTTAATTATTTTAATATAATATTATTAATTATGATTATTAAATAAATATTTTTTATCATTAATGTGGTCAGTTTCATAAGATATTAATTTGCCTTTACTCATTATGTATTATAATATGCATCAGTTTCATGGTAATAAACGTTACCGTTAGCTTAATAAGCTTATAGTCAGACATGGTTGCTTGCATGCATCAACGAGTGAGTATTCGGTAAATTTTCTATTCGGTTATAACCAAATATCAAATTTAATACAATTTTACTATTTGGACAAATATTTGAAATATCTACTAATCGAATAATCGAAATTCAAATAAAATTATACTATTCGAATATTCGGTTAATAACCGAAATATGAACTTAATTTTACAAAATAAAAATTTCACAAATTTCACATTAAAATTTTCAAATAATATTTTACCACAATCCGCAATCATAATAATTCATAAACTAGTTTAATGATTTCAAATTAATAATAAATGAGTACATAATCTATATGACAAAGTCTATCAATTTTTTAAAAATACTATTTTTTTAAATTTCTAATTCGATTAATCGATTATCCGAACAGTCTAATTTCTATATCTAAAATCAAAATATAAAAAGGTTATAACCGAATATACCCAAATAATTGAAATAATTCGGTTCAATTATTCAATTTTATTTATTTTTTGTTGAGCCTTACCTACATGCATATATACGCTTATTCCATATATATTGGTGCCGTATGTGTGTTATATAATGGAATGTTTGACTGGCTTATAAGGAGACTAGGAGAGTAAGAGCATTGTGTTTATATATTATACGAGTATTGGTGTGTTATTGTACGTAACTTGGGCAAATATCGGTGTGCTGTTCATCGGGTTTCAGACTTTCTGAGTTGTGTAGATTAAGTTTAGAGTAACAGTGTGGAGGCTGGGTTAGCTGTTGTATTTTGGAAGTGACCTGACAGTGACTCGCTACACTGAATCAAGCGCGATCTCTTCGTGATGTCGTGAATCACTTTAAAAAAAGCTTTTTCCTGTATCTCGTTCAGCGCCATACTATTTTGCCTATTTTAGTTGTACCATTCTTTACTAATTTTATTTGTGTAATTTAATTTATTTATTTGTTCACCTATATTTTGTCAAAAGTTGTACAAAATTTAATTTAAAAAAATGGTAAATTTGACTAGAAATAAGTCAAAATTGGGCATTGTTTTGGGACGGAAATTAAGTTATGGTCCAGTGTAATAAAATTTGAGTAAATTTAGCTGGAAGCTCTTTAAAAGCTTCTTAATGATCAAATCCAATATGGATTGTTAGACTTTATGCAGTTATGGAGAGTGGCGAAGCCATAATTTGTATTCAATGAGATTAAAATATTGTGATGCTATAAATAATTTGGCGGAAGTTCGAGGGCAGTGCTCTCGAGCAATTTTTTTTTATATAGTTTTGTGTTTTTTGGCCAATTGCATATGTAAAACATATATTTGGTTACAATATTATTAATATAACAAGTAATAACATTATATATATATAGGGGATCAATTCATAACAAACGTTGTAAAAAAGAGTCGAGCCTTACAACACATCGCGACCCTCCGTTCGAAGCTTGAGCGGTTTTATAGAATTTCCCTCCGCAATTTAGTTTCCAGTATTCCGCACTTTAATACTGCGGACGGGTCAAATGACCAAAATACCCCTCCTTTACAATTCCCCTTCTGCACTTTAATGCGGCGGATGTTTGGATATTGAAGCGACAATCGAACGACGTCGTTTTCAATAATGGAACTTAAAGGTCTCGTTCGCAGTTTAATACTGCGGACGTTAGGTCCCTTATATATAAGACGAGATAGAACTGTGAGAAGACATCCTAGATACGCACAAAGAGTTCAACCTAAAGCTCAAGAATTTTTTGTTTCTTCTAACATATTCTTGTTGTTACCGATTCATGTGATCTGGGATGAAGAGACATGCGTGGCACAATATTTGGAAGGCACGACATCTGGAAGCCGTTAATTTGTTCTAAATCTGAAACTTCATTCGACCGACTCTTTTTATCCAACCTTCCAATTTTGTTTTCCATGTGTGTTTCTCATCATCCCAAATCACTTGAATATGTAACTACTAGCAAGAATATGCAGCAGAAATAGATGATTTTTAACTTTATAAACTTAATTTGAACGCCTAGATGTCTCAAAAATGTACTGCCAAGATGTGTTAATTGTTTAGTTCTTCTATGCAAACCCTGGAGTGTCCATCACAACATCTTGAGATCATATATCAATAAACCTCAATTTATTGTGCTGACACTTCCAAAATTAGAATAACTAAATAATTGACCCATTCTGGCATTACATTGTTGGCATACGATACACAATTTAATACTGCAGACGCTAGTTAAAGGATTTAAATGATGTTGTAAAGTATCAACACTTCTGAAAAGAAGTTTAATACTGTGGACGCTAATTGTTTGGAGTTTAACGATTTCGCTTATCGTGGCATTTACAGGCTAGAGACATGTAGTTACCGAGAATTACATACATATAAAGACATCTGATTAGAAAACAATAACACTTTATTTGTATTAAAATGTCATAATAAATCGAAAAAAATGAAATTATGTTGATTCCGGCCTTTTCAACCTTGAAGCTTTATAATGGTTCCGCTTATCGTGGTTTGCAAAGATTCCACATATTGCACACTTTCGAAGTGGTTTCTGACCTGACAATTGTTTGACAACACTTTTCAGCCGTGTTGCTTTTTTCGACCTTTTGTCTGCTATCATATTGGATCAAACACAGGATCATTGGAAGCAGTTGCATCATCATACTCATCATCATCAGGCAATTCCATATTGGCCCTATTATTGATAAGAGGTTGCACATTCTCGTCCGGTCTTGCTTTCATACCTTTTGCAAGGAAGGTGCAAACAATTTTATGCTCACGGTCTAGCAATTGGAGAGCAAAATATGTGTCTTCTTTAGAACATGAAGCATTCAACATAAACAGATCGAATCAATTGTGTATGTGATTGAACCGACCGATTTGTGTCTCAGCATAATCTATTGCAGATGGGAAAACGTACGAGGCCACACCGCTCATTTTATTAGCATCTTGAGTCCATCGCTTGTGTATCAATTCTTCAGGTATCTGAACCAAGTTCTTTAAACTTAGAAGCCTAAGAATGTGACGACATATTGTACCAGAATGTTCAAATTATTTACAATTACATTTCGACATCTTGATTTTGATATTTTGCACAACTGTGAAGTACCTACGACTAGACTCAGGATCCATCACTTTGAACATCGAGTAGGTTTTTGAATCAGGAGTTGACAACTCATGCACCTTCTTTGAAGTTAACTTATGTGACTTTATCAGTTCAATCTGGAAACGCCGGAACATCTCCTTGGTATATATCTTAGTTGCATGCATCTCTAATGGATCTCCAAAAAGGAATTTTCTTACACGACTGTCAGATAATCATCTTATTTCTCTCATATGTACTGCTTCTTAATGGCTTTTTGGGACTTGAAAATAAAATCTCTAATCCCCGTGGAAGTGTTTACAAATTCGTCAAAAAAAACTGTTCATACTTTCACTCCTAGACATCATCTTCATTCCTGTTGCGAAGAAATTCTTTGAATACACCCCAATCCATTTCTCTTTTACTTCATACAGAGATTTCAACCATTTTTGATCCTGTAGACAGTAATCCTCAATCAACAAGTTCCATCTGTCCTCAAATTCTTGAATAGTCAAAGACTTAAACACACAGTAGTTAAAGTCTGACTTAAAAGTCGGATGCGAGGAATAGATATGCCCAAGTTTTTTCAAATTTTTTTGCTAATGTGCCAAGTACACAATGCATGATGTGTATTAGGAAAAACCCTAGTAATCACATTTAACATAGCACGATCTTGATCAGTGACAATGGTTATTGGATGTTTGTCATTCATTGCTTCAAGAAACTGCTCAAATAACCATACAAATGTATCCTCAGCCTCATCGCTCAATAGTGCACACGCAATATAGAATGATAATGATGATTTATACCCGTGAAAGGAGCAAATGACATGGAATACTTGTTTGTTTGGTATGTGGTATCAAACGTAACAACACCATAAAAATTTGCATATGCAACTATTAACCGATAAGCTACCCATATAATACATCCGATACGATTATTCACGCCTGGTTTTACACTAAAATAAAATCTGCTCGGGCTCTCCAGCTGCAACTTTCTCAAGTAATCTATTGCAAACTGTGCATCATTCACAACGATATTATAACGTCTAATATCTCTAACTATATTTTTCACATCCGTTTCAAAGAACCCAACATTGCTCATACCTCCTCCCAATAGTCTAAGCACATTCATCATTCTACTTGGACCAATCCAATCATTATTAAGGGGTTCAATCAGATCCTTGGCAACTCCTGAAATATTTTTGTGTGTTTGAATCTGTGAAACTTTTCTTGGGGATACAAATTCCTGATTGTGATTCAGTTCAAAAGTGGAGACAAACCATTTATCTTTACTCCTATCATGCATAACATAAAATTTTGCTCTACATTCTGTTCTATCAATCGAGTACCTTCTCCGCTTGCCCTTAACCACATTATTATCTTCGTCATAAATGACAATCTCTTTTTTCTTAACAACCATACTCCTAGCTTTACGACAGTGATATAATCTAGAATAAAATTCTTCAGATCTAACATGTTTTCTGCTAGTTTTTATTCTTACTTCAAAACCTACACGTTCTCATATTTTTTGTAAAAAATTTCAGCATCTTCCAACGTATCAAATATTTGACCAACATACGGAATGGTATCATCACATAAACTTGTTACATCATTTAAATCATACAATTTTTCTAAAGTGTTTGAAAGTGAATGAAATGATTCTTCAGCAAACAAATCAATGACAAAACAAATGAATCAGTAATTAGCAGCCAAATTAGAGCTTACCGATGACAGGGTTGTGTGCAGGTATGGTTACTTGATAGTAGGATATGACCTTTCAATCTGATTGACCCCTTGAATGATGAAAGAGAGTATCTGAGCTTCATATACAATTAGGGTTTTAATAGTCAGGAAACACAGTTTAGTTCCGTGGACATATGTAGTACTTAAAAACGCTACCGTTTTATCCAGAAAAAAGTAAGCTAAAGCACCCCGCTTTCAATCGTCATTTGTAAAAAACAAACTCCCCGCTTATTCCACGTGCCAAACAAGGACCCACGATCATTATTACAGCGCCGTACAAGTTAACGAACGCCTAGCTTTAAGCCACGTTACAATACAAGGCCCACCATCATAATACCGGTGCCGTTGATAAGTAGATTTTATATACACGAATCGATATTCATTTTAAGTTTAAATTCGTAGTTATTTTCATGTTTTGTGTTCGTTTTTACTCGTTTCATGTTATTTTATGTGTAGGGTGATCATGGATGCTATTGGTGAGGAAAGACGGTCTTTTTGGAGCAAAAGTGGAAAAAAGTTGGAGTAAGAAAAACTTGAAGTCAGACTTTAGCACTGGGGAAGAGCTTTATTATTCTTACTTACCCCGTAGGAAAGGGGTCCCGTTCTTCGAACTGTCTGTTTAGTTTCAACTTCTGCTAGAGCTCGGTTTGTTGGACTTGAATGATGCGTTTGGACTCTAATAAAAAGGATTTTTCGCCAGAACAGAGGGAGAGCTTGCGATTACGTAGAAAAACAACAATCTTACAACACACAAAGACATAATTCAAGAGCGATTTCAAGGATTGAAGAGCGAACGTTGGAGGAGTAATTTTCAGAGATTGTCACGATGGTTGCAAATTGAGGCTACGTGAAGGGGTTTTCCATAATTCTTCTTCTCTTTCATCTATTTGTAATTGGAAGGATGTTTTCAACAAATTATTCAGTTTTTAATTCATTCGTTATGAACTAATTTACTTATTAGACTTGTGATGGATCTTTGGGTGAAACGATGATTCTATAACTTTGATTTCCAATTCAATAAGATATTTTCAGTTTATCTATGTTAATTTGAGCGTGAATTTATGAATTGCCTGATCAACAGTTCTTTGTGGATTTGAAAGGAATCGAGAGAGGAGATTCGAATCTAGACCTAGTTAATATAGCATGTGTCATGAATTTTGTCGATAGCAGATTTGTGATTATTGTTAAGGTAGAGATACGCTTGACATCACATGTAATCGTATAGAGAGCTTAAACTTCAACCTTCTTTGATTGCAGTTCACATAGAGATATAGTGAGTTGGTTAATTTAGGTGTTTAACAGATTTCTATCTTAATTGTGGATTGATGTTAATATGGTATTAGTGCATCGAGAGGTGGCTCTTACTACGTTCGTGTTCTTGATTAATAAACTGGGATATTAAATTGAGTTGGAATAAAGGTTTGAAAATCAGAGTGAAGCTCAGGGTGAAATCATAAGTTTAATTCTCCATTAATTGTTTGAAATTTGATTTCGTTATTGTGATTTGTTTTGTGATAGTTTATATCTTTATTAATTTAGTTTTTTTATAATTTAAAACTATTGAATTGATTAGTTTAATAAAATTAGGGTTAATACAAAATTGATAATTGTGAAGTTAAAACTCTTGATATTTTGTCCTCGTGGGAACGATACTTTATTCACTACTATATTACTTGTTGACCACATACACTTGCGTATTTTGCGCGTATTGATTTTAGCAGCCGTATATGGGGAAACGTGCGTAAGATAAAAGTTTTTGACATCATATATATCATTATCGCCCAGAAAACAACCGCCTACTCTCTATTTTCATATTTTGAAACTACTCCCCTTCCCTGATCATACCAACACAGCTCCTACTAATTCCAGATCTATCATAAATGGCTAATTTTGGCTACTTACAACCTTAAAAGCTACCAGCGACACTGTTACGAAACCTTTCACCAAGCTAAAAATAGTCAGCGCCCCTCGACACACCCCTTTACCCGAAAAAATCGACATCGAAAAAGCCGAAATGAATATGTTAAACCAATATTCGTCTGGAAAAAAATACACCCATAGCAACACAGAGTTTACAATCACCAGTCTGAAACTTTCTCAAATGTGCGAACTATATCAAATCCCGATCGACTATAACCTTCGCGTACCGGAGGCAAACGAAAGAATGTATCAACATCCAGATGGATGGGTGGCCGTTACGCAACATAATTTCAAATACGGGGTCTATTTTCCCCTGTATGATTTCATTTCCACTTTCCTCAGTTTCATAGGAACAAGGTTTGCACAACTAGTGTTGAACTCATATATTCACCTCATATGCTTCATTGTCTTCTGCCACGATTGTTGTGACACCCCCAAAATAGGTCCACACAACCTATTCTGAGTATACATGGTAAATAATTCAAATACAAACTTCAAATACGCGGTGAGTTTTTATACAAATATTGTCTCGTAGATAATATCCAAACTCAAATAAAGTTCTTATTACAATTATTGTCACACTATTTTACAAAATAGTGAGAACTACTATAATAAATATCTCGGACCATTACTCTAAATCAACAATAACGTGAGATACTATGCATCAACTATTGTAGTAATAATTGAACAAAATTGAGTGACTTCTCACATAAATATCAATAATCAATACCGTGTGCTACTATGCAACAACGCGTATTACCGTACTTTTAACACAGGGTGTTTCAACAGTTAACAGTAAAACTTCCGCCGTTATTTTCATAAAGTATTTTTGTCATTTTCTCAATCCGACAATAATTTCGTTGTGGGGTCCACCAATGATTGTGCCGTCGTACGAATATTTCCTGTTTAAAATGAATATTCCCCGATCAATCGAATATAATATGACAACTTGCATACTTTGCAAAATTTATAAATATTACCCACAACTATAACATTATCTCAAATTCACACCATAATATAAAAAAAATTATTTCGAGAAAATTAATTCTTTATTCATAAAATCTGGGTTTCACAATCTCCCTCCTTATGGAATTTTTGCCTCGAAATTTACATTATGTACTGGTATGCCGAATCGGTGAGGATACCTTGACTTCATTTCGATTCTAACTCTTGAGGTATAACCTCGAGTGTTGGATACCATTCTTCTTATCCAAGATTTTAACACGAGATCTCATGCGTTAAATCATCCGCTATCTCGTCCGATTCTAAATTAATAATGTGGTTCGGGTCATCCACATATTTACGTAACATTGATACGTTAAAAACGTTATGAGCACGCGACATACTTGGTGGTAAAACGAGTCTATAAGCCACAGTTCCTACTCAATCGAGGATTTCAAATGGGCCAATTAAATCGAGGGTTGAGATTTCCTCTCTTCAGCAACTCTTGCTTCTAGAATAACGCCCTCTTGAACCTTCTTCTTCACATTCATCAGATTCGGGTGTGTAGCTTGAACGACTTTAACTTTATCGATTAAAGTTGATTAATTCTACTCGTATATTCGTTATCTTCACATGGGTTCCTAGAGTCTTTAACTCCATCTTCATCATTTGCAAGTTATACGAAATGAGTCTTTGTGTTAACAACATCGCACTTGTAAACGCATACGATCTTCTACTCAACACGTCAGCTGCCATGTTCGCTCTTCCACGATGATATTGAATAGTACGATCGTAATCTTCAACAGCTCGAGTCAACGTCTTTGGCGCATGTTACGTTTATTTTAGTTGAAGAAATATTTGAGGGTTTTAGAAATGGGTTTTGTACTGGGGTCAATACAAAATTCGATTTCACGCTCTAGGGGTAGGCTAAGAAGTCTTTAAGAATACGTAAGGAAATTTATTAACAATAGAAATATCATTCAAAACTGTGACTCTCATCCAAGACTTGGGTAGTACGTCACATTGATACCAACTGTGACTTCTATACCTTAACCTAGATAGCACCTCACAATGATACCTATTAACTTGTCATCGTCATTCACGACGTCGCCTACAGAAAGTCTGGCTTCGGTGCATTCCACACTAGGAAGTCATCAACAAAAGGATCGGGGCTCTTTACTTATGGCTTGATATGACAATGATTGAATTTAGTGGTTTGGTTGCTTGAATTCGCATAATAGGTTGGTTAGGAATATGAAAGCTAACAACCTTATGAAAAACATGATGAGTAGTTAACCAATCATTTCAAAAAAAAACCACATCAAAGGCAAGTATTTTCAAAGAGATAAGATCGACAAGTAACGTGAAAGTGTCGATTTGAATCAAACAAGATTTATAAACAGTGGAGGTAACGATGGTTTCTCCCAATGGAGTTTCAATAGATAAATCAAAGTTTAACTTCTCCGGAGTTAAGTACAAACATTGAACACAACTAGGTGAAATAAAAGAGTGAATAGAATCCAGATTCAACACTTCAGATAGACTTCGTAAGAGCTTATGATTAACTTACACCGTGATAATTTTATTCGGGTTCCTCGTCACGAGAAAAAAATGCTCTCTCTTAAACTACCTTTGGCTTGCATGCGGGACATCCTTTGGCATCACTATCCCGGTTGGACTTGACTTCACCATACGACAAAATCGAGCTAGGTGACCTTCTCTTCCGCAATTAAAACACGCTTTGGATTTGTTTAAATGCAGGTTTGGACAGATGTGTCCCTCTTGTCCGATTTGAAACATCTGACCGATGGGCGTTCTTCTTCCTTTGAAACGGGTGCTGGTGCCGACGTCTTCACGTCATTGTTGAACCTTATCTTCTTAAAATGTCCATTATTATTATCTTGGCCATGATTACCACCGAAATGGTTACCATTCTTGGCATGATAATATCCCCCACTATGGTTATCGTTGTTCGATGGCCGGTTGCCACCAGATATGATTATTATCGTGTTGTTGGTGTCGTTGCCTTTTGGTTGTCTTTGACTCATTATCGCTCCAATAATCGAGCCCTATTCACAACATCTGAATATAAACAAAGTTTGTGAGAAATGAGGTATTGACGTATATCGGGTTTTAAACCTCACAAAAACATTTGCGTCATTCGCTCCTCATTATCGACCAAATGGGATGCAAACCGGGATAACTCCGCAAACTTAGCCTCGTACTGCGACACAGTCATATTGTTTTGCTCCAGCTTGATGAATTCTACCTCCTTCATGTGACGAATACTTTCAGGAAAGTATTTGTCATTGAATAATTCTTGGAACTTCTCCCAAGACATCTTGAGTGCATCAGGCTGGGTACGTTTTATAGATTCCCACCAATGATCTCCTTCTTCACGCAACATAAAGGTGGCGAATGGAACCTTTTGCTCCTCTAAGCATTCCAAGACATCAAATATCTTGGTAATCTGCTTTATCCATGTCTCCGCCTTAAGTGGTTCTGGCTTTCCCAAAAACTTTGGTGGTCCCAGCTCCTTGAACTACTTAGCGGTGACCAACCGTGGGTTACCATTGTTTCCACCTGTATTATGGACAGGAGCTGCCTTCGCCCGTTGTTGCATGAATTGCTCCTTAAACTGCTTAGCGGTGACCGTTCGAGAGTTATCAGTATTTCTACCTGTATTTTGGACAGGAGCTGCCTTCGCCTGTTGTTGCATGAATTACATAAAGCCTTTGACCATCCCATCATTCACCATTTCATCGGTGTTATTGTTTTCATGAGGAGTATTGTCCTCTGGTTGCACATTATCCTAATTATTGATCTGTGGAGACTCAACGGTCTCCTGTGCTCCATTGATAATCTCAACATTCTCGGATGCCATTTTCAAACACTGCCACAAAACAAGGGTTAATTAACATATCACATATTATCCCTATACTTTGACCGACCAATTAAATACCAAATAAACTTAGGTAGGTCATACTAGCGAAGGAATTCCCCGTCTCTCCCCTCCTAGTTCTTGTCTCACATCTCAGCCAGGGATCATATCCCTAAGCTTTGATACCAACTATGACGCCCCCAAAATTAGGTATACATCACCCATCTTGAGTCGCCAGATACATGGTAAAGAATTCAAATACAACTTAATAATACAACTGTCGTGTACAATACGACAAAACATAAACTGTGAGTTTGAATACAAATATTGTCTACTAGAGATTATACAAACTCAAAAGGAGTCCTCATTACAATTATTATCACAGTATTTCACAGAATAGTGAGGACTATTAATGCACCATCTAGGACCATCACTCTGTTCCTCGACTAGTCCCAGCTACGTTCTCATTTCCTGAAGAGAACAGTGAATGAAAGGGTGAGCTCAACTAGCCCAGTAAGAAATATTGTGACTAAGATAATTCAGAATAATTTATCGTTAGCCTTCATCAATGTTAAATTGATAAAATATAATAAATATCAAGTTTAACTGCAGCGGAACAAGCAATCCATTCAAAGAGTCAAGTAGAGAATGAAATCTACTATCTTTTATGATTTAAAAAGTTTTTCATCACTTTTATCACTGAGACTCAGCTCAATAAATAATCCACATCATTAAATCATCCCTGCACTACAGGCCAAGGATATTCTTTAGTATCACGACCACGAATTATCCATGCACTATGGACCAAAGATAATCGTGTTTTCATCAACGGTCCTGATCATGCCATAAAACAATTCATCTTTGCTCCCTTGGCCGAAGAGAATCCATAGCCATAATCATACCAAAAATTGTCCATCAATGCACTACGGGCCAATGAGGACTTTTAATTTTCACATCATTTGTAACATTACTGGCCATGATTATAACCAAGATAATCCTCGGTCATAATCATACCAAGTCCATCTATGCACTACAGGCCACATATGACTTTCAACATAATATAAACATGAGGATGATGACAATGATATAAGAATTCAATAAAACAAGTTCAAGAATTAATTTATCCATGAACCAATAACGTCCAAATTGTCAACATGATACTGCTTTGTAGAGTAAAATTCAAGAATGCTCAGAAGAATATTTCCATGGAAAGATACTGGATGAAGCGCAAATGTCAAGGATATTCCACTAATTTCATGGAGTATAGAAGTCAAAATTTTAATCAACTGAATATAATACCGAATGGAATAACAAAAGATATCACCATGCATGCGGTACTTCGCATAGACGGTTATTCCAACAGAATAATAATAACGGAACTAGGTCAGGTGAAATTCACACCGACAAGATGTTCCAACAGAATAATAAATGCGGAATAATAAATGATGGAACCAGTCCGCGTATATAGATGTATATGATATATCGGCTGTAATAATAAAGACAGAATAATAAAAAATGGAACCAGTCAGGTGTATATAGCATGTATGAGATATTAAATGCAGAATAATAAAGAGCGTAATAATAGAAGAATGTCACCAAGTATAGGGTAGTCTCACAGATATCTTTGGTTATTCCAAAGAATAATAAAGAATGGAATAATGTAAGTTCTTTTCATGAATACAAAAGAAATAATATTCCTCATAGTAAAATAATACTTGATATAAGAGTAGTGAAGTAGCAGAAAACTTTTCTTCTATCTCTCTATAGTCTCTGTCTATAGTTTCTCTCTATAGAGTTCAGTGAATTTGTAAGAAAATAATAAAGGAATGAGCTTTTATTTATAGGAAAATGGAATGCATAAGAACTAATCCATGAGCGGTCCGTATTGATTTACTTTAATCGATGGTCCATATTTAAAGAAAAATATTTTAAATAAAATATAATATATTCTATTTATATAAAAAGATTTTTTACTATGCAAACACTATGCAGCACTATGCAAATACTATGCATAATTAAATATAATATATTCTATTTATAGAATAACTTTAATAAAGTATTCCGCTTTATATAAAAAAAATTTACTATGCAAAACTCTATGCATAATAGAATATAATATATTATATTTATAGAATAACTTTAATAAAGTATTCATTTTTATATAAAAAGATGTTTCTATTTTATTACGTTAATAATCTGAATAAAACAAAACTTCTAAATCAATAATAATTGAATCAAATAATGTGAGATCTTACGCAAAGAAACTATTGTAGCAATAGTTGAACAAAACCGAGTGACTTCTCACATAAATATCAATAATCAATACCGTGTGCTACTATGCAACAACGCCAGACATTCTTTGTACTTTTTAACAACCGTGTTTCAACAGTTAACGGTAAAACTTCCGCCGTTATTTTCATAAAGTATTTTTGTCGTTTTCTCAATCCGACAATAATTCCATTATGGGGTCCACCAATGATTGTGTCGTCGTACGAATATTTCCTGTTTAAAACGAATATTCTCCGACTAATCGAATATAATATGACAACTTGCATACTTTGCAAAATTTATAAATATTACCCACAACTATAACATTATCTCAAATTCACACCATAATATAAAAAAAAATTATTTCGAGAAAATTAATTCTTTATTCATAAAATCTGTGGTTTCACACTTGAGGTTCAGCATTGATAGGGGCAGACCCTTCTTCTTTGGACTCATCACCTTTTGAGTAGTCATGGGGGCTTTCAGAGTTGGAAGGTGTTAGGTTTGTAATATTCATAACGCAATCAAATTGCACAAATTAAGCGGAAGCGTGAAAAATCAGAGTTTAAAAATTTATTACAAACCATATACCCGGATCATCCTTTATGCATAATTATTAATTAAACGAAAAGATAAAGAATAAAATCATACCCTTGAAGATCGAGCTTCCTCAGGTACAAGTTCACCTCTAATCCTTTTCGCGTTCAACTTGAATCCACCGGGTTTGGTTCCTTCCTTTGATCAACGTTAGCCACCCAAATGTTTGGCCTCTAGAGGTGATCCACCAAGGAAGAAGAAAATTCAAGAAGATGGGTGTTATGGCTAACCCTAGTTTTCTATCTCTATAGAAAGGGTGTACTCTCCCAACAATTGGAATTATGTCGTATGTTGAAAAAGTCAACAACCCATCCCACCCATAATAAGACTCCTCTTATTTATAGATGTGGGCAACCCATCTTAACAATTAAGGAATTGGGATTTATTTAATTAATTAAATTATTTTAATTAATTAATCTCCCTAATCTTATTAGGAATAATTAATTAAACTCCTTTAACTAATTTTCCTTCCTAATCCAATTAGGAATATTCGAGAGTACTTATATTAAATTAATTCCTAAACTCCTTTAGAAATTAAAATAATAATAATTGTAATAATATTAATAAGACTCCTCTTATTAATTTATATTTAATATTTCTAAAATATTAAATAATAAATATTAAGCTATTTAATTTATTCTATCACCATAGATTAAATTAAATATACTTAATATATTATTACGATTATGCCATTAACTTCTTAAATAATTATTCTTCCTTTTATGGTGTGACCCTTTAGGTTCTCCATATTAAACCAGGTTGTGAATAAATCAATTAGAACAATTCTAATCTTATTTAAATAAATAAATTAAACAATTAATTTATTTAAATAATATTTATTCTACAAAGGATATGCCTCTAGCGATCAACGACTTTCCGGATAATATAGATTTCAACATTAATCATAAAAAGAACCTTTGAGTTAATAGTTACCGTGACAATTCAATCCTTCCACCATACAATGTCCCAATTAAATATAAGACATGGAATTCTTGTCAAGTCTTATTTTATTTAATTATATGTATTTCGATCCTTAAATGCACAACTCAAATAATGCAAATTAGAAACTCCTTTCTAATTTCATTCGCCGCCAAGGACTCTTTGGGTTGTCATTTATCGAATCACATAGGACATTCTCTTCTTTTATTAGAAGTGGTAGATTCTTTATTGATCATACATTATCTCCACGTATACAACTTATTATACCCAAGCATACCCTTTGATATACCCTAAGGGTCTTAAGGAATAAGTCAAAGTATAACTCATCATACACAAGATACTATGATGATCTCAAGTCCAAGGATTACTTCAGACTACTATCATCACTGAGAATTCTATTGATGACAAATAAAACTCCATTAGGTATTCCTTAGCGAGCCACGTTCGGTGAACTTATTCTCTAATAAGCACCTACATACTTGCTTTAGTGTCTCCACACAAATGATCATGAGATCAATCATCCTCATCCAATGAGCAAGCAAACGACGTATGTACCAATCTATCCCGGATTCACTAATCCCCAATTTAGTAATCCAATGATTTGGAACTATTTTAGTTTTAAGCTTTCTAAGAATTTAGATCTCATTAGAATGATCATCATCATTATTCTAAAAGCATTGCTTAAAACTATGGGTTTATCACATATTATAAAAAAAAGATCATGTAGATAATTAAAAGCCTTTAATAAATTAATACTTTTTATTAATAAATGAATAAGATTGTTACAAAGTATATGCTTTATCATCAAACATGATTGGCTTGTGTGCATACTACTTTCAATCTCCCACTTGCACTAAAGCCAATCGTCATGGTATCTTATACTCTTCTTTTCTAAGTGACGATTATCCTGCTGTTGGATAAGCTTTAGTTAATGGATATGTAATGTTGTTCTTGAGAGTCCACTATCTCTATAGTGATTTCCCATCTTTCAATGATTCTAATAATCAAAATGAAAGTGCCACAACACATGTTTAGATCCAAGATGAGACTTGGGAACTGTTCCTAGTTCTGTAATGAACTTTTAATCCAAACAATCAACTTGCAGCTTCATTTATAGCTATATACTTTGTCTTTATTACTAAACCAAAGAACTCTTTTCTTTGTTTGGAACCTTTCAATTCACTGTACCCTCGCTCAAGGTAACCCTTTACCTTAAAGTGGATTTTTCTCGTCGTCTTGGTTTGTCTCGAAAAACTTGAGTCATTAAGCCCTCTAGTTTTAATTAAGACCCACCATGTATGCTCACATCCTTAGTCTTGGGTTAAGAACTTTAAGATATTTTTCACCGTCTTATGGTGATCTTCTCCGAATATGGTGATCAACATCGGGTCTCGTACATTTTATTGCATACATGATGATCACTCATGCAATCTCTCTTCTTTGGAGTCTATGGGGACTATTAAGAGAGATACACTCCATAGCTCATCGACATGAGACATCTCTTGGAGTTTGCCATGCTAAACGACTTTAGCATCAAATGAATATACGTTCCTTGGGTTAAGTTGAGTATCCTTTTAAATCTATCTATATAGATTTGCATCCCCAATAATGATACTCTTCCCAAATCATTCATGGAGGAATGTTTAGACAACTTTATCTTTACTAATTGTAGCATTGGTATGTAATTCCTCATCCGTAGTATATCAATATATAATACTAGAAATTCCATGACGCTCCCACTGACCTTTTTGTACACATTAGAAGTCTTACCTCATCGAATGTAACTCTGGATCATCATCTTCTATGATGTGTACCTCATCATCATCATTCATGATGAATCCATACCTCCTAGGTATCTTCGGTACTATTCTAGACTTACGATTCGGTTGTGGTACAATAGGTCTATCTACAGGTTCCTCTTATTTGACTTATAGTATTTTGTGGTTCTTGAACTCTTCAAGATCTATTATCCTCCCACTAGCCCTTTCAATGATAAATACCTTTATCTTAGAAGGAAGCGTGTTTCGCAATAAACACCTTTTGCTAAGTAGGATCATAGAACATTTACCCTAAACTTATTTTAGGATGTCCCACAAATCAGATTTGTCAAATCTTGTCCCAAGCTTATCCTTTGAAACCTTTTCACATAAGTTGGACAACCCTTATCTTAACATACTTAAGATTAGGAATCCTCCCCGTCCATAACTTTTATGGAGTCTTGGGGCGATTTTGAGGTTACCATTTTTCGTAGATATGCACGACCATTTCTAGGACATGATCCTAGAAGGATACTGGAATGTCGGTAAAATAATTATGGACCGTACCATGTCCAACAAGGTACGATTTTTCCTTTCAGATACATCAATCAATTATTATGTATCGAGAGGTGTCCATTATGAGAAAAACCATTTGAGATGATCTAGAAACTTATTGCACAAGTATTTATTCCTTAATCCGATCAAAGAATCCTAATACTTTGCCAATTTGTTTCACTTTTGAATTCTTTGAACCTTTCAAATAATTCATACTTGTATTTCAGCAAATACACACATTCAACTCTTTGAATGATCATCTCCTTTTCTTATACTAATTTGTTCAATATGCAAAATTATTTTCATGTAAGTCAAGTATACAAAATTTATTAAGTAATATTCCGATTCTATACAAAACATTATTATTATAAATAGAACAACAATTGTTCTTAATTATAATACCAAAATTTTATTGTCCAACAATAAAATGGAAATAATGTTTCTACCAAGAATTGGAATACAATAACAACTTATTGACTTAATAGATTTATTCGTAGGCGATCTGCTAAACTATAAGTTTCTATAGCTAATGCAAGACAACCTTTGCTTCATTTTCCACACATAGATCTACTTATATTTGTTTAGCTTTCTACTTCTGCTTGGCCTCTTCATAAATCTATATTTATGATAACCAAAGTCGGTATCCAATACCCAAGTAGAACCTTGACTTAAAGAAAAATTTATTTAAATCATGAACAAAATTGCATTTGTAACCGAAACTTCACTAAGCTTCTTTGGTTAGCCTCTGCAAGATGCTTCTCCCAGTTTCTTTCTAGTGTCCAGGCTTATTGCAGTGGATGCAAACTCCTTTGCTATTCGTATCAGTTTTGTTCTTATTATCCTTTGTTTTTGCCTTTCTATTTACCTTCTTTGAATCGTTCTTCCTTTTTGAAGATCCTTTGGCCCCTACCAATAAGACTCGGTCTTTCTTGGTTGGAAAGTGACTCTCAACATTTTTCAACATGATAAGCAAATCAGCGAGGCTGATATCTAGCTTGTTTATATGAAAAATTCACAACAATTGTGAAAGGAGTCCGGGAGTGAGTGCAAGATCAAATCTTGGCTCAACTCTCCATCCATGACAAAACCAGTTGTCCTAATTGATCAATCAAATTGATTATGTTAAGAACTTTTTGTCTGCATCTTTATAGTGCCATTGGCCATTCTAGATCGGAAGAGCTCCTTAGATATCTCGATATCTATCGGCCCCTACCTTCCTCACCATCAACTACTTGATGTGCGGGAATATAGTAGAAGTATCCATAGTTTCAGTCGTGGTCAAGCTTGTTACTCATGGATACGAGCATGATGCATTGAGCTAATCAGTGCATCATCTTGCCACTTTCTAAAAGTAGCAATCTCTTCCTCAGAGGCATTATGCGCAACCATTGCGAGGATAGGCGTATTAAGGACATAAGATAGCTTTTCACTATGAGAACTATTCTCAAATTCCTTAACCAATCCGTTTAATTTGGCCCGATTAATTTAGCATCTAATATGCTTGCAGATGATAGTAATTTTAGACATTGTAAAATTCTCAGAAATGAATTTGTAATTAACAACATTTTAACATACATTCTATTATTAATTACCAAAATAAATTAGGTCTTGTTTTAAATTGGTATCTCCCACTATTTTCTTCAAACTATGTTACCCTCAATATATATAGTTCGGCAAAATCTAATTAAAGATTTGCTAGTGAGAATAAGGCTCCCATTTCAAATGTATATAGCCTTGTGGTGACACAACAAACTATATATAAATAAATAGGTAGACAACTTTTGTCAATTACATCAACTATGCAACTCCTTGTATTTTGCCTCTTAGATTATTTTGATCAAGTGGTGGCACATCCGAATCAAAATTATCCAAGTTAAGTCCAACCTAGCACTCCATATATTCAAAAAAGAAAAATATCATCCTTGTGGTGACACAACAAAACAATATTGTTCAATTTTCTTTATAAGCATCAAATGTGATAAATTAACATCTTAAATACTTAATACTTGCTTTGTGGTGACACAACAAACTCATATTAAATATTTAATACTCTATTAATTTTATCATGCTAGAAGGCTTAACGCTCGATATTCCAAATATCTTTGAACGCTTAGGACTTAATATAAAATTATGAGGGTTTGTTATTAATTTGTCTCATCTTGTTGTTTAGCGCATGCACATATATATATATAAAATACGCGTATATATTAATGAACATGCGAAGCATGTTTGCATAATATATAATATATATAGTATAAGCATGCACATATAGAATACTATATTCTACCCGAATTGATTATGGACTTTTATTCTAGTTTGGCTCACTAGAGCCACCAAGTGAACTAAAAGGTCAAACCCTAGGGGTGCAAGAAATAATATTTAAATATAACTATTACATTTAAAACTGGGCTCCATTACAAACGGGTCTTCAAGCGCTTCTTGTCCCTTGATCTCTAATTCTTCAAAATAATTCTAAATATTCTATTACAAAACTATTTAAAATAAATAGAAACCTTGATCGTGATCGAGGGAAGTACATAGGAGGAGATAGAATTTACATTAAGAAAAAATTTAATTAGAGAAGGCACTGTGAGACCCCATTTAATAAAACCCCATACATTCATGCATTCAACTAAAATAAAATCCAATCGCATTGGTCAATAGTCTTAATCAATCCCATTTATTATCATACACATCACCATACGCATCAATAAATAACATTCATCTTATGAATAAAAAACATTTAATATATATATTGATATCATTTAATGGGCAAATTTAGTTAGTATAAAATCTATTTTGAATCAAAATAAACTCCTTTATTTTAATCCAAATTTAAATCAAAATAAAACTATTTTATTTTAATTTATCCAATTTTGAATAAAATAAACTATTTTATTTTAATCAAAATTTTAATCAAAATAAACTCCTTTATTTTAATTAATTATGGAATCCAATTCCAAGTAAAAAAAAAAATCTTTAATTAAAATAAACTCTTTTATTTTAATTAATTATGGAATCAATTCCATGTAAAAATAAAAAACTTTTATTAAAGGAAACACGGATATTTCTTTCCTATTCACAAATAAACTCCTTTATTTTGAATAATATGAAATCTTATTTCATATTTAAATAAACTCCTTTATTTAAGGAAACATGGATTTTCTTTCCTATTCACAAATAAACTCTTTTATTTTGAATAATATGAAATCTTATTTCATATCTAAACAAACTCCTTTATTTAAGGAAAGATGGATTTACTTCCCTATTCACAAATAAACTCCTTTATTTTAGAAAAAATAAAATCCAATTTCAACTCCAATTAGTTATCATGGAATCCAATTCCAACTCTAATTAGTTAGCATGAAATTCTAATTTTAAAATTAAAATAAATCTTATATTTTAATATTAAAATAAACCTTTTATTTTAAGATTAAAATAAACTTTTATTTTAATAATAAAATAATTAAAACATATATATATATATATATATATATATATATAACTATTATATATATATATATATATATAGAATATATATATATATAGTTAATCTGAAATCCATGCAATCCTTAAAAAAAAAAAATGACTTCCGTGCATTCGTGAATTGCCTTGTTTCCTTGAATTTGGTTTGATTTCCTTGAAATCCGTGCTTCTCTTTTAAATTGTACCGCCTGCTGCTAATAATATGTTAAAAAAAAAAGCCTTAAAACCGAATACATCTCCCATTTTGAATAATAACCAAATTTATTTCAATCATGATGCTTTCTGTCATTCCAAAAACCGGCAACTTTATAAAAGCCATGCCATGTGATTGAACAAAAAAAATAACAGCCATGCCACGTGATTAACATAGGCCGAATTCGCTATTATTTTTTTTTTAATTTAAATTTTATACAATAAAATTATGCCCAATTAAATTGTTCTAAACACATATCAATATACATATCAAATTAAAACAATTAATAATTTGCATAAAGGTTTGGCTCTGATGCCACTGTTAGGTTTGTAATATTCATAACGCAATCAAATTGCACAAATTAAGCGGAAGCGTGAAAAATCAGAGTTTAAAAATTTATTACAAACCATATACCCGGATCATCCTTTATGCATAATTATTAATTAAACGAAAAGATAAAGAATAAAATCATACCCTTGAAGATCGAGCTTCCTCAGGTACAAGTTCACCTCCAATCCTTTTCGCGTTCAACTTGAATCCACCGGGTTTGGTTCCTTCCTTTGATCAACGTTAGCCACCCAAATGTTTGGCCTCTAGAGGTGATCCACCAAGGAAGAAGAAAATTCAAGAAGATGGGTGTTATGGCTAACCCTAGTTTTCTATCTCTATAGAAAGGGTGTACTCTCCCAACAATTGGAATTATGTCGTATGTTGAAAAAGTCAACAACCCATCCCACCCATAATAAGACTCCTCTTATTTATAGATGTGGGCAACCCATCTTAACAATTAAGGAATTGGGTTTTATTTAATTAATTAAATTCTTTTAATTAATTAATCTCCCTAATCTTATTAGGGATAATTAATTAAACTCCTTTAACTAATTTTCCTTCCTAATCCAATTAGGAATATTCGAGAGTACTTATATTAAATTAATTCCTAAACTCCTTTAGAAATTAAAATAATAATAATTGTAATAATATTAATAAGACTCCTCTTATTAATTTATATTTAATATTTCTAAAATATTAAATAATAAATATTAAGCTATTTAATTTATTCTATCACCATAGATTAAATTAAATATACTTAACATATTATTACGATTATGCCATTAACTTCTTAAATAATTATTCTTCCTTTTATGGTGTGACCCTTTAGGTTCTCCATATTAAACCTAGGTTGTGAATAAATCAATTAGAACAATTCTAATCTTATTTAAATAAATAAATTAAACAATTAATTTATTTAAATAATATTTATTCTACAATAAGGATAAGCCTCCCTAGCGATCGGCGACTTTCCGGATAATATAGATTTCAACATTAATCATAAAAGAACCTTTGAGTTAATAGTTACTGTACAATTCAATCCTTCCACCGCATAATGTCCCAATTAAATATAAGACATGGAATTACTTGTCAAGTCTTATTTTATTTAATTATATGTATTTCGATCCTTAAATGCCTAACTCAAATAATGCAAATTAGAAACTCCTTTCTAATTTCATTACGCCTTTGCCGAGGACTAATGGGTTGTCATTTATCGAATCACATAGGACATTTCTCTTCTTTTATTAGAAGTGGTAGATTCTTTATTGATCATACATTATCTCCATGTACAACTTATTATACCCAAGCATACCCTTTGATATACCCTAAGGGTCTTAAGGAATAAGTCAAAGTATAACTCATCATACACAAGATACTATGATGATCTCAAGTCCAAGGATTACTTGTACTACTATCACTACTGAGAATTCCTATTGACAGCAAATAAAACTCCATTAGGTATTCCTTAGCGAGCCACGTTCAGGTGAACTTATTCTCTAATAAGCACCTACATACTTGCTTTAGTGTCTCCACACAAATGATCGTGAGATCAATCATCCTCATCCAATGAAAGCAAGCAACGATGTATTCAATCTATCCGGATTCACTAATCCCCAATTTAGTAATCCAATGATTTGGAACTATTTTAGTTTTAAGCTTTCTAAGAATTTAGATCTCATTAGAATGATCATCATCATTATTCTAAAAGCATTGCTTAAAAAACTATGGGTTTATCACATATTATAAAACAAAGATCATGTAGATAATTAAAAGCCTTTAATAAATTAATACTTTTTATTAATAAATGAATAAGATTGTTACAAAGTATATGCTTTATCATCAAACATGATTGGCTTGTGTGCATACTACTTTCAGAAGGGGCATGTTCTTCTTCTTTAGAAATAGCATCATTTGACCCATCATCTGGGCTTGTTGGGGCATTTTCATTTGGGGATGAAGTTGGGTCTTCTTGAATCTTTTCTTCATCATCAGTAGATGCTGCATTTTCTTCCATTAATCCAGCTTCACCTTCAACGCTGGATTTGGTCTATGGGGACTCGATCTTGAGATCGTCGGTTCCCTTTGCTTCTTCTGACTTTGCGTTCTCCTCTTCATCAGATGTACTATCTTAGGAAGCTGAGGCTGGCCTATTTTCCACCTTAGCTCTCTTTCTTAATGGCTCTTGAAGCAACCTGTTGCTTCTTTGCTTTGTGGTTTCAGTAGTCAGGACTTTTTCTTCTTCATCCTTGCTTTTGGTGGAGAGACTTCTTGGAGGGGCCTTGGTTTTCTTCACACCTCTAGATTTCTTTCTGGCTGGTGTGGTTGCTGCTGGTATAGAGTCATCAGACTCAGAGCTTTCTACCTCTCATGCCTTCCTCTTCTTTAAAGAGGCCTTGCTGCTGCTCCCTGTTGTCAGTCTTCTGTTTTCCTTGGGGTTTATCTTCCAATTCACAAATAGTTGTGGAGACATTACTTTGTGAACATTAAGAGGTTCTCCCCCATCATCCTTGATTCTTCCTCCTAGCTTCTTCTTCATCACAATGCTCAGTAGTCTTCCATGAAACACTTTTGTAAGTGGTTTTTCTGTAGAACTTTTCAACTCAGTCTTTTCCAGCCATTTGGATATTTGATCAAATAGGATAACTCCAAAGTTAATTCGTTTCTTCAGAACTATCGCATACACGATCTTTAACTGTTGATCAAGCATTGTGTCGTGTGCAGTGTCCTTGCATAGTATGCATTTTTTAACTATTTCAGCAAGGAACTCGTATTCCTCTAGAAACTCCTTCTTCTTCATATTCTTTAGATTAGGGTTCCTCTGGTACCGCATTAGCCTCTTGCCTTCTTCAGTGTCTACTTAATCCAAGTTTATCAGACCTTGGTTAGGAAACCCTAGGCATTGATTGATGTTTGAGGCTCTTATCTTCAGACTTGATCCTTTCACCTTTGTGGTCAGAAGCCCAGAATTTATTGAAGCATTTGAGTAGAACTGCTTCACTAGCTCTGTGTAGACTGGAGTGTCTGCCTCCAAACACTCAGAGAACCCAGCCTTCTTTACGAGCTCAAGTATATCCTTAAACTTCATTTCTGATTCTTCAAACTTTTTGAAGCTGAGTTGGATTCCTGTTATAACTCGTCATTCTGCCATTTGAAGAGTTCAAAATATATGGGTATTTGATTCAGAGGAGTTATGAGAGATGGCTGTGATTTGGGTAGGGCTCTGGAGAGTTAACTGATTTTGGCTTTTGAGAGGATTCTAGGGTTTAAAAATGGGAGGGAGAAAGGTTCGATGGTTTCTGATAACTGGTTGCAGGTTTTGAATTTGTCTTAATGGCAGTTCCTTCTAACTCTACAAAATCAGTGATGTGTCAACCAACCATTGGTTGCACGATGTCCAGTAATGAGCTGTAACTCCCCATAACTTTTTAGTTAGATATTTCTTTTAGAAGAGTAGACGTTTAATTGACGTGGATTGACCGTTGACCTCTTTGGTTCGTAGAGTAGCATGGTAAGGTAGCTATGGACTCTACGTTTTCCTTTGTTGACTCAACGATCAACTTTTGAGAGATGTTGTAGTGGATGGTTTTGACATTAGTCCTCATTTTGAAATTTCATAGCTTTACCACTGACATACCCCAAGCCAGTTTGGGCACTTAAGACCTGATGTGCGTTTGCACAATATCTTTCCAACCTGTAGTTAAACATCTCTACTCTTTATCTGAAAGGTTGAGCAATTGTTCAGTTCTTCAGAGCTCCTCATGAGCTGGATTATCCTCTGGTAGGACTGCGATCGTCTGGTCTACTTCTACGATCACTGAGGTTGCACTACGATCGTGGAGTTCTCTTCAACTTCGACTCTACGATTGTTGACTGACTTGGTCCTTGAGATGAACTTTACCTAGCATTCCTTCTGGGTCAAGGTAGCTCAGGAAAGGCCAACCTCTTAGAGTGAGCTAAGGGTCAGGTTTGTCCTTGAGGCGCTTTCTAGATGAAATACTTTAGAAGTGATTTGCAATGATATCTCATTTGACCTTTTCTGGTGGGGAGGTCCTCTACCAACTTTGGGCAATTGCATTTGATGTAATCGCGGTGTCCTCATGATCTTACACTACGATCGGATGTTTGATCGTGAGCACTCCATGATTTTGAGTTGGGTGGCTGATAGGTTATCAGTAGTACATTTTGAGACGTTCCTACTGACTATGGATCTTTATTTGGTTCATCAGCCATAAAGTTTTGAGACTCTATAGCTGGTACATTGCTTCATAGTATATCTCAGTGTTGTTATTTCTCAACAGATCACTGCTCCCCCATGGTTGGTGCTGTCTTCTCAGATAGATGTGATTCCCTTTTCTTTAGGTTCATTTGAAGGCAGCCTTGCATATCTCTTTCTATCGTAGGCATGGATATTTTCAGGATTGATCACTCTATAATCATTTTACAGCACTATGAACGTAGTCTTCTTTGACAGTCTTGTGAGTGTGAAGTTTTGTTCTCGTAATAAGTTCCTCTTGACTGATGCTCGATGATCCTCTGATGTGAGCTTCCTTGAGGATTCTTCCCATATAGCATTCTTTGCCTGATTTGAGCATATAAGACCCTTTTCATCTTTGGTTGCATGGTCTGCTTCCATATATAGATTAACAGCCATGTGAGCTTCATTCAGGTTAGCTCAACGGGTCTTTGAGAACAGGCTTTGACATATAGGAGTTTTATCAGAATCATTTCTGAACAGTCTTAAGCCTTCTACTAGTTGAATCTTCTTAACTGAAGTCTTCTGCTTTAGCATTCCTTAGTGTGGCCGGATAGACCAGGTACCTGCAGGTTAGATGCATTTCTATTTTTGGTACCCATAATTAAATGGGTCCTGCTAGGTTAGTTTTCTAAACCCCTGTTCCTCATTCATTTGGATAATCATCACATTTATCATCAACAGTCATATTCATGCATGCAACTAGTTTTAGATAATACATTTTGAGATGCATGAAGGTGAATGTGTGTAAGATTCGTCATTTTAATAACATGTTCTTTTTCTTTGATGGTTTCATCATTTGCTGGGTTATGTTCACAAGGTTTAAGTGTTCACAGAGTGAGAATCAACTTTACGATTTATGTGTATCTAGTTGATTCATGGAGGTGATCAGTTTCTACAAATCATCAAGATACACTAGTAGAATTGATCATACTCTGTGGGTTATCAAACACTTAGAACATAGGTTTGTACATACATACTAACCTATCAGCAAAGATTACTTCACATAAGATTAATTTAACCCGTGACGTTCTTATGGCCTATTTCAGATTTTTTTCAAGATGTCATCTTCAACCTAAAACTTAGATGGAGAGAAAGTTTGTAAGCATTTGGGTTTCCAACCTCAGTGTACTTTCTCTCTTCACCTTTTTAGGTAGATTATGATTTCTTGACAGGATACTGTTATAGTGCATAAGGAGGTGTAATATGATGTATACAATTATATTAGTGAGGAATCGTACCTTTCTACTATCAGTTTTTTAACAGTCATTTATCTTAGACATACTAAGGTTAGGCATTGATGTACATAGTTTCTCATTTATTCCTGACAGCTTGTTGCTCCAGTTGACCTTCAATTAATCAGTCGTGGTCCTAAAGATGCAAGCTAAGAAAATCTCAGCATCTTTAGTTCTTTAACATCCTTGAGTTTTCAAGGTTTACATACAGCTGCTGGTTGGCCAGACACACGTTTGAGAAGTTCTTCTTGCTTCTCTGGATAAACATTTCTTAGCATGTATGGCCTTTTCATCTTTTCAGTCTGGTGGATGTTTGAGTCTTTTCTGTTGATGTCTTTTGAGCTTTCTAGCCTGGTATTCAGACTACAAGATTGACTGTAGGAAGGGATTGGTCTTGTTGATATAGCAACCAAGTACATGGACCAATCTGAGCATCTTCAGGTGTATATACACATTTACCTATTCACAATATTTCCAACGTGTGAGCTCATCTGCATATAACAAGTGACTTACTACTAAACTAAGTTTAGAACAATTGTAAGACCCCAACTTATTATAAATAAAATCGAATTTTCTCTATTTATTATTGATAATAATAAGGTGATAATTTGATATAATACTTTGGTTATGGGTGAAATGTGTAAATTTTCCAAAATAAGCAAGTGGTTATAAAATATTCATTGTGTCGGGGAATATTCATTTGGTCGTGGAATATTCTTTTCGTTTGGGAATATTCGCAGACGATTTGCCGCTAAAACCATTTGTGGGCCCATATAACGGATAACTGTCGGATGAAGAAAACGACAAAGTTTAAATTTTATAAATAACGGCGTAATTGTTACCGTTAACACTGTTGGAATACTTGGTGGTTAAAATACAGTAATACACGTGGTTGCACAAAGATAATACACTGGTTGCACAATATTATTGAATTATCGATTCTTACGTAAGAAGGCACTACTCAATAATTGTTACAAAGTAATTATTGCTCAATATTTTATTTTATTGGTTCAATAATTACTGCATTGATATTTTATATTATTGTTGTTTCAATAATTGTCACTGCACAGTATTTCCCATTATCAGATCAATAATTCATATTATTTGAATAATAATATTACATAACATTACTAGTAATGTCTAGAAAGTTCTGTCAAGGAGAGGTTTGGTCACCTAATTGCGCTCCAATAAGGAGAAATCCTTATTGGAAAGCCCTCTCTTTCCGGGAACTACTTTGGTCATCATAAATGTGATTTCGTAATATTATTTGTGAATAATTAATTATTGATTCATATGATAAGGAAATATTTATTTTATGGATATAAATGTTGGATATATTTATTGTGGTTAAAAATGAAGGAGTTAATGTTGAGATGTTTTATCAAGATTTTTGTTTGAATGAAGGTATTAAAAATCAAACCAAAGTGTTTTTTGAGATATATGCGTGAGTTATAATTTTTAATCCCGATAGTTGGATCATTGTGATTTTTGGATATGTTATACATATATAAGTTGAGTATATGTCCACAAATTTTGAACGAATTTAAAATGAACGATGATTTGTTATGAATTTTAAGAGATAACCGGTTCGTAAACTATTGAAGTTTTAAAATTATCATTTTGGTGGAAAATTCTAGAATTGGTGGGCCCCACTTTTGGTTGGTGAGAAATGTGCTGGAATTTTTATTCAAATGTGGTGGGTGGGAATAAGTAGCGAGTAAAGCCATCAAAGTTGCAGTCAAGTCGCTTCTGCAATGCTAACATTTTCCTATAAATAGAGGGCTAAGTTAGAATTGAAAATCACACCAGAAATAAGTTTTCTCTCTTTCTCTCTCTATATTATTGAGCGTATTTTGTGAGTATTTTGGTACTTTGAGAGTCGCTATTTAGCACAAGTTTCATTTAGCCTCATATCCGATATTTCGATCAGAAGTACTGTTCGTTTGAGGTAAGGGATGTTATTTTCTTCTTAAATGATATTATTTTCTTCAATATCATTATACCGAAATACTGGTGTGTACTTTTTATCAAATTTAGAACTTTTTGTGTCGGAGTTACTATTCACGTATACGACACTATTCACGAATACGACACTATTCACCAAAAAATGAAATTTTCTTCTTTTTGTCCAAGATGTCTATTATGGTTACTATTTTTGATTGTATCCATGTTTTGATCATTATTTTTGAATTTCGCTTCAAAATTTGTTATTACGAGTATTATTGAACTTGGATAAACCGTAATACTAATCCCTAATAATTGTTCTTTTTTGTTTCACCGATTCGTTTTCTTTAAGATATTTTTCATCATCCTCATCCTAAATGATGATATTATGAATATCTTTGGCCCAGAGTGCAAAAGATGAATGATTAATCGATGAATATCTTTGGCCCGAAGTGCAAAGATGATTGTGTGTTGAGATGAATATGACTAAACCGGTGATATAAATGAATATCTTCGGCCCAGAAGTGCAAAAAGATGAATATTTGATTCAAGATGTATATTGATTGATGTTACAGGGATAAAATATTGATGATGAACTTTTAAATCTTATAAGATAATAGAATTCTTTCTCTACTTGATTCTTCTAATGGATTGTTATTCCACTGCAGTTGTTGATCTAAAACTTGTTGTCTATTATATTTTATCAGATTTTTCCCTGTTGAAGACTAATGATAAATTTTTGTATATTATCTTAGTCATAATATTCTTTACTGGGCTAGTTGAGCTCACCTTTTTCCTTTTTGTTCCATTGTTCTTCTTAGGAGGAGAGAATTTAGCAGAACTAATGGGTATGGAGTGATGATTCAAGATAGTTGTTTTAGTAGTCCTCACTATTTTGTAAAATAGTGTATCAATAATTGTAATGAGGACTCCTTTTGAGTTTGTATACTCTCTATTAGACAATAGTTGTATTCAAACTCACAGTATATGTGTTGTCATTGATTTTGTATGATAACAATCAGACATCGAAAGTTGTATTTGTTTCTATACCATGTATTTGGCGTAATTCGTAATGGGTGATGTATACCTATTTTGGGGGCGTCACAGTTGGTATCAAAGCTTAGGGATAAGATCCCTGACTGAGATGTGAGACAAGAACTAGGAGGGGAGAGTCGGGGAATTCCTTCGCTAGTATGAACTTATTTGATATTTGGTTGGTTAGTTAGAGCATATGATTAATATGTGATATGTTAATTTGTTAATTAACCCTTGTTTTATGGCAGTATTTAAGAATGGCAGCTGAGAACATTAATAATGGTGTGAATGAGACCGTGGAGACACCTTTAATCACCACCCGGGGGAACATGCAACAGGAAGGCAATAATCCTCCTGTAAACAACACTACCGAACAAATAATGAATGATGGGATGTTTAGAAGCTTTTTACAGTTCATGCAAAACTAGACGAGGGAGACTCGTGCACAAAATACGGGTGGAAATGATAGCAATACGTGGCTTGTCACAGCCAAACAGTTGAAGGAGTTGGGACCACCAGAATTTATTGGAAAACCGGATCCGATCAAGGCAGAAACGCGTGTTAAGCAAATTACCAAGATATTCGATGTCTTGGGATGCACGGTGGAACTGAAGGTTCCATTCGCCACCTTTATGTTCCGTGGGTGAGGCAGATCATCGGTGGGAGTCTCTGTGAAGCGCACTCACCACCACCGTGACTCAACATGTCTTGGGAAACGTTTCAAAATCTATTTAATGACAAGTACTTTCCCGAAAGTATTCGCTATATGAAGGAGGTAGAGTTTATCGATCGAACAAAACAACACGACGATGTCCCAAAGAGAGAGGCGAAGTTCGCAGAGTTATCGTGTTTGCACCTCATTTGGTAGAGAATGAGGAACGAATGACGAGGATGTTTCTGAGAGGTCTAAAGCCCGAGATTCGGAAATATCTTATCTCTCATAAATTTTCTTTATATTCAGATGTTGTAAACATGACTCAATTATTAGAGCGAGATAATGAGTATGTTCAATCGAGGGAACACAACCAGGGTCATACTAAGGGCAAGCATCATCTGAGCAATGAAAACCAACAGGAGGAGGAAAACATTTATTAAAAGCAGAACCACTTTAGTGGAAATCGTGGCCGTGATAATAGAAGGAGCGAGTCGGGAGGAGATTTCAAAAAGAAAAGGTACAACAATGATAACGTGAAGACGTCAACACAAACATCAACTGTTTCTAGGGGAGGAGAATTAGCACCGGTCGTTTATTACAAATGCGGGAAAGAGGGACACATCAGCCCAAACTGCCCACAACTATCCAAGGTGTGTTATAACTGTGGAAAGGAAGGTCATATAGCTAGAGATTGTCTAGTTGCGAAACCAAGTTCAACAGGGATGGTTACTCCAAAGGCTGTCCCGGACAAGTCAAAGTCGGTGGTTCCTGGAAGGGCGTTTGTCGTGACTGCCCAAAACACGAGGAACCCGAACGAGGTGATCACAGGTAAGCTAATCATAAACTCTTGCAAAGTTTATACCCTATTAGATACCAGTTCTACCCATTATTTTATCTCTCCTGCTTGTGCTCAACGTTTGAACTTAACTCCGGAAAAATTAGACCTTGACTTATCTGTTGAGACTCCATTAGGAGAAACTTTCATTACATCTACTATTTATAAATCTTGTTTGATTCAAGTTGGTACCATCACATTATCTGCCGATCTTATTTCGTTGAAAATTCTTGCATTTGATGTGATTTTAAGGATTGATTGGTTAACCACGCATCATGCTAAAATTGATTATTTTCGTAAGGTTGTTAGTTTTCATATTCCTAACCAACCTATTATGCGAATTCAAACAAACAAACCACTAAAGTCAATCACTATCATATCAAGCCATAAAGCTATTCGTTTACTAAAAAATGGATGTCAAGCTTTCTTAGCCCATGTCACGGACTTGAACAAAAACACGTCAGATTTGAATAATATTTCTGTTGTTAGTGAATTTCCGACGATTTTCAAGAACTTCCTGCCTACCCCCGTAACGTGAAGTTAATTCTTTATCGACCTTGAACCGTACAAAGCCCATTTCTAAAACCCCATATCGAATGGCTCCTATTGAACTTCAGAGTTAAAGGTCCAACTACTGGAGTTGTTGGACATCGGTTTTATCTGGCCCTAGTACATCTCCTCGGGGTGCTCCTATTTTATTCATTAAAGAAAAAAGATGGTAGTATGCGATTTCAGTATCGACTATCGAGAATTGAACCATGTCACTATCAAGAATAGTATCCACTACCTCGCATCGATGATGAACTTGTTCGACCAGCTTGCAAGGAGCACAATTCTTTTCAAAGATCGATCTTCGCTCGGATATCATCATTGAAGATTAAACCGAGGATATTCCAAAGATCGCCTTAAACCTCAGACGGGCATTATGAATTCTTAGTCATGTCTTTTGGATCGACTAATGCTCCCGCCGCTTTCATGGATATGATGAACCCGTATTCAAGGAATATTTGGATCATTTCGTTGTTGTCTTTATTGATGACATCCTCATCTATTCCAAAAGCCGTGAAGATCATGAGCACCATTTGAAGTCGGTATCGCAAAGGCTTCGTGATAACAAGCTATATGCCAAGTCAAGAAATGCGAGTTCTGGCTTGAGGAAATAACATTCCTTGGGCATGTGGTGTCAAAACATGGAGTATCTGTCGACCCAACGAAGATTGAAGCCATACAAAGTTGGGAGCAACCGAAGTCGGTGACCGAAGTACGTAGCTTTCTGAGCTTAGCGGGTTACTATCGGAGATTCGTGGAAGGATTTTCTCGAATCGCTACTTCGTTAACTCAGCTGACTCGTAAAGATACAAAATTCAGTTGGAGCGAGGATTGTGAGAAGGGTTTTCAAGAACTCAAGAGGAGACTCATTTTGGCACCTGTTCTGACAATACCATCTGGTTCGGATGGATTTGTTATCTACAGTGATGCTTCAGGTAAAGGGTAAGGATGTGTTCTCATACAACATGGGAAAGTCATAGCCTATGCCTTGCGATAACTTAAAGAATATGAGAGGAATTATCCTACTCATGATTTGGAGTTGGCAGCAGTCGTTTTCGCGTTGAAGATCTGGAGACACTACCTGTATGGGGAGAAAGTGGAGTTCTATACAGACCATAAAAGCCTAAAATATTTCTTCACCCAAAAGGAACTCAACATGCGACAACGACTTTGGCTCGAGCTGTTGAAAGATTACGATCATACCATCCAATACCATCTTGGAAAAGCAAACGTGGTAGCTTACGCATTGAGTAGAAGATCATATGCGGGTACGAGTGCAATGTTGTTAACACAAAGGCCCATTTTGTATGACTTGTAAAGGATGGAGATAGAGATGAAGGCTCCAAGTAACCACGTGATGATATCAAACATACGAGTAGAACTGACTTTAATCGATAAAGTTAAAGCTGCTCAAGCTATGGACATGGAGCTGATGCGTATGAAGAAGAAAGTGCAAGAAGGTGATATTCCAGAAGCAAGAATCGATGAAGAAGGAATAATTCGAGTCAACTCCAGACTTTGTGTTCCTAACGATTCTGACTTGAAGTATAGAATCATTATGGTGGCACACAACACACCGTTTGCAATCCATCCTTGGAGTACAAAGATGTATCATGATCTTCGACATACATTTTGGTGGAGCAATATGAAAAGAGAGATCGCAGAGTTTATCTCGAGGTGTTTAACTTGTCAACATGTAAAGGCGGAGCATCAAGTGCCAAAGGGTCCGTTGCAACCACTTGAGATTCTGAAATGGAAGTGGGAACACATTACTATGGATTTCGTTACAGGTCTTTCCAAGGTTTCTCAAGGCATAGATGCGATTTGGGTTATTATTGATAGATTAACCAAGTTTGCCCATTTCTTGCCTATACGGGAGACTTATTCCCTTGAACATCTTGCTAGTATGTACATAAATGAGATTGTGAGATTGCATGGCATAACAGTATCCATAGTTTCAGATCGTGACCCAAGATTCACTTCACGATTTTGGGTTAGCTTTGCAGTAAAGCTATGGGCACAAATTTATGATTCTGGGCCAAGATACCATCCTCAAAATGGACAGCAATCGAGAGGACTATTCAAACTCTTGAAGATCTATTAAGACTCGTGGTCCTAGATTTCAAAGGAGATGGGATAAGTACCTACCATTGGTGGAATTCTCCTACAACAACAATTATCGTGCAAGTATAGGTGTGGCTCCATTTGAAGCATCAGATGGACGAAAGTGTCGCTCTCCAAAGATCTTTCGGGACGAGGTGGGTGAAGCAACATTGTTGGGACCGTAATTGGTACGCATAACTACGAGAGAAGATCCAAATGATCCGACAACGTATACAAATGGCACAGATCGACAAAAGAGTTATGTTGATCTTCATCGAAAAGGACGGAAATTTAATATCGGGGATCATGTATTGTTACATGTTGCACCATGGAAGGAGTTACAAGATTTGGGAAGAGAAGAAAGCTCAATCCACGATTTGTTGGTCCATTTGAGATTCTTGACCGAATAGGAAATGTGGCCTATAGACTCAGATTACCTCCAAGCATGTCTCGTGTTCATAATGTTTTTCACATATCTATGCTTCAGAATATGTGAAAGACCCCAACCACATTATCGAAGTTAGAACCGGATGAGATAGCCAAGATTTAACGACGAGGAGGTACCTATTAAGATCTAGGATAGGAAAGAGCATGTCCTACGCACGAAGGTTATACCACAAGTTAAGGTTTTGTGGAGGAACCATGCTATTGAAGAAATGACCTGGGAGTTAGAATCAGAAATGAAAGTGAGGTATCCTCACCTTTTCGAAATACCAGGTACGTACGTCAATTTCGAGGACAAAATTTCATAAGGAAGGTTGTAAGACCCCAACTTATTATAAATAAAATTTAATTTCCTCTATTTATTATTGATAATAATAAGGTGATAATTTGATATAATACTTTGGTTATGGTTGAAATGTACAAATTTTGCAAAATAAGCAAGTGGTTATAAAATATTCATTGTGTCGGGGAATATTCATTTGGTCGTAGAATATCTTTTTCCGCTTGGGAATATTCGCATTTACGCACGTTAAAACCATTTGTGGGCCCCATAATGGATAACCGCTTGATGAAGAAAATGACAAAGTTTGAGTTTTATAAATAACGACGTAATTGTTACCGTTAACATCGTTGAATAATACCGTGGTTAAAATACAAGAATACGCGTGGTCGCACAAAGAGCATACACGATTTTTTGCATAAGATTGTTGAATTATCGATTCTTACGTAAGAAGGCACTACTCAATAATTGTTACAAGTAATTATCGCTCAATATTTTATTTTATTGGTTCAATAATTGTTGCGTTGATATTTTATATTATTGTTGTTTCAATAATTGTCACTGCATAGTATTTCCCATTATCAGATCAATAATTCATATTATTTGAATAATATTATTAGATAGCATTATTGGCAATGTCTAGAAAGTTTTGTCAAGGAGAGGTTTGGTCACCTAATTGCGCGCCAGTAAGGAGAAATTCTTATCGGAAAGCCCCCTCTTTCCTGGGAACTGCCTGGTTGTCATAAATGTGATTCTGTAATATTATTTGTGAATAATTAATTATTGATTCATATGATAAGGAAATATTTATTTTATGTGTTTATAAATGTTGGATATATTTATTGTGATTAAAAATGAAGGAGTTAATGTTGAGATATTTTATCAGTATTTTTGTCGGAATGGAGGTATTAAAAATCAAACTAGTGTTTTTGAGATATATTGCGTGAGTTATAATTTTTAATCCGACCGTTGGATCATTGTGATTTTTGGATATGTTATACATATATAAGTTGAAGTATATGTCCACAAATTTTGAACCATTAAAAATGAACGATATGATTTGTTATGAATTTTAAGAGATGACTGTTCGTAAATTGTTGAAGTTTTAAATTATCATTTTGGTGGAAAATTTAGAATTGGTGGCCCCCCCACTTTTGGTTGGTGAGAAATGTGCTAGAATTTTTTATTGAAATGTGGTGGGTGGGAATAGTAGTAGGTAAAGCCATCAAAGTTAAAGTCAAGTTCTTCTTGATGTGCTAACATTTTCCTATAAATAGAGGGCTAAGTTAGAATTGAAAATCACACCAGAAACAAGTTTTCTCTCTTTCTCTCTCTATATTATTGAGCGTATATAGTGAGTATTTTGATACTTTGAGAGTTGTTATTCAGCACAAGTTTCATTCAGCCTTATATCCGATATTCCGATCAGAAGTACTGTTCGTTTGAGGTAAGGGATGTTATTTTATTCTTAAATGATATTATTTTCTACAATATCATTATGCCGAAATACTGGTGTGAACTTTTTATTAAATTTGGAAATTATTGTGTCGGGGTTACTATTCACATATACGGCACTATTCACGTATACAACACTATTCACGAATACGACACTATTCACCGAAAAATGAAATTTTCTTCTTTTTGTCCAAGATGTCTATTATGGTTACTATCTTTGATTGTATCCATATTTTGATCATTATTTTTGAATTCTGCTTCAAAATTTGTTATTACGAAGTATTATTGAACTTGGATAAACTGTAATACGAATCCCTAATAATTGTTCGTTTGTTTCACTGGATTCATTTTCTTTAAGATATTTTTCATCATCCTCAGTCCTAAATGATGATATTATTGAATATCTTTGGCCTGTAGTGCAAAGATGAATGATTAATCGATGAATATCTTTGGCCCGTAGTGCAAAGAGATGAATGTGTGTAGAGATGAACATGGACCAACTGGTGATACAAAATGAATATCTTTGGCCTGTAGTGCAAAGATGAATATTTGATTCAAGATGTATATTAATTGATGTTACAAGGATAAAATATTGATGATGGACTTTTAAATCTTAGAAGATAGTAGAATTCTTTCTTTACTTGACTCTTCTAATGGATTGTTGTTTCATTCACCGCATTGTTGATCTAAAACTTGTCATCTATTATATTTTATCAGATTTTTCCCTGTTGAAGACTAATGATAAATTGTTGTATATTATCTTAGTCATAATATTCTTTACTGGGCTAGTTGAGCTCACCCTTTTCCTTTTTGTTCCATTGTTCTTCTCAAGAGGAGAGAATTTAGCAGAAACTAAAGGGTATGGAGTGATGATTCAAGATAGTTGTTTTAGTAGTCCTCACTATTTTGTAAAATAGTGTATCAATAATTGTAATGAGGACTCCTTTTGAGTTTGTATACTCTCTATTAGACAATAGTTGTATTCAAACTCATAGTATATGTGTTGTCAATTTGCATACGATACAATCAGACATTGAAGTTGTATTTATTTCTATACCATGTATTTGGCGACTCAAAATATGTGATGTATACCTATTTTGGGGGCATCATAGTTGGTATCAAAGCTTAGGGATATGATCTCTGGTTGAGATGTGAGACAAGAACTAGGAGGGGAGAGTCGGGGAATTCCTTCGCTAGTATGACCTTATTTGTTATTTGGTTGGTCAGTAAGAGGATATGGTTAATATGTGATATGTTAATTTGTTAATTAACCCTTGTTTTATGGCAGTATTTAAGAATGGCAGCTGAGAACGTTAATAATGGAGTGAATGAGACCGTGGAGACACCTTTAATCACCACCCAGGGGAACGTGCAACAGGAAGGCAATAATCTTCCTGTAAACACACTACCGAACAAATGATGAATGATGGGATGTTTAGAAGCTTTTTTTAGTTCATGCAAAACCAGACGAGGGAGACTCGTGCACAAAATACGGGTGGAAATGATAGAAATGCGCGGCTTGTCACAGCCAAACAGTTGAAGGAGTTGGGACCACCAGAATTTATTGGAAAGCCGGATCCGATCAAGGCGGAAATGTGGGTCAAGTAAATTACCAAGATATTCGATGTCTTGGGATGCACAGAGGAACAGAAGGTTCCATTCGCCACCTTTATGTTCCGTGGTAAGGCAGACTACTAGTGGGAGTCTGTGAAGCGTACCCAGCTAGCGGCACTCAACATATCATGGGAAACATTTCAAAAACTGTTTAATGACAAGTACTTTCCTGAAAGTATTCGTCATATGAAGGAGGTAGAGTTTATCGATCGAACAAAATAAATACGATTTGTCCCAAAGACGAGGCGAAGTTCGCTCAGTTATCCAGGTTTGCACCTCATTTGGGAGAGAATGAGGAACAAATGACGGAGATGTTTCTGAGAGGTCTAAAGCCCGAGATTTGGCAATATCTTATCTCTCATAAATTTTCTTTATATTCAGATGTTGTAAACTAGGTTCAATTATTAGAGCGAGATAATGAGTATGTTCAACCGAGGGAACACAACCAGGGTCATACCGGTGGCAGCGGTCATTGGAGCAATGAAAACCAGCAGGGAGGAAAACATTTAGACAAAAGCGATAACCACTCTGGTGGAAATCGTGGCCGTGATAATAGAAGTAGCGAGTCGGGAGGAGATTTCAAAAAGAGAAGGTACAACAATGATAACGTGAAGACGTCAGCACAAACATCAACTATTTCTAGGGGAGGAGAACGAGCATCAGTCGTTTATTACAAATGCGGGAAAGAGGGATACATCAGCCCAAACTGCCCACAACAATCCAAGGTGTGTTATAACTATGGAAAAGAAGGTCATATAGCTAGAGATTGTCTAGTTGCGAAACCAAGTTCAACAGGGATGGTGACTCCAAAGGCTGTGCCGAACAAGTCAAAGTCGGTGGTTCCTGGAAGGGCGTTTGTCGTGACTACCCAAAACGCGTGGAACCCAAACGAAGTGATCACGGGTAAGCTAATCATAAACTCTTGCGAAGTTTATACCTTATTAGATACCGGTTCTACCTATTCTTTTATCTCTCCTGCTTGTGCTAAACGTTTGAACTTGACTTCGGAGAAATTAGACCTTGACTTATCTGTTGAGACTCCGTTAGGAAAAACTTTCATTACATCTACTGTTTATAAATCTTGTTTGATTCAAGTTGGTACCATCACATTACCTGCCGATCTTATTTCGTTCAAAATTCTTGCATTTGATGTGATTTTAGGGATTGATTGGTTAACCACGCATCATGCTAAAATTGATTATTTTCGTAAGGTTGTTAGTTTTCATATCCCTAACCAACCTATTATGCGAAATTCAAACAACCAAACCACTAAAGTCAATCACTGTCATATCAAGCCATAAAACTATTCGTTTATTAAAAAACGGATGTCAAGCTTTCTTAGCCCATGTCACGAACTTGAACAAAAACACGTTAGATTTGAATAATATTTCTGTTGTTAGCGAATTTCCTGACGTATTTCTTGAAGAACTTCTCGGTCTACGCCCAGAACGTGAAGTTGAGTTCTTTATTGACCTTGAACCTGGTACAAAGCCCATTTCTAAAACCCCATATCGAATGGCTCCTATTAAACTTCAGGAGTTAAAGGTTCAACTTCAGGAGTTGTTGGACATCGGTTTTATTCGTCCTAGTACATGTCCTTGGGGTGCTCCTTTTTTATTCGTTAAGAAGAAAGATGGTAGTATGCGACTTTGTATCGACTATCGGGAATTGAACCATGTCACTATCAAGAATAGGTATCCACTACCTCGCATTGATAACTTGTTCGACCAGTTGCAAGGAGCACAATTCTTTTCAAAGATCGATCTTCGTTCTGGATATTATCAGCTGAAGATTAAAACTGAGGATATTCCAAAGACTGCCTTCAGAACTCTGTATGGGTATTATGAATTCTTGGTCATGTCTTTTGGATTGACTAATGCTCTTGCTGCTTTCATGGATATGATGAACCGTGTATTCAAGGAATATTTGGATCAGTTCGTTGTTGTCTTTATTGATGGCATCCTCATCTATTCCAAAAGTCAGTACTACAAAAGGCTTCATGATAACAAGCTATATGCCAACCTGAAGAAATGCGAGTTCTGGCTTGAGGAAGTAGTATTCCTTGGGCACGTGGTGTCAAAACATGGAGTATCTGTCGACCCGACGAAGATTGAAGCCATACAAAGTAGCAGGATTTCCACTAAAGAAGGGCAGCACCCTGAATCACTAAGATTCCTTCAAGGCCAGTAGCCTTGGGACTTTAGTTCACTAAGAACTCTTCAAGGCCAGCAGCCTTGGAACTTCTTTAGTTCCCTAGGAACTGTTCAAGCCCAGCAGGCTTGGAACTTCATTTAGTCCCTCCAAACAAGGATCCCTCAGGCCCTGACTTCTTGTTGTTGAGTTGTTTGTTTATTTATTGGAGTTGGTGCTGAGCTGCTAAGATATCTTTATGCTTTGAACATCTTCTATACTTAGTAGCTTGGCATGATCATCCTTGAAGTGCAGTTGAGTGTTGCATGATGCTCAGCTTCTTCAGTTACTCAACCTCCTCTGATGATCCCTTGATGAACTGCCTTGAAGATCATTCCTCTTGATACGTGATGGCTGCAAATGATGGGTTTCTAAGATGACTGTAAGCTCTTCTGCTAGGTACTTAGAAACTTTCTCATGCTTGCCACCATGATGACATTTGTGATCTCCCTTCTTGATATTTGATGCCTTCTCGTGATGGACTTGCTAAGATGACTGTGAGCTCTTTTCTATGGTACTTAGAGTCTTCCCATGATGGACATCAAGATGTCATTGATGCTCTTCTTTCTCTCGGCAGTTCAGAACACTCTTCATGTAGTAGAACTCTCACTTCTACATTGTAGAACTCTCACTTCTACTTCTTTCTTTGTATGTCTATGAGTGTTCTTAGAGTATCGTAGAGTGAGTCTTCAGACCTTCATTGGTCACTCACTATTTACGTTGGTTAGATCAGTCCACCATCTCTCCAAACTCGGCAACTCAAGCAACCCTCGATCTTTGAAGCTCTTGCTGATTTATACTCCTACCCAATCCTCCCGTTGGAAAGTAGCCGTTGAAAGCTATTCAAATATCTTCAAAGATCTCGAGTTGACTGAGGTAGACTGCTGATGTGACATGTTATACTTTTCTGACACTGCAGTCAACTGTTTCACCTACCCCATCAGAGATGTCACTTTAATGTCTTGGGCAGGTCAAAGACTTTATTTCTTCCTTTTGATTTCTCGATCAGAGGTTGTCCTTTTGCATCGATGCTCTCAATAAGCTCTTGTCCGAATATTCCCTTCATATTGAACCGTTGCCAATGCTTCAGTCTTCAGCTATTCAAACTCTACGATTTTGATGCATGTCTTCATGGACCTGATCGTAGTGTCTTGTTGACTGGTAGAGACAACACTATGATCTTGAAGAGTGTTGATTGAATCTTTAATGTAGAACACCTCTTCCTTTTCTTGTGCAGTGCTTCAACACTTCTATTTGCCTCATCGCCTCTCGACATCGATGGCTCGACTTCTTTGTTCGCCCTTCCAATAATAAGACACTTCAGATTTGTGGCGTGTCCAGCTCACTTTCTCCTTGTGATCTCCCGTTCATTTATCATCAATGGACTGACCCAATGCTTAATCACTTTAGCCTTTTTCTTCGTGGTCGCCCAAGATCTCTGTATGCACTCCATCGGTTCTTTTTTGTTTGAAAACACTACGATCCCTGGTAGCTTCCAAGATCGTTGTCTTCGTCTTCGCTTGATACCATCATCGCACTTGTTGACTTTCCTTAGTCGCCATCTGAAGTCTTCTTCGATCTCCTTGTGGAAGACTTCATCTCGAATGGCTTCACAACTCAATCTTGATGCTGATTGGGTTGGTGCTTAGATCTTCTGTTAGCTTGCATGCCATTCGTTGAGTGCTCTTTGATTTCCTTCAGGATGGGATGTATCTTTGCAGTGCTAACCAGAGGCTTCATTCCTTTGGATATTCTGGGAGTGCTCATTCGTTGAGAATCATATTTGCTCTATGATTCTACCTTGGCATTATGAGCACATCTGTTAAGGTCTCAGTTCTGCACTCTACGATTCAGATTTGGCTGTGTAGACACTACGACTCCGAGATCAGATCTTGACACACTACGATTTCTATCGTTGTGCTTGTTGTCTTTATCTTATCTTGCTCGACTACAATCTCTGCCTCTAGTATGATAAGTAGACTCTACGACTCTGAGTGTAGTCTACGATTCTTGACTTGGTTTCGGCAGATACTCGGTCGGCTCATAGGCAGGCTGTCTCTATGATTCTGAACATGACTTCCTCAGCAGACTACGACCCTAAGGAAGTTCTCCTCGACACACTACGATCCTCTCCTCGTCTCTCCTGGCAGTCTACGAACTCCAAGACTACTATCTTGCAGACTACGATTCGGCTTTGATAGCTCTCGAGTTTGCTTGACTCTCCAGGCAGACTACGATTACTGGTGCACTGCTCGATGATCAGACAAGCCTATCTATTACATCTTAAGATCAACCTAATATGCTTGATCTTTCTATTATTTATAGTCCTTGTACATCATTTCTTTTTAAGGACTTTACAAAGCTGTTTTGCTTATGTAGGATCAACCTAACACATTTGATCAATTTATTCTAAGTCCTTGTACACATGTTTCTATTATCTATCAAAGGACTTTATAACTTTTCTTAATGTAAGCATACTTTCATATTCATTCATATATATATCATAATCAAATCATATGTAAATAGGAATAACATTCACATGCTTACTCCTGACAAGGTATACATCACCCATTCTGAGTCGCCAAATACATGGTACAGATACAAATACAACTTCATTAATACAATTATCGTGCAAAATACGACAACACATATACTGTGAGTTTAAATTCAAATACTGTCTAATAGACAGTATACAAACTCAAAAGGAGTCCTCATTACAATTATTGATATACTATTTTACATAATAGTGAGGACTACTAAAACAACTATCCTGAACCATCACTCCATACCCCGACTAGTTCCTGCTATGTTCTCACCTCCTGAGAAGAAAAATGGAACAAAAAGGAAAAGGGTGAGCTCAACTAGCCCTGTGACGCCCCCAAAATAGGTATACACAACACCCATTCTGAGTCGCCAAATACATGGTACAAAAAGCAAACTACAACTTCAAAAATACAAATGTCGTGTGAAATACGACAATATATACTGTGAGTTTAAATATAATATTGTCTTCTAGACAATATCCACATGCAAATAAATCCCCATCATAATTATTGATTCATTATTTTACAAAAATGGTGAGGACTACTAAACAACTCTCTCTAGAACCTTCATTCCATACCCCAGACTAAGTACTCATTTACATTCTCGCCTCCCGAGAAGAAAAATGGAACAACAAGGAAAAGGGTGAGCTCAACTAGCCCAAGAAAGAATATTATGACTAAGATAATATACAACAAATTATCGTTAGTCTTCAACAGGAAAAATCGATAGAATACAATAGATAACAAGTTTCGGATCAATATTCGCATGTGGAAATAATAATTCATAGAAGAGTTACGTAGAGAATGAAATCTACTATAATCTATGAATTTAATGGTCCATCATCAATATTTTATCCTCAGTAACATCAATCAATATACATCCGAATCAAATATTCATCTTTGCACTCTGAGCCAAAGATATTCATCGATTAATTAGTCATGTTCATTTAAACACACTTTGTGTAAGACCCGAAATTTTTTAAATAAAAAGGAATTTTCTTTATTTATTATTTTGAAATAGTAAGGGTTGATTTGATTAATGTGGATAGTTAAGGGTTAAATACATAAATATTTCAAAATAAGCAAGTGGTTATAAAATATTCATTTTTGTCGGAGAATATTCGTTTGGTCGTGGAATATTCATTATTGTGGGAATATTCGTTTGGTCGTGGAATATTAGATCGTGTTGGGAATATTCGTATTAACCAACGGCGTAAATGACCATGTGTGGGCCCCATAACGGAAAGCGATTGGATGAGGAAACGACAAAGTTTGGGTGGTTATAAATAAGGCGTAGTTGTTACCAAGTTAAGACCGTAGTTATTATCAATTAAGATCATTGGAATACCCAAATTGGTTAAAATACGAAGAATACGCATGGGTCGCACAAGAAGAGTAATACACGGTATTGACAAGATTGTTGAATTATTGATCTGCACGTAAGATGGCACTACTCAATAATTTTCACACGGTGAATTCTTTGTTCAATAGTTTATTTTATTGATTCAATAATTGCTTTGCGTTGGTATTTTATATTATTGTTGTTCAATCAATAATTGTCATCGCACAAAGATTTCCTATTATCGGATCAATAATTCATATTATTTGAATAATATTATTAGATAACATTATTGGCAATGTCTAGAAAAAGTTCGTCTAAGGAGAGGTTTGGTCACCTAATCAAGGCGCAAGAAGGAGAGATCCTTATCGAAAGCCCCCTTTCACAGGGAACTTTGGTTGTCATAATTGTGATTCGTAATATTATTTGTGAATAATTAATTATTGATTCATATGATAAGGAAATATTTATTTTATATGAATATAAATGATGGATTTATTTATGTGGTTATTAATGAAGGAATTAATGTTGAGGTGTTTTATCAAGATTTTATCGGATTCGAGGTATTAAAAATCAAATCGGGGTTTTTGAGATATATGCGGGGGTTATAATTTTTAATCCAACCAGTTGGATCGTTGTAATTTTTGGATATGTTATACATACATAAGTTGAGTATATGTCCACAAATTTTGAACCGTTAAAAATGCACGAATGATTTGTTGTGAATTTTAAGAGGTGTCGGATTCTAAATTAGGTTTATAATTGATTTTGGTGGAAAATTCTAGAATTGAGTGGGCCCCACTTGTGGTTGGTGAAGAAATGTGCTGAATTTTATTTCAAATGTGGTGGGTAATAATAGTAGGTGTAAAAGCCATCATCGTAAAGCAGTCAAGTCTGCTTTTACGGGCTAACATTTTCCTATAAATAGAGGGCTAAGTTAGAATTGAAAATCACACCGTAAACAAAGTTTTCTCTCTTTCTCTCTATATTATTGAGCGTATTTTGTGAGTATTTAGATACTTTGAGAGTCTTTATTTCAAGATAAGTTTCATTCAAAGATCACTTGAGAACCTTTCCTTCCAAGAAATCTTGATTCTTTGAGGTAAGGGATATTATTTTTTTTTCGTAATGATATTATTTCTTCAATATCATTATGCTAAAATGTTGATCCAAGTTTTTATCAAATTTGGAACTTTTTCATGCTGGGGGTTACTTATTCACGAGTTACTATTCACGAGTTACTATTCATGAGTTACTATTCACGAAGTTACTATTCACGAGTACTATTCATGAAGCGTGAAAGTGTTTTTTGTGGAATTTCTATCTTTTGGTGTCTGAGTTACTATTCACGATATCACGGCACTATTCACGATATCTGACTATTCATTCATCGAAAAAATAAAATTTCTTCTTTTTCGTCAAAATATCTATCTATTTGGATACTAGCTTTGATTGTATCCATGTTTTGATCATTCTTGAATTTTACTTCACTATGATTATTTATGAAGTATTTTGAACTCGGATTGTTTAAAGTACGAATCCATAATATTTGTCATTTTGTTTCAATGGATTCGTTCTTTAAAAGTATTTTTCATCATCCTCGGCCTTAAATGATGATAGTATTGAATATCTTTGGCCCCAGTAGTGCAAAGATGAATGATTTCTGAAGAATATCTTTGGCTGTAGAAGCAAAAGATGAATGATTTTGAAGAATATCTTTGGCCTTTAGTGCAAAGATGAGCAGTGTTTAAATGAACATGACCGATCGATGAATATCTTTGGCCTTTAGTGCAAAGATGAGCAGTGTTGAGATGAACATGACCGATCGATGAATATCTTTGGCTCAGAGTGCAAAGATGAATATTTGATTTGAGATGAATATTGATTGATGTTCTGAGGATAAAATGATGATGATGGATCGTTAAATTCATAGATTATAGTAGATTTCATTCTCTACGTAACTCTTTCTATGAATTATTATTTCATGCGAATATTGATCCGAAACTTGTTTGTCTATTGTATTCTATCGATTTTTCCCTATTGGAGACTAACGATAATTTGTTGTATATTATCTTAGTCATAACATTCTTCTTCGGGCTAGTTGAGCTCACCCTTTTCCTTGTTGTTCCATTTTTTTTTCTCGGGAGCGAGAATGTAGCGAGTACTAGTACTTAGTGGTATGGAATGAAGGTTCTAGAGAGAGTTGTTTAGTAGTCCTCACCATTATTGTAAAATAATGTATCAATAAATGTGATGAGGATTTATTTGAGTATAAATATTGTCTAGAAGATAATATTTGTATTTAAACTCACAGTTTTTATTGTTGTGATAATAAAGTTGTAGTTGTTTCTGTACCATGTATTTGGCGATTCAGAATGGGTTGGATGGAATGGACCTATTTTGGGGTCGTCACAGTTGGTATCAGAGCTATAAGTAAAGAGCCCCGAGCCCTTGGTGACTTCTGTTGATGGGGATGCACCAAGCCGCGGACTCTCCGTAGGGGGCCTTGGATTTCTTGATGTGGCAAACCGATAAAGTACCATTGTGAGGTGTGTGGTTGAAGCACCATGAGAGTCATGATTGGTATCGTAGCTTAGGGATATGATCTCTGGCGGAGATCGGGAATAAAACTAGGAGGAGAGACGAGTAAATCCTTCGCTAAGTGTGTCCTACCTAAGCTTATTTGTTAGTTGGTCAGTATATAGGGATATTATGTGATATATTGATTTCCTTAATTAACCCTTATTTTATGACAGTAATTGAGAATGTCGACTGAGAATATTAATAGTGGTGTAAATGAGACCGTGGAGATGCCTGCATTTTAACAACGAGGAGAGCGTGCAACAGTCGGCAATGTACCTCCTGTGAATAACACCACCGAAAGCGGATGATGAACGAGGGGATGTTTAGAAGCTTTTACAGTTCATGCAAAATCGACGAGGGAGACTCGTGTTCAAAATACGGAGGAAATGATAGCAATTCACGGTGGTCACAAATGCAAGCAAGATTCAAAGAGTTGGGACCACTGAATGCGGGGAAAGCGGATTCGATTAAAGCGGAGACGTGGGTCAAACAAATTACCAAGATATTCGATGTCTTGGGATGTACGGAGGAACAGAAAGTTCCATTCGCCACCTTTATGTTCCGTGGCGAGGCAGAGACATCGGTGGGAATCGTGAAGCGTACCCATCCAATTGCACTCAAAGATGTCGTGGGAGACGTTTTTGTAAAACAGTTCAATGACAAGTACTTCCGAAAGTATTCATCATATGAAGGAAGTGGAGTTTATTAGACTAGAGCGAATAAATAACACCGGTGTCCCAAAGACGAGGCGAAGTTCATGAGTTATCCGAGTTTGCACCTCATTTGGTGGAGAATGAGGAACGTATGACGCGGATGTTTCGAGAGGTTTGAAACCCAGATACGTCAAGATCTCATTTCTCATAAATTTCTCTCTATTCAGATGTTGTAAGCAGGCTCGATTGTTAGAAGCGAGATAACGAAAGTACGCTCAACCGAGGGACCATAACCGAGGATCATACCAAAGATATAGAATCATCGTAATAACGATAACCCGGTGGAGAAAGAAGAATACGGACAAAGGCAGTAACCACTCGGTGGTAATCGTGGCCATGAAAATAGAAGAAGCGAGTTGGGAGGAGATTTTAAAAGAGGAGATTCAACAACGACCATATGTGAAAACATCGGCCGCCAAAGGGCAATTCGGTTCCAAGAGAGAGAAAGACCATCGGTCGATGTTACAAATGCGGGAAAGAGGGACATATCAGCCCAAATTGCCCACAACAGTTTAAGGTATGCTATAATTGTGGAAAAGAAGGACATATCGCTCGAGATTAGACGATATCGAAAACCCATCCGGTGGAATGGTGACTCAAAAGGATGTCCCAGAAAAGTCAAAGTCAACGATTCCTGGAAGAGCGTTTGTTGTGACTGGTCAAAATGCGAGGAACCCGAACGAAGTTAGCACGGGTTAGTTAATTATAAATTCTTGCGAAGTATATACCTTACTAGATATCGGTTCTACCCATTCTTTTATCTCTCTTGCTTGCGCTCAACGTTTGAACTTGACTACGGAGAAATTAGACTTTGACCTATTTATGGAGACTCCGTTAGGAGAAACTTTCATTACATCCGTTGTTTAAAAAATCTTGTTTGATTCAAGTTGGCACCATTACCTTACCGTTGACCTTATCTCTTTAAAGATACTTGCTTTTGGGGATTGATTGGTTAACTACTCATCATGCCAAAATTGATTGCTTTTGTAAGGTTGTTAGTTTTCATATTCCTAAGCAACCTCTGTTATTGAACTCAAGCGATCAAACCATTGTAGTCAAACATTTTCATATCAAGCCATGAAGTCATTCGTTTATTACGGATGTCAAGTTTTCTTAGTCCATGTTATGGATTTGAATAAAGACACGTCGATTTGAATAATATTCTTGTTGTTATTGATTTTTTCCGACGTATTTTCAGAAGAATTTCTTGGCTTACTCCCAAAGATCGATATTAAATTTTGTATCGACTTTGAACCCAGACAAAACTCATTCCTAAAATCTCATATCGAATGGCTCCTATTGAACTTGAGTTAAAAATTCAACTATAGAATTTGGTACCGAGCCTTTATCTTGTGACTTCCTTTGTGGAATTCACCTAAGCCGACTCTCTCTGTAGGGACGTCATATTCGATGCGATAGTAATGGCGATAGGTGTCATTGTGACGTTTATCCAAGATTGGGATATGAGTCACGATTGAGAGCAACCTAAGTCAAGAATCTAAATACGTAGCTTTCAGGCTTAGTTGGTTATTATCGGGGATTTGTTGAAGGATATTCTCGAATCGCTATTTCATTATCGCGGTGACTCGTAGAGATACAAAATTGAATGGAGCAAGGAATGTGGGAAGAGCTTCAAGAACTCAAGAGGAGACTCATTTCGAAGACATGTTCGACCATGCCATCTCGAAAAGCGAACGTGGTAGGTGACGTGTTGAGTAGAAGATCGTATACAAATGAAGTACGATATTGTCAAAGACTAATTTCGTATAATTTACAAATAATAGAGATGGAGATGAAAACTCTAGGTACCCACATTGATGATATACGAGTATAATCGACTTTAATCGATAAAGTTAAAGTCGCTTTCAAGCCACCCAACCCGAGCCGGATCGATCGTATGAAGAGGAAAGTACAAGAAGGAGCTATTCCTAGGGCGAGAATTGATGAAGAAGGAATACTTGAGTCCACTCTAGACTTTGTGTTCCTAACGACTCGATTTGAAGTACAAGATTATGATGGAGGCACACAACACGCCATTTGCAATCCATCCTGGAAGTACTAAAATGTATCGTGATCTTGACATACATTTTGGTGGAACAATATGAAGAGAGAGATTGCAAAGTTTATCTCGATGTGTTTAACTTGCCAACGTGTAAAGGCGAGCATCTTGTACCTAAGGGTCCGTTGCAACCACTTGAGATTCCGGAATGGAAGTGGGAACACATTACTATGGATTTCGTTACGGGTCTTCCTACGGTTTCTCAAGGCATCAATGCTATTTGGGTTATTGTTGATAGATTAACCAAGTCTGCTCATTTCTTGCCGATACTGGAAGACTTATTCCTTGAACGTTTTGCTAGTATGTACGTGAATGATGATTGTGAAGTTGCATGGCATGCCTCAGTATCCATAGTTTTGGGATCGTGACCCAAGATTCACTTCAAGATTTTGGGTTAACTTGCAAAAAGCTATGGGCACGGATTTGCGATTTAGTTTGGCTTACCATCCTCAAACGGATGGGCAATCAGAAAGGACTACTCAAACTCTTGAAGATATATTAAAACTCGTGTCCTAGATTTCAAAGGAAGTTGGGATAAGTACACGCCATTGGTGGAATTCTCATACAACAATAGTTATTAAACAAATATAGGCATGGTTCCATTCAAGCATTATATGGACAAAATGTCGTTCTCCAATATGTTGGGATGAGGTGGGTGAAGCAACATTGTTGGGACCCGAAAGTTAGTACGTATATGACTAATGATTCGACAACGATACAAACGGCACAAGATCGACAAAAGAGTTATGCGGATCTTCATCGAAAGGATGTGGAATTTAATGTAGGGGATCATGTATTGTTGCGAGGGAATTACAAGATTTGGGAAGAGAGGAAAGCTCAATCCACGATTTGTTGGTCCATTTCAAATTCTTGACCGAGTAGGAAATGTAGCCTATAGACTTGCGTTACCTCCAATTATGTCTCGTGTTCATAATGTGTTTCACATATCGATTACTCAGTAAATATGTGAAAAACCCGAACCACGTTATAGAGATAGAACCAGGACGAGATAATAGAAGACTTAACGTATGAGGAGGTACTGTCAAGATTTTGGATAGGAAGGAGCATGTCCTACGCCAGAAAGGTCATACCACAAGTTAAAGTTTTGTGGAGGAATCATGCTATAGAGGAAATGACACAGGGAATTGGAAACGGAAATGAAAGCGAGGTATCCTCACCTTTTCAAAACACACAGTACGTCACGCCAATTTCGAGGACGAAATTTCATAAGGAGGGGAGGTTGTAAGACCTCAAATTTTTTAAATAAAAGGAATTTTCTTTATTTATTATTTTGAAATAGTAAGGGTTGATTTGATTAATGTGGATAGTTAAGGGTTAAATACGCAAATATTTCAAAATAAGCAAGTGGTTATAAAATATTCATTTTTTTGAGAATATTCGTTTGGTCGTGGAATATTAAGATTGTCGGGGAATATTCGCATAACTGGTAAAACCATGTGTGGGCCCCATAACGGAAAGTGATTGGATGAGGAAAACGACAAAGTTTGGGTGGTTATAAATAACTTGGCGTAGTTGTTACCAATTAAGATCGTAGTTATTCTACTATTAAGCTAAGACCATTGAATACCCGAATTGGTTAAAATACTGAATACGCGTGGTCGCACAAGAGTAGACACCAGATTAAGACAAGATTGTTGAATTATTGATTCGCACGTAAGATGGCACTACTCAATAATTTTCACAAGTAATTCTTTGCTCAATAGTTTATTTTATTGATTCAATAATTTCTTTGCGTTGGTATTTTATATTATTGTTGTTCAATAATTGTCCCGCACAAAGATTTCCTATTATCGGATCAATAATTCATATTATTTGAATAATATTATTAGATAACATTATTGGCAATGTCTAGAAAGTTCATCTAAGGAGAGGTTTGGTCACCTAATTGCATGGCCAAGAAGGAGAGATCCTTATTGGAAAGCCCCTCTTTCCGGGAACTACTGGTCATTCATAATTGTGATTCGTAATATTATTTGTGAATAATTAATTATTGATTCATATGATAAGGAAATATTTATTTTATATGAATATAAATGATGGATTTATTTATGTGGTTATTAATGAAGGAATTAATGTTGAGGTGTTTTATCAAGATTTTATCGGATTGGAGGTATTAAAAATCAAATCGGGGTTTTGAGATATATTATGGGTTATAATTTTTAATCCGACCGTTGGATCGTTGTAATTTTTGGATATGTTATACATACATAAGTTGAGTATATGTCCACAAATTTTGAACCGTTAAAAATGCACGAATGATTTGTTGTGAATTTTAAGAGGTGTCGGATTCTAAATTAGGTTTATAATTGATTTTGGTGGAAAATTCTAGAATTGAGTGGGCCCCACTTGTGGTTGGTGAAGAAATGTGCTGAATTTTATTTCAAATGTGGTGGGTGGCAATAGTAGCGTGTAAAGCCATCGTGTAGCAGTCAAGTGCGCTTCTACGGCTAACATTTTCCTATAAATAGAGGGCTAAGTTAGAATTGAAAATCACACCGTAAAACAAAGTTTTCTCTCTTTCTCTCTATATTATTGAAGCGTATTTTGTGAGTATTTAGATACTTTGAGAGTTCTTTCAAGATAAGTTTCATTCAAAGATCACTTCCGACCTTTCCTTAGAAAGCAATCGATTCTTTGAGGTAAGGGATATTTTTTTTTTCGTAATGATATTATTTCTTCAATATCATTATGCTAAAATGTTGATCTGAAGTTTTTATCAAATTTTGGAACTTTTTCATATCGGGGTTACTATTCACGAGTTACTATTCACGAGTTACTATTCATGAGTTACTATTCACGAGGTTATTATTCACGAGTACTATTCATGAAGCGTGAAAGTGTTTTTTTGTGGAATTTCTATCTTTTGGTGTCTGAGTTACTATTCACGTATCTCAAGACTATTCACGATATCTGACTATTCATCGAAAAATAAAATTTCTTCTTTTCGTCCAAAATATCTATAATTGGATACTAGCTTTGATTGTATCCATGTTTTGATCATTCTTGAATTTTACTTCACTATGATTATTTATGAAGTATTTTTGACTTCGGATTGTTTAAAAGTACGAATCCATAATATTTGTCATTTTTTGTTTCATGGATTCGTTCTTTAAAAGTATTTTCATCATCCTCGGTCTTAAATGATGATAGTATTGAATATCTTTATTCAGTAGTAAAAGATGAATGATTTTGAAGAATATCTTTGGCCCGTAGTGCAAAGATGAATGATTTCGAAGAATATCTTTGGCCTTTAGTGCAAAGATGAGCAGTGTTTAAATGAACATGACCGAGTCGATGAATATCTTTGGCCTTTAGTGCAAAGATGAACAGTGTTGAGATGAACATGACCGATTGATGAATATCTTTGGCTGTAGTGCAAAAGATGAATATTTGATTTGAGATGAATATTGATTGATGTTACTGAGGATAAAATATTGATGATGGATCGTTAAATTCATAGATTATAGTAGATTTCATTCTCTACGTAACTCTTCTATGAATTATTATTTTTCATTGCGAATATTGATCTGAAACTTGTTGTCTATTGTATTCTATCGATTTTTCCCTATTGGAGACTAACGATAATTTGTTGTATATTATCTTAGTCATAACATTCTTTACTGGGCTAGTTGAGCTCACCCTTTTCCTTGTTGTTCCATTTTTCTTCTTAGGAGGCGAGAATGTAGCGAGTACTAGTCGGGGTATGGAATGAAGGTTCTAGAGAGAGTTGTTTAGTAGTCCTCACCATTATTGTAAAATAATGTATCAATAAATGTGATGAGGATTTATTTGAGTATAAATATTGTCTAGAAGATAATATTTGTATTTAAACTCACAGTTTTATTGTTGTGATAATAAAGTTGTAGTTGTTTCTGTACCATGTATTTGGCGATTCAGAATGGGTTGGATGGAATGGACCTATTTTGGGGTCGTCACAACCTGCTCATCTTTGCACTACAGGCCAAAGATATTCTTCAGAAATCATTCATCTTTGCACACAGCCAAAGATATTCAATAATATCATCATTTAAGACCGAGGATGATGAAAATATTTTTAAAGAAAGCGAATCCAGTGAAACAAAATGACAAGGATTAAGGATTAAGGATTCGTACTTGGTTTTATCCACGCCCAAAAATACCTCAAAATAATCATAGTGGTGTAAAATTCAAGAATGATCAAAACATGGATACAATCGAGTTAGTATCCGAATAGATGTTTTGGACGAAAAGAAGAAATTTTATTTTTCTATTGAATAAGTACCAGATACGTGAATAGTGTCAGATATCGTGAATAAGGCCTATACGTGAATAGTAACTCAGGACACCAAAAGATAGAAATTCCACAAAAACATCTTCACGCTTCACATGAATAGTACTCGTGAATAAGTAACTCGTGAATAAGTAACTCATGAATAGTAACTCGTGAATAAGAACTCATGAATAGTAACTCATGAATAGTAACCTCGACATGAAAAAGTTCCAAATTTGATAAAACTTCGAGATCAACATTTCAAAGATAATGATATTGAAGAAATAATATCATTTGAGAAGAAAATAACATCCCTTACCTCGAAAGATCAAGATTTCTAAATTAAAAACAGGATATAAAGGCTATGACTTGGACTTGCACCAGTATAGCAATACTCAAAGTATTCTCAAAATACTCACAAGAATATACTCGATAATATAGAGAGAAAACTTGGTTTTCGGTGTGATTTTCAATTCTAACCTAAGCACCCTATTTATAGGAAAATGCTTAGAACACCAAAAGCGTAAAATTTAATAAAATATATTATTATTAATAAATTTCCTACGCCTCTTTGGAAATCAGATCCCAACATTTCCCACATGCCAACCTTCTAGAAAGAAATGATAAAAAATGTTTTTCATAAAATAAATAATTAAAACTTACAAAAATCAATTATTTCGGAGCTTCAGAACTTCAATAATTCATAATAAATAGCCCTTTCATCAGAAAATTTGAATCTCGCGAGTTTTTATAGGAAATTCAATTCTCTACAACTTTGCAGAAGAAAGTTTTTCCAAATTCCAAATAGAAATTGACCGAAATCCACAAACGGGTGATTTTACAAGCTATAATCAAATTTCAGTCAAGAAATGGGGTCCACCGACACACAAAACATGTGTTAATCATTTATTGCAACAAAAATACTCTTCCTCCTCGTATACTCATATATCCCACATTCGTTGTAAAAATATCACCGTTAATATATAATATATTTAAATGAATTATTTTATCAGAAAAAGATAAAATATTAATTTTCAACAATTGTCATTTTAAAAAATTTTCTCCATCTATATCCACATAAAATCAATATTTTCCTCATCATATAAATCAATAATTAATTATTCACAAATAATATTATAGAATCACAATATTGACAACTGAGCGGTCCCAGAAAAGGGGCTTTCAATAAGAATTTCTTCTTCTTGGCGCCGCAATTAGGTGACCAAACCTCTCCTTGATGTAACTTTCTAGACATTGCCAATAATGTTATCTAATAATATTATTCAGATAATATGAATTATTGCTTCGATAATGAAAAATCTTCGTAATGACAATTATGAAACAACAAAGAATATAAAATATCAACGCAAAGAATTATTGAATCAATAAAATAAAATAATGACAAAGAATTATCGTAACCATTATTGAGTAGTGCCTTCACGTAAGAATCAATAATTGGTGCAATACTGCAGCAAATCGCTTTCAACAACGCGTATTAGTGTGTTTTAACCAACGGGTATTCCAACAAAGATAATTCAGAATAACTACTACTGTAGTTATTTAAAAACAACTTATATTTGTCGTTTTCTTCATCCAATCGCTTTCGTTATGGGCCCACACATGGTCGCTCGCTTCGCGCCGCATTTAATATTCCCTACGGTATGAATATTCCACCACCAAACGAATATTCCCAAATAATAATGAATATTTTATAACCACTTGCTTATTTTGAAATATTTGCGATTTAACCCTTAACTATCCACATTAATCAAATCAACCCTTACTATTTCAAAATAATAAATAAAAGAAAATTCCTTTATTTAAAAAAATTTGAGGTCTTACAACCTCCTCCTTATGAAATTTCGTCCCTAAATTGACGACGCACTCGGTGTTTTGAAAAGGTGAGGATACCTCGCTTTCATTTCCGCTTTCCAATTCCTGTGTCATTTCCTCTATAAAGCATGATTCCTCCACAAAACTTTAACTTGTGGTATGACCTTTCATGGCAGTAGGGACATGCTCCTTCCTATCCAAAATCTTGATGTGTACCTCCTCACACGTTAAGTCTTGGCTATCTCGTCCTGGGTTCTAACTCTATAACGTGGTTCGGTCTTTCACATATTTTCTAAGTACATGATATGTGAAACACATTATGAACACGAGACATACTTTGAGGTAACGTAAGTCTATAGGCTACATTTCCTACTCTGGTCAAGAATTTGAAATGGACCAATAAATCATGGATTGAGCTTTCCTCTCTTCCCAAATCTTGTAACTCTCTTCCATGGAGCAACTCGCAACAATACATGATCCCCTACACTAAATTCCACGTCCTTTCGATGAAGATTCGCATAACTCTTTTGTCGATCTTGTGCCGCTTTGTATAACGTTTCGAATCATTTGGATCTTTTTGAGTCATCACGCATACTAACTCGGGTCCCAACAATATTGCTTCACCCACCTCATCCCAACATATTGGAGAACGACATTTTCATCCATATAATGCTTGAATGGAACCATGCCTATATTTGTTTAATAACTATTGTTGTATGAGAATTCCACCAATGGCAAGTACTTATCCCAACTTCCTTTGAAATCTAGGACACAGAGTTTTAATATATCTTCAAGAGTTTGAGTAGTCCTTTTCGATTGCCCATCCGTTTGAGGATGGTATGCCAAACCAATCAGTAAATTGCGTCTATAGCTTTCTAACCCAAAATCATGAAGTGAATCTTGGGTCACGATCTAAAACTATGGATATCGGCATGCCATGCAATCTCACAATCGCATTTACGTACATACGAGAAAGACGTTCAAGGAATAAGTCTCTCGATCGGCAGAAGAAATGAGCAGACTTGGTTAATCTATCAACAATAACCCAAATAGCATTGATGCCTTGAGAAACCGCAGAAGACCCGTAACGAAATCCATAGTAATGTGTTCCCACTTCCATTAGGAATCTCAAGTGGTTGCAACGGACCCTTAGGTACAAGATGCTCCGCCTTTACACGTTGGCAAGTTAAACACATCGAGATAAACTTTGCAATCTCTCTCTTCATATTGTTCCACCAAAATGTATGTCAAGATCACGATACATTTTAGTACTTCCAGGATGGATTGCAAATGGCGACAGTGCCTCCATCATAATCTTGTACTTCAAATCGTAGTCGTTAGGAACACAAAGTCTAGAGTGGACTCAAGTATTCCTTCTTCATCAATTCTCGCCTTAGGAATAGCTCCTTCTTGTACTTTCTTCTTCATACGCATCAACTCCGGCCGGTGGCTTGAGCAACCTTAACTTTTTCTATTAAAGTTGGCTCTATGCGTATACTTGACATCATCGCACTCGTTCCCCGCATATAATCTTCTACTCATCGCGTCACTACCACGTTCGCTTTTCCAGGATGGCATGATCAGAACATGTGCTGAAATGAGTCTCCTCTCGAAGTTCTTCAAGCTCTTCCCACATTCCTTGCTCCATTCGAATTTTGTATCTCTACGAGTCAGTTGCGTTAATGGAATAGCGATTCGAGAATATCCTTCAACGAATCTCCGATAATAACCAACTAAGCCTAGAAAGCTACGTCTTTCGATAACTGACTTAGGTTGCTCTCAACTGTGACTCATATCCCAATCTTGGATAGACGTCACAATGACACCTATCGCTTTACTATCGCATGAATATGACGCCCCCTACAGAGAGTTCGGCTTAGGTGAATTCCACAAAGGAAGTCACAAAATAAAGGCTCAGTACCAAATTTATAGTTGAATTTTTAACTCCTCAAGTTCAATAGAGCCATTCGATATGAGATTTTAGAAATGAGTTTTGTAATAGGGTTCAAAGTCGATACAAAATTTAATATCGAGCTTTGGGAGTAAGCCAAGAAATTCTTCAGAAATACATCAGAAAAAATCAATAACAACAGGAATATTATTCAAATCTGACGTGTCTTTATTCAAATCCATAACATGGACTAAGAAAACTTGACATCCGTAATAAACGAATGACTTCATGGCTTGATATGAAAATGTTTGACTACAATGGTTTGATTGCTTGAATTCGAATAACAGGTTGCTTAGGAATATGAAAACTAACAACCTTACAAAAGCAATCAATTTGGCATGATGAGTAGTTAACCTTAAAATCACATCAAAAGCAAATATCTCTATAGAAATAAGGTTAACATGTAATGTGATAGTGCCAACTTGAATCAAGCAAGATTTTTAAACAACGGATGTAATGAAAGTTTCTCCTAATGGAGTCTCCACAGATAGGTCAAAGTTTAATTTCTCCGTAGTCAAGTTCAAACGTTGAGCGCAAGTAAGAGAGATAAAAGAATGGGTAGAACCAATATCTAGTAAGGTATATACTTCGCAAGAATTTATAATTAACTAACCCGTGCTAACTTCGTTCGGGTTCCTCGTATTTTGACCAGTCACAACAAACGCTCTTCCCGGAATCGTTGACTTTGACTTTTCTGGGACAGTCTTTTGAGTCACCGTCCCCGTTGAACTAGGTTTCGCCATCGCATACAATCTCGAGCGATATGTCCTTCCTTTCCACAATTATAGCATACCTTGAATCTGTTGTGGGCGCTTTGGTGATATGTCCCTCTTTTCCGCATTTGTAGCATATGGACCGGTGGTCGTTCTCCTCCCTTAAAACTAGTTACATCGGCGACGCGTCTTCACATGGTCGTTGTTGAATCTCCTCTTTTAAAATCTCCTCCCGACTCGCTTCTTCTATTTTCATGGCCACGATTACCACCGTGAGTGGTTACCGCCTTTAATTCGTATTCTTCTTTTTCCTACCGTGGTTATCGTTATTCGATGATCGCTATCTTTGTGATGATCTCGGTTATGGTCCCTCGGTTGAACGTATTTCGTTATCTCGCTTCTAACAACCGAGCCACAGCTGACAACATCTGAATAGAGAAAATTTATGAGAAATGAGATATCTTCGACGTATGTCGGGTTTCAAACCTCTCGTAAACATCCGCGTCATACGTTCCTCATTCTCCACCAAATGAGGTGCAAACTGGATAACTCCATGAACTTCGCCTCATCTTTGGGACACCGCCATGTTATTCTCGCTCTAGTCTAATAAACTCCACTTCCTTCATATGATGAATACTTTCGTGGAAGTACTTGTCATTGAATGCTTTCAAACGTCTCCCGTGACATCGCCGAGTGCGGTTTGGATGGGTACGCTTCACGATTCCCACCAAGATGTCGCCTCCGCCACGGAACATAAAGGTGGCGAATGGAACTTTCTGTTTCTCCGTACATCCCAAGACATCGAATATCTTGGTAATTTGTTTGACCCACGTCTCCGCCTTTAATCGAATCCGGCTTTCCCTGCACTCGTGGTCCCAACTCTTTGAATTTGCTTGGGTTTGTGACCACCGTGAATTGCTATCATTTCCTCCGTATTTTGAACACGAGTCTCCCTCGTCGATTTTGCATGAATCGTAAAAAGCTTCTAAACATCCCCTCGTTCATCATCTCGCTTTCGGTGGTGTTATTCACAGGAGGAACATTGCCACTGTGCACGTTCTCCTCGTTGGTAAATACTGAGCATCTCCACGGTCTCATTTACTCCAATCGTTAATATTCTCGGTCGACATTCTCAAATATTGTCATAAAACAAGGGTTAATTAAGGAAATCAATATATCACATAATATCCCTATATATCTTGACCAACTAACAAATAAGCTTAGTAGGACACACTAGCGAAGGATTTACTCGTCTCTCCTCCTAGTTCTATTCCCGATCTCCATGGAGATCATATCCTAAGCTCGACGATACCAACTGTGACGCCCCCAAAATAGGTATACACAACACCCATTCGAAGTCGCCAAATACATGGTACAAAAAGCAAACTACAACTTCAATAATACAAATGTCGTGTGAAATACGACAATATATATAATGAGTTTAAATATAATATTGTCTTCTGATAATATCCACATGCAAATAAATCCCCATCATAATTATTGATTCATTATTTTACAAAATGGTGAGGACTACTAAACAACTCTCTCTAGAACCTTCATTCCATACCCGACTAGTACTCGCTACATTCTCGCCTCCCGAGAAGAAAAATGGAACAACAAGGAAAAGGGTGAGCTCAACTAGCCCGGTAAAGAATATTATGACTAAGATAATATACAACAAATTATCGTTAGTCTTCAACAGAAAAATCGATAGAATACAATAGACAACAAGTTTGGATCAATATTCGCAATGAAATAATAATTCATAGAAGAGTACGTAGAGAATGAAATCTACTATAATCTATGAATTTAACGGTCCATCATCAATATTTTATCCCAGTAACATCAATCAATATACATCCGAATCAAATATTCATCTTTGCACTCTGAGGCCAAAGATATTCATCGATTGGTCATGTTCATTTAAAACACTCGCTCATCTTTGCACTACAGCCAAAGATATTCTTCAGAAATCATTCATCTTTGCACTATGTGCCAAAGATATTCAATAATATCATCATTTAAGACCGAGGATGATGAAAAATATTTTTAAAGAAACGAATCCAATTGAAACAAAATGACAAGGATTAAGGATTAAGGATTCAGTACTTGGTTTTATCCACGCCCAAAAATACCTCAAAAATAATCATAGTGGTGTAAAATTCAAGAATGATCAAAACATGGATACAATCGAGTTAGTATCCGAATAGATGTTTTGGACGAAAAGAAGAAATTTTATTTTTCTGAATAATAATACCAGTATCACGTGAATAGTGTCAGATATCGTGAATAGTCAGATATCGTGAATAGTAACTCAGACACCATAAGATAGAAATTCCACAAAAACATCTTCACGCTTCATGAATAGTACTCGTGAATAGTAACTCGTGAATAAGAACTCATGAATAGTAACTCGTGAATAGTAACTCATGAATAGTAACTCATGAATAGTAACCTCGACATGAAAAAGTTCCAAATTTGATAAAACTTCAGATCAACATTTCAAAGATAATGATATTGAAGAAATAATATCATTTGAGAAGAAAATAACATCCCTTACCTCGAAAGATCAAGATTTTATTTGAAAACACAGGATATAGGCTATGACTTGGACTTGCACCAGTATAGCAATACTCAAAGTATACTCAAAATACTCACAAGAATACGCTCGATAATATAGAGAGAAAACTTGATTTACGGTGTGATTTTCAATTCTAACCTAAGCACCCTATTTATAGGAAAATGCTTAGAAACACCAAAGCGTAAAATTTAATAAAATATATTATTATTAATAAATTTCCTACGCCTCTTTGGAAATCAGATCCCAACATTTCCACATGCCAACCTTCTAGAAAGAAATGATAAAAAACATTTTTCATAAAATAAATAATTAAAACTTACAAAAATCAATTATTTTGAGCTTCGTAACTTCAATAATTCATAATAAATAGCCCTTTCATCAGAAAATTCGAATCTCATGAGGTTTTATAGGAAATTCAATTCTCTACAACTTTGCAGAAGAAAGTTTTTCCAAATTCCAAATAGAAATTGACCGAAATCCACAAACGGGTGATTTTACAATTTATAATCAAATTTCACCAAGAAATGGGGTCCACCAAACACACAAAACATGTGTTAATCATTTATTGCAAAAAAAATACTCTTCCTCCTCGTATACTCATATATCCCACATTTGTTGTAAAAATATCACCGTTAATATATAATATATTTAAATGAATTATTTTATCGAAAAAAGATAAAATATTAATTTTCAACAATTGTCATTTTAAAAATTTTCTCCATCTATATCCACATAAAATCAATATTTTCCTCATCATATAAATCAATAATTAATTATTCACAAATAATATTATAGAATCACAATATTGACAACCGTGCAGCTCCTCAGAAAGAGGGGGCTTTCAATAAGAATTTCTTCTTCTTGGTAGCCTTGATTAGGTGACCAAACCTCCCTTAGATGTAACTTTCTAGACATTGCCAATAATGTTATCTAATAATATTATTCAGATAATATGAATTATTGCTTCGATAATGAAAAATACCGTGTAATGACAATTATTGAAACAACAAAGAATATAAAATATCAACGCATCAATTATTGAATCAATAAAATAAAATCTTTGAAAGAATTATCGTAACCATTATTGAGTAGTGCCTTCTTACGTAAGAATCAATAATTGGTGCAATACTGCAGTGCAATCGCTCAACAACAACGTATTAGTGTGTTTTAACCACCGGGTATTCAACAAGATACTTCAGAATAACTACGCAAGTTATTTAAAAACAACTTATATTTGTCGTTTTCTTCATCCAATCGCTTTCAAGTTATGGGGCCCACACATGGTCGCTTGCGCCGCCGCATTTAATATTCCCCAACAAAGATTTAATATTCCACGACCAAACGAATATTCCCCGACAACAATGAATATTTTATAACCACTTGCTTATTTTGAAATATTTGCGTATTTAACCCTTAACTATCCACATTAATCAAATCAACCCTTACTATTTCAAAATAATAAATAAAGGAAATTCCTTTTTATTTAAAAATTTCGGGGTCTTACAAGCCCAGTAAAGAATATTACGACTAAGAAAATATACAACAAATTATCATTAGTTTTTAACAGGTAAAAATCTGATAGAATATAATAGACAACAAGTTTTAGATCAACAACTGCAGCGGAAACAACAATCCATTAGAAGAGTCAAGTAGAGAATGAATTCTACTATCTTTTAAGATTTAAAAGTCCATCATCAATATTTTATCCCTGTAACATCAATCAATATACATCTTGAATCAAATATTCATCTTTGCACTACAGGCCAAAGATATTCATTTGTATCACCAGTTGGTCATGTTCATCTCAACACATGTTCATCTTTGAACTACGGCCCAAGATATTCATCAGTTAATCATTCATCTTTGCACTACAGGCCAAAGATATTCTGTAATATCATCATTTAGGACTGAGGATGATGGAAAATATCTTAAAGAAACGAATCCAGTGAGACAAAAGGACAAATATTAGAGATTCATACTACAGTTTATCCAAGTTCAAAAATACTCCATAATAATCAATTGTGGAGCAGAATTCAAAAATAAAGATCAAAACATGGATGCAATCAAAGATAGTAACCACAATAGACAATTTGAACAAAGAAAGAATTTTTTTTTATTTTTCTGTGAATAGTGCCGTATTCATGAATAGTGTCGTATACGTGAATAGTGTCGTATACGTGAATAGTAATCCCGACATTAAAAAGGTAGAAATTCCACAAAAAAATCCATACCAATATTTCGGCATAATGATATTGAAAGAATAACATCATTTACGAAGAAAATAACATCCCTTACCTCAAAATAATAGTACTTCTGACTGGAATATCAGAAGTAATACTGAAGGAAACTTGCTGTAAATAGCAACTCTCAAAGTATCTAAATACTCACAAAATATGCTTGATAATATATATATAGAGAGAGAAAAAACTTGTTTCTGGTATGATTTTCAATTCTAACTAAGCACCCTATTTATAGAAAAATGCTAGAATGCCAAAGCAGACTAAATTAATAAAATAATATTATTGTTTTTTTTTCTTTTCTACGCACACCTTTGAACACAAGCTATCAAGCCATCTTTGAAAAAAATCTCAGCACAAGTTTTCACAAAAAACAAAAATGGGTCCCACCCATAATTTTAATAAAAACATTTATTTTCGTAACTTCAATAATTCATAATAAATAGCCATTTTAATAGAAAAATATGAATTTTATGTCCATTCCATAGGAAATTAAATTCTCTACAACTTTGTAGATTTAAAATTTTCCAAATTCCAAACAAAAAATGACCGAAATCCACATACAGACGATTTTCAACACCTCTAATCCGCCAAAATACTGATAAAACACCTCAGCATTAATTCCTTCATTTATATCCACATAAAATAAATATATCCCTCATCATATAAATCAATAATTAATTATTCTCAAATAATATTACAAAATCACAATTATGATAACCAGGTCGTTCCCAAGAAAGAAGGGGATTTCCAATAAGGATTTCTCCTTATTGGCGCGCAATTAGGTGACCAAACTCCTTTCCTAGACAGAATTTTCTTAGACATTGCCAATAATGTTATCTAAGAATATTATTAAAATAATATGAATTATTGATATGATGATGGGAAATACTGTGCATTGACAATTATTGAAACAACAATAATATAAAATATCAACGTAGCAATTATTGAATCAATAAAATAAAATATTGAACAGTAATTACTGTAAGAATTATTGAGTAGTGCCTTCTTACATAAGAATCAATAATTCAAAATATCTGCAATACTGGCGGTGTTATCGTGCAACCACGCCAGACATCGTATTTTAACCATGTGGTATTCCAACAAGTGTTAATCTGTAATAATTATTCGTTATTTATAAAAACTCAAACTTGTCGTTTTCTTCATCCGGCCGTTTTCTGTTATGGGCCCACAAATGGCTGCGCCATCGTACGAATATTCCCCGACATCAAGAATATTCCACGACCAAACGAATATTCCCCGACAACAATGAATATTTTATAACCACTTGCTTATTTTGCAAACTTTGCACATTTCGCCCATAACCAATGTATTATATCAAATTAACACCTTATTATTCAAAATAATAATTATAGGAAATTCGATTTTATTTATAAAAAGTTGGGGTCTTACAATAATCATACCAATCAACAGTCCATCTTTGCACTACGGGCCAAAGATGACTCACAACATAATATAAGCATGAGGATGATAAAAATGATATAAAGAATCAATCAAGTGAGATCATAACATGGATTCAATTTTAAGAATAAGATTCATAAAAGATTACTTAATTAGACAAAGAAAAGAAATTAAATTCTGTTGTGAACAGTTCTCATGAATAGTACCGTATGAATAGTACTCCGACATGAAAATATTAAAATTTAATAAGAAAGTTCAGACCAATATTCCAGTGAAATGATATGAAATGAAACGCAAACCTTAAGGAATTTCTAATTATTTCAGAAATTATAAAAGCAATACTTACCGTAGTAAGTTTAAATTTAGGAATATAAAATGAAATAATATCATTTACGTAATATGGAGTATGAAAGAAAATGATATCCCTTACGAGTATGGAAGGAAATAATATCATTTACGAGTATTGAAAGAAAATAACATTCTTTAAGAGAAAAATATATCCTTTACCTTAGTAGGAAAGTAGTTCTGACTGGAATAACAGAGATTATGTTGATGAAATCTTGCACTGTTATCAACACTCACAATATCCTTATACTCACAAGAAATACGCTCAATATTTTATCTGACATTTATCCAAACAAAATAATAATATAAAGTAAAACAATCTATAATAAAGATAATAAAGGCATTTTCTTAAAGTTCAAACACAAATTCATATTGTTAATGTCAAATTTCAAACACAAACATACAATTGTTCAAAGTTTAAACATATTTTTAACGTATTAGTTTCATTTATAAACAAGATTGCTATTAAATAATAAAATTTAAAATTTCAAGAATTTAATTCAATATTAAAACTTAAGAAGCTAAACATAAATTTAAGAATTAGAAAATTGAATTAAACTAAATATTACAAATGTATCATCATTTATATAGTTTGAAGTTAGTACAAGTTCAAAAAATTACAACTGTAATAAAATTATTCATTTTGACTTGATATTGTTCACTTCTTGTTGTGATTTGATATGTTACAACATGTATTATGAATATGGTAAATCATTAGAAAAATAAATATATCAAGATTTGGTTTGGGTAGTTATTAAAATTTAAAAAAATCTCTTCGCCTAGAATTCGCCTATTTCTTAGAGGGATTTTTTTGCCGCCTTGGGCCTAGGTGAGGTGCCTGGGGGCCTAGAGGCGCCAAGGGGGGCCTAGCGCTTAGGCGGGGCCTAGGCGGATCTAGGTGGGGATTTTTAGAATAGTGACGAGTATGGAAGGAAAAAAAAATACTATTTACGAGTATTGAAAGAAAATAACATTCTTTACGAGAAAAATAATATATTTTACCATAGTAGGAAAATAGTTTTGACTGGAATAACGGAGATTATGTTGATGAAATCTTGCACTGTTATCAACAATCACAATATCCTTATACTCACAAGAAATACGTTCAATATTATAATGAGAGAATTTTCAGATTCTGGTGTGAGTTTCATTGTTTAACTAAACAACGTATTTATAGGAAAATACTAGCACACCTGGATTGACAAAACATACACACATGGTTGTTTTGCAGTACACGCCTTTTGAAAACAAAGAATTCCAAACCAAAATGAGAACTCCCACTTTATTTCACATGTTTTAAAAGATGTAAAAATTATTAAAAAGAAATCCAAATTCAATTTGCTCTCTTCCACCTCATTTTATTCTTATACCATAAATTTATTATAATAATATTGCCATTTAAATTTTAAAAATTATACTATTATATTATCACATTATACTATTACAATATAATATTATAATAATATATTTAAATAAATATTTTATCAGAGAATATAACTATGGTTTCATAGAAAAATATAATAAACTTTCGACAAATGTCTCATTCTAAAATTCCTCTATTTATATCAAAATTGAATAAATATTTACTTACCATATTCATCAATTATTTATAATTCTTCGATAATTATTTCTAATTAATATTATAGATTCACAATACTGACAACCAGATCGTTCCTAGGAAAAAGGTGGCTTTTTGATAATGACTTCTCCTTACTGGCGCGCAATTATATAACCTAACCCATTTTCTCGACAGAACTTTCTAGACATTATCAATAATGCTATCTAATAATATCATTTCACTAATATGAGTTACTGTGTCATGACAATTATTAAATCAATAATGTAAAATACTATTTAATTATCACTATAGCAAGTATTGCATCAATAATATGAAAGACTGTGCAATTTTTATTGTATCAATTATTGAGTGACTTCTTACGTAAGAATCAATAATCAAATATACTATGCAATACTTTGTGCTACTATATAATCACGTGTATTACTGTACTTTTATCACCGGGTATTTCAACAGTTTAACGGTAAAAGTTTTGCCATTATTTTTTTTATAAAAATGTTATTTCTGTCGCTGTCTATATTCGACAGTTATTCCATTATGTGGTCCACCAATGATTGCACTGTCATATAGATATTCCCCGACAAAAAAAATATTTTATGTCAACTTACTTACTTTGCAAAATTTGCACATATCACCTATAACAACCTAGAATTTTGGATTATCCAGAATTTAGGTTTAAAGAATTAGTTATTAATAAAATGAATTTTTATTAATACTATTATGTACTATGTGTTTATTAATCGTTCTATAACCTAGGATGATTATAAGTCGGGAGGATTCTGGCTACGAACTAGATTGAACGAGTAAGAATTTTCAAGACGAAAATGAAAGTTTTTCGGGAACAAAATATTTTTCAGGAAAAAAGACGAAATAGGCACTATTCATCCATTTCTGCTCGGAGATTTATTTTGAAATTCTAAGAAGTTAATGATGACGTAAAATTTTGAGACGTGATACAATATTCAATAATATTTCAGTTATGGCAAAAACGAAGTTTTCGCCTGCGGAGTTAAAACCTAAGGGTTAGGAAAAGTGAGTTCCGAGAATGTTATGATCACGTATAATAATTAGGGTTATTATGCGTGAGAAATACGAGTATAATACTAGTTATTATACGAGTATAGTAAGAAGATTAGTACGACGTATAATACGAATATCGTACGAACGATATACGAAGAGAATATGAGAATAAGATAATGGAATGCGTAGAATACGATTAGTCTTAATGGACTTTGAGTTCATGGATTGTAGAATCCAATTGGACTTGGATTATGTCAAGCCCAATGCTTGGTGAAATCAAGCCCAAGATAGGCAAAATAAGAATTAGGGTTAAGGCCCAAACCAAGAAAAGAAACCGCGGATCGAACCGATGGGTAAACGGATGTGTAATAACCCATGGGGCAACCCATTGGGTGACCCATGGGCATGTGGGCCGGCCACTTGGCCACCAAGTAAGGGTGGAGGCCAAGTTTACTTGGTGGCTAAGTGTTGGAGGAGGTGGGAATAGTAAGGAGGTGGGGGCAAAATGACCAAATTACCCTAAGCTTTGGTTTTCTATAAATAGGAAGCTAGATTTCATTTTTTTAGGATTTTGAAAATCCTATAACTTGAGAGAGAGAGAGAGAGAGAGAGAGCTCGGATGAAGAGGGAGAAGGAAGAGTTTGAGCATGAATGCTCGGATCAAAAGTGATCGTGAAATAGAAAAGCTTGCAAATTGCCGGCTTTGTATAATGGAAGAGGATTAAAGAAGAACGGTAATCCAAACCCTAATTTCTTCTAATATTTTCTTTAAGTTTCTATGCTTAAAACATAGCTTAATGAAGATAAGGAGTAGATGATGTTAGAAATGATTTCATATGGTTGAAATCATGAGAAAATAAAGAATTAAGAATTAGAAATTTAGTTTATAAATTTCTTAAGGAAGTATAAGATTCGTAAGGATTTTGAGCGATCCGAATGAATCTTATGAACGAGTAGGTGAAATAAGTAAGGAATGACGTTCTATATCATCAAATTCCAATAAAAAAGTGGAATCGTAATCCAAATATCGATTAAAATGAAGAACGAACGAAGAACGCGAAGAACACGAAGAATGTTGTTGATGGACAAATTTAAAACTATCGTAGGATAATTGTTGTTGATGGATAAATTTAAAACCATCGTAGGATAATTGTTGTTGATGGACAAGCTTAAAACCATCGCGTATAAGTTAGTTGCTTATTGCTTGGTTAGGAACGGTAGAAACGTTCATGAAGAACGGATTAAAACTTAGCTATAACGAAGTTATGGCAAATTTTTTGTAAAAGACGAATGAGAATTAAAAAGTTAGTAAATGAACCCGAACGTGTAGGGTTTCATAAGAATGTAAGAGAACATAGAAAACGTGAGTTGTGGACTCAAGAACTAACAAGTTCCGAGTTTGGATGACCGAATTACGGACGAACGAGTGAAGAACGTTAAAAGCAAAAAATGAACGAAGGGTTAAGATTAAGCCAATCGAATGAAACATTAACGGATTCAGAACGAAGTGCTGTCTGAGGGGTATGGAAGTACGTAAGATAAGGAAGAGAATGGCTTTGGAATGACCTTGTTTTGAGTTATAACGAAGAAGTTATGAGATCGGGAAGTACGTATCTCAAACTTAATGCAACACTTAGAAAATTTTCTAGGTTTGAGCTCGGTGCCGCAATGCTGGCTGAGCTTTGAGAAGTGGCGCCGTAGCGCGACATCGGGCCTCAGGTCCTGTTAATTGGCGCCGTAGTGTGAGAGATAACAAAGGGTTTAGCTGCAGCTGAGACCAAAGGAAGAAGGGTGTTATAGGTAGGGCGCAGCATACGAGGAAAGGAGAGGTACATGACTAGCCCGTGCAGGTGGCAATGCCCTGTAATGAGCTTTTAAGTGCTCAATTGCTGGGGGATGAGCAAGAAAGAAATATGAACATGTAGTTCACGTAATGTAACACTTAATCAAGTGTTTTAAACCTTTAGTAAAGGTTGAACGGAAAGATTAAATGAGATTAAAAGATAGAGAATGTAAGCGCTAGATTACGTAACCGATATCCGGGGACCGTAGTCATAATGAACGAACGCGAGGGATTGCTATGATTGTGATTCCTTGGACATTGAGTGATGAAGGTAATGAATAACATTCCGATGTTATGTCATGGTAATGAGATATAAGTGTAAAGCGTATAGACGCTGTGAATGCAACGTTGTTGCGATGAACGATCGGTCTTAGCTTACAACGAACGGTATGGCTTCGACACTAAGAACGAATAATGAACATGGGGTTTATGTGGTGGATAACGATTGAAAGTAATCGAAACCTTGAGTAAAGGTTGAATGAGAGAGGTTAAGAGACGAGCAACGTGAACGTCGAATACGTAAACGATTCTCGTGAATCGTATTTGCGTTGGGCGAACGTTCTAAGTGTACAATGGTTGTATAACTTGAACGTTAACGAAAGTAGTAAGGAAGATATGAATTATCGTAAAAAGCCGTAGAGAACGGTAATAAGAGTAATGAAAGTTCGATGTGAGTTGGATAGAGAATGTTAGAATGAAAGGTAAGTGTTAAACATTTTAACCAACGTAAGAGTTTAGTGTACGTGAATATTAAACGGGAAGAACCTACACTCCGTGTATGGTTGGACCGTAAAGTAATGAAGACTAAGATTTAACCATGAATGGTGGAGAAACTGAGTTGAAGATAATAACGTATAACGTTAAGAAGCCGAGTTAATAAGTATAACTTGGACAACGTTCTGAATTTAATGAACAGGACGTTGTAAGGTATGAATAAGTTATTATGAAATGTTTAACGCTATGTCCTCATAGTATTGACTTTGAACGATCGTTCCGAGTATACAAAAGATTGTATGACTTAGACGGTAAAGAATGAATCCTAAGGTATGACATTTAGTTGCCAGAAAGCCGTAAGGAATAAGAAATTGACTTAACGAACGTTGTAGTTAGTAGTTTGTATAAGTTAAGATAAGTGAGGTTGTAGTACAATTGTAACCTTTGATAGTTGACATATGGGAGCTGGGCTAAACAATTCCTTCAGAGAGCGAAGGTATATACGAAATTGGCAACCGATCTAACTCACTGTGTGGCAGTGTAGATGAGACGGGAACTTGTTTGTTGGTTGTTTGTGGGAAACTACTCAGAGTACCATATGGACTACTAGCAGAGAAGCGATGGGTGCTGAGTCCTATAGACATTATAAGAAGAAGATAAGATTGTAAATCATCAAAGATTATGAACATTTTGAGTAAGACATCTCCGTAGGTCATTAAGCCGTAAACCGATAATGAAAGTTAGTCGCATAAGCTTAAATTGCAAGAACGCGAACCCTAAGAAGTAAAGTTAAGTAAACCAATGTGTAAGTCAAGTATATGACTAATTGGTGTACGTGTTATTTCCTTATGTGTTATATAGGGATTTGGAATGAGCAGTTCAGCGTAAACTATAAGCTGTAGCTGTGCGTAAGGCAAGTTTCCTAACTTCATTCATACTATATGAATGCTAGTTTCTTAAACTTCTCAGATGTTGAACTTGAGAAGTTCGATCTATGTGCAAATGTGTGATATTTGTACAAGGTGGTAGTATGTATTAGGCCTTGTGCCACAATTTGAAGACTTCGGTGTTCCTATGAGATGAACTGTTCTATGATTGAGCTCTTCAATACAAGTATGTTCGGTTTATACATGAACCGTTATTGTTAAGTCTGTGTTAATGATTCTAGCCAGACAGGATGTGTATGAAAAAGGTAGAGGAATGAAAGTATATTAAAGTGAAATTGACTGATGTTTTAAGATGATAGGAATTGAGACTATTCCTATTATTCAAGCTACTTCATAACCTTTGTTCGGTTATTGAAGTTCTAAAGAATGTTTAAACTCTTGAAGTTGTTTGTTTAACTGTTATGATTTGCTGGGCAATTGAATGCTCACACTTGCTTTAAATGAAAAACATTTTCAGCGCATGATGTTAGAAAGAACTTAAGGATCCCGTAAAGATCAAGCTGATCGGTATCCAGACGAAGTGCCATCCAGTATGTGAATGTGCGTGAAGAGCAAGTGAAGACTTGTAATATAGAATGATAGAATTAAACTATAGACTAGTTTAATGAACAGTTATGAATCCTTAGTGGCGGATGAAAGTCACTCGTGTAAGATGTAAAGAATAATGTAATTAACATTATTTGTAATAAAAGAGGTTCTAAGGTTTCGAGAGCTTGAGATTTGAGAAAATATGTTATTATATTTAACTATATAATGACGTATGTTTGGTAAGAAGTGGGACCGTGATGTACGGAATTCAGGTGTGAAGATAGATCGGATTTTGTGGCATTTTAAGTTGGTATCAAAGCTAATAGGTTATAACTCTTAGGTATGTGTACCTAAGACTATAATCGTAGAGAGAATGATAAGAAAATCGTTGAGTTAAACGATTAAGGAAGAAGATCACCACGTGATCATAGTAAATCATAGTAACAGATGAGTTGTTAAACGATGAATGATTTATAGCTAATTCTATAAATGAATGGTACTACGAAGTAGTACAGGAAGAAGAACTCAGATTGAGTTATGAAGGATAGTATACGAATTAAAGAAAATTTGTATTAAGTAAAGAGAAATTTAGATGTTTTAAGATTTTAATTGAGGACTCATGTGATGGCTGAGTTGTATAAACCTTTGTTATGGGCAGAGGTTTGTGCTTTGGTGTAACAACTGCTCAGTTTATTACAGTGATAATCATTGGAATTGGTCGCGCTATTAAGATGTATATGACGAGAAGGTGAATCTTTTCTCATGTATATACTTGATAGGTAGAGAACGATAAAGTAGGTGCGAGTTCTCGAAACTCATACTTATGGTAAGTTCGTGACTTATAATAATATGGTATGTTTTCGAATGTCTCAGCGAATGGACGCCTAAGGTCTGTCTGGATGTTCTTAAACTCATACTATTGTGGAAAGTTCCTGAACTCATAATGTGTGGTAAGTTGATGGACTGTACTAAGGTATATGAATTTTTAGACTGAAAACGAAGTATTTTCAGTAGAGTTAGCATTGAAGGTGCTAGAGAAGATTAAGTATTGTCGCAGTACGACAATGAAGGAAGATGGAGAATAGGATTTTCCAAGTCTTCTAGCTATGCTAGATTTCGAACTTTATTTATAAGGAGGGAAGAATATAACAACCCGGAATTTTGGATTATCCATAATTTAGGTTTAAAGAATTAGTTGTTTATAAAATGAATTTTTATTAATACTATTATGTACTATGTGTTTATTAATCGTTCTATAACCTAGGATGATTATAAGTCGGGAGGATTCTGGCTACGAGCTAGATTGAACGAGTAAGAATTTTCAAGACGAAAATGAAAGTTTTCCGGGAACAAAATATTTTTCGGGGAAAAAGACGAAATAGGCACTATTCATCCGTTTCTGATCGGAGATTTATTTTGAAATTCTGAGAAGTTAATGATTACGTAAAATTTTGAGACGTGATGGAATATTCAATAATATTTCAGTTATGGTAAAAACGAAGTTTTCGCTTGCGGACTTAAAACCTAAGGGTTAGGAAAAGTGAGTTCCGAGAATGTTATGATCACATATAATAATTAGGGTTATTATGCGTGATAAATACGAGTATAATACTAGTTATTATATGAGTATAGTAAGAATATTAGTACGACGTATAATACGAATATCATACGAACGATATACGAAGAGAATACGAGAATACGAGAATGGAATGCGTAGAATACGATTAGTCTTAATGCACTTTGAGTTCATGGACTTTGTAGAATCCAATTGGACTTGGAATATGTCAAGCCCAATGCTTGGGGAAATCAAGCCCAAGATAGGCCCAATAAGAATTAGGGTTAAGGCCCAAACCAAGAAAAGAAACCGCGGATCGAACCGATGGATAAATGGATGGGTAATAACTCATGGGGCAACCCATTGGGTGACCCATGGGCATGTGGGCCGGCCACTTGGCCACCAAGTAAGGGTGGAGGCCAAGTTTACTTGGTGGCTAAGTGTTGGAGGAGGTGGGAATAGTAAGGAGGTGGGGGCGAAATGACCAAATTGCCTTAAGCTTTGGTTTTCTATAAATAGGAAGCTAGATTTCATTTTTTTTGGATTTTTGAAAATCCTATAACTGGAGAGAAAGAGAGAGAGAGAGCTCAGATGAAGAGGGAGAAGGAAGAGTTTGAGCATGAATGCTCGGATCAAAAGTGATCGTGAAATAGAAAAGCTTGCAAATCGCCGGCTTTGTATAACGGAAGAGGATTAAAGAAGAACGATAATTCGAACCCTAGTTTCTTCTAATATTTTCTTTAAATTTCTATGCTTATAACATAGCTTAATGAAGATAAGGAGTAGATGATGTTAGAAATGATTTTATATGGTTGAAATCATGAGAAAATAAAGAATTAAGAATTAGAAATTTAGTTTATAAATTTCTAAAGGAAGTATAAGATTTGTAAGAATTTTGAGCGATCCGAATGAATCTTATGAACGAGTAGGTGAAATAAGTAAGGAATGATGTTCTATAACATCAAATTCCAATAAAAAAGTAGAATCGTAATCCAAAATATCGATTAAAATGAAGAACGAACGAAGAACGCGAAGAACACGTGAAGAACACGAAGAATGTTGTTGATGGACAAATTTAAAACCATCGTAGGATAATTGTTGTTGATGGATAAATTTAAAACCATCGTAGGATAATTGTTGTTGATGGACAAGCTTAAAACCATTGCTTATAAGTTAGTTGCTTATTGCTTGGTTAGGAACGGTAGAAACGTTCATGAAGAACAGATTAAAACTTAGCTATAACGAAGTTATGACAAAATTTTTGTAGAAGATGAACGAGAATTAGAAAGTTAGTAAATGAACCTGAACATGTAGGGTTTCATAAGAATGTAAGAGAACATAGAAAACATGAGTAGTGGACTCAAGAACGAACGAGTTCCGAGTTCGGATGACCGAATTACGGACGAACGAGTGAAGAACGTTAAAAGCATAAAAATGAACGAAGGGTTAAGATTAAGCCAATCGAATGGCATATTAACGAATTCAAAACAAAGTTCTGTCTGAGGGGTATGGAAGTACGTAAGATAAGGAAGAGAATGGCTTTGGAATGATCCTGTTCCGAGTTATAACGAAGAAGTTATGAGATCGGGAAGTACGTATCTCAAACTTAATGCAACACTTAGAAAATTTTCTAGCTTTGAGCTCGGAGCCGTAGCACCGGCTGAGCTTTGAGAAGTGGCGCCATAGCGCAAGATCGGGCCTCAGGTGTTGTTAATTGGCACCGCAGCGTGAGAGATAACAAAGGGTTTGGCACTGCAGCACCAGACAGAGGGAAGAGGGTGTTGTAGGTCGCGCCGCAGCGCGAGGGAAAGGAAGGGGCACGACACTGCAGCGTCGGTGCAGGGCAAGGCCCAGTAATGAGCTTTTAAGTGCTCAATTGCTGGGGGATGTGCAAGAAAGAAATATGAACATGTAGTTCACGTAATGTAACACTTAATCAAGTGTTTTAAACTTTTAGTGAAGGTTGAACGGAAAGATTAAACGAGATTAAAAGATAGAAAATGTAAGCGCTAGATTACGTAACCGATATCCGAGGACTGTAGTCATAATGAACGAATGTGAGGGATTGCTATGATTTTGATTCCTTGGACATTTAGTGATGAAGGTAATGATAACATTCCGATGTTATGTCATGGTAATGAGAGATAAGTGTGAAGCGTATAGACGATGTTATGTCATGGTAATAACAAGTATGTTCGGTTTATACATGAACCGTTATTGTTAAGTTTGTGCTAATGATTCTAGCCAGACAGGATGTGTATAAAAAAGGTAGAGGAATGAAAGTATTTCAAAGTGAAATTGACTGATGTTTTAAGATGATAGGAATTGAGACTATTCCTATTATTCAAGCTGCTTCATAACCTTTGTTCGGTTATTGAAGTTCTGAAGAATGTTTAAACTCTTGAAGTTGTTTGTTCAACTGTTATGACTTGCTGGGCAATTGAATGCTCACACTTGCTTTAAATGAAAAACATTTTCAGTGTATGATGTTAGAAAGAACTTAAGGATCCCGTAAAGATCAAGCTGATTGGTATCCAGACAAAGTGCCATCCAGTATGTGAATGTGCGTGAAGAGCAAGTGAAGACTTGTAATATAGAATGATAGAATTAAACTATAGACTAGTTCAATGAATAGTTATGAATCCTTAGTGGCGGATGAAAGTCACTCGTGTAAGATGTAAAGAATAATGTAATTAACATTATTTGTAATGAAAGAGGTTCTAAGGTTTCGAGAGCGTGGGATTTGAGAAAATATGTTATTATATTTAACTATATAATGACGTATGTTTGGTAAGAAGTGGGACCCTGACGTACGGAATCCGGGTGTGAAGATAGACCGGATTTCGGGGCGTTACATCACCCATAACTATAACATTATATCAAATAAACACCTTATTATTCAAAATAATATTTAGAGAAAATTAAACCTTTATTCATAAAAAGTTGGGGTCTTACAACCTCCCCTCTTTATGAAATTTCGTCCTCAAAATTGATGTACGTACCTGGTATGTAGAAGATGTGAGGATACCTTGTTTTCATTTCAGATTCTAACTCCTAGGTCATTTCCTCAATATTCGTGATTTCTCCATAAAACTTTGACTTGAGGTATAATCTTTGAGCATAAATTATGTTCTTCCTTATCCAAGATTTTAACAGGTAATTCTTCATACGTTAAATCTTTCGCTATCTCATCTAGTTCTAATTCAATAATATTTACGTAACTTAGATATGTGAAAAACATTATGAATACGAGACATACTTTGCGGTAAGGAGAGTCTATAGGCCACATTTCCTACTTGATCGAAGATTTCAAATGGACCAATAAATCGAGGGTTAAGATTTCCTCTCTTCATCGATTCTTGCTTCTGAAATAATACCTTCTTGTACTTTCTTCTTCATATTCATCAGCTCTGGGTCTGTAGCTTAAGTAGCCTTAACTTTATTGATTAAAGTCGGTTCTACGCATATATTTGACATCATCACGTGGGTCCATAGAGTCTTTAACTCTATCTCCATCATTTATAGGTCATACAAAATGGGTCTTTGTGTTTGACAATATCGCACTCGTACCCACATATGATCCTCTGCTCAACACGTTAGCTACTACGTTCATTTTTTTAGATTGGTATTGTCAGAACAGGTGCTGAAATGAGTTTCCTCTTGATTTCTTGGAAGCTCTTCTCACATTCCTCGCTCCATCCGAATTTTGTATCTTTTCGAGTCAGCTGAGTTAATGAAGTGGCTATTCGAGAAAATCCTTCCACGAATCTCTGATAATAACCAACTAGGCCTAGAAAGCTACGTATTTTGATTGCTGACTTAGGTTACTCTCAACTGTGACTCATATCCCAACCTTGGATAGCACCTCATAATGGCACCTATCAGTTTACAACCGCATAAATATGGCGTTCCCTACGGAGAGTTTGGCTTAAGTGCATTCCACAAAGGAAGTCATCAGATAAAGGCTCGGGTACCAACTTCTGTAGTTGGGTTTTTAACTCCAGAAGTTCAATAGGAGCCATTCGATATGGGGTTTTAGAAATGGGTTTTGTACCGGGTTCAAGGTCAATACAAAATTAGATTTCACGCTCTGGGGGTAGGCCAAGAAGTTCTTCGGGAAATACGTCAGGAAATTTATTAACAATAGAAATATCATTCAAATCTGACGTATTTTTGTTTAAATCTGTGACATGGCTAAGAAAGCTTGACATCTGTTTTTCAATAAATGAATGGCTTTATAGCTTGATATGACAGTGATTGACTTTAGTGGTTTGGTTGCTTGAATTCGCATAATAGGTTGGTTACGAATATGAAAACTAACAACCTTACGAAAATAATTAATTTAGCATGATGAGTAGTTAACCAATCCATCCCTAAAATCACATCAAATGCAAGTATTTTCAATGAGATGAGATCAACAAGTAATGTGAGGGTGCCAATTTGAATCAATCAAGATTTATAAATAGTGGATGTAATAAAGGTTTCTCCTAACGGAGTTTCAACAGATAAGTCAAAGTCTAATTTCTCAGGAGTCAATTTCAAATGTTGAGCACAATTAGGTGAAATAAAAGAGTGGGTAGAACCGATATCGAATAAGGTATAGACTTCGTAAGAGTTTATGATTAGCTTACCCATGATAACTTCGTTCGGGTTCCTCGCTTTTTGTGAAGTCATGAAAAACTCTCTCCCTTGAACCACCGACTTTGACTTTTCTGGGATAGCCTTTGGTGTCACCATCCCAGATGGACTTAACTTTGCTGCATCACAAAATTGAGCTAAATAACCTTCCTTTCTGTATTTAAAACACACTTTGGGTTGCTGCGTACAGTTTGGACTGATGTGTCCCTCATATCCGCATTTGTAGCATACGACCGGTGGTTGTTCTCTTACCTTAGAAATGGGTGTTGGTGCTGCTGCCGATGTCTTTCCGTCATTATTAAATCTTCTCTTCTTTAAGTTGTTCCCACTTAGTTAACATCTCCTATTATCTTGGCCATGATTACCACTGAAGTGGTTACATTTCTGGCATGATAATTTCCTCCACGATGGTTATCATTGTTCCGATGGCCGTTGCCACTGGTACGATTATTATCGTGTTGTTGGTCGTTATCTTTTGGTTGAGCTGACTCATTCTCGCGCTCCAATAACTGAGCCCTATTCATAACATCTGAATACAAACAAAATTTATGAGAAATGATGTATTGACGAATTTCGGGGTTCAAACCTCTCAGAAACATTCGCGTCATTCGCTCCTCATTATCCACTAAATGGGATGCAAATCGGGATAACTCCGCAAACTTAGCCTCGTATTGTGATACAATCATATTTTTCTGTTCCATCTTGATGAATTCCATCTCCTTCATGTAAAGAATACTTTCGAGTAAATACTTGTCGTTGAACAATTCCTGGAACTTCTCCCAAGATATCTTCAGTGTGGAAAGATGAGACGTTTTACAGATTTCCACCAGTAATCTTCCTCTCCTCACAACATAAATGTGGCGAAGGCAACCTTTTGCTCCTCTGAGCATCCCAAGACATCAAATATCTTGGTGATGTGCTTAATCCATGCCTCTACCTTAAGTGGCTCTGGCTTTCCCAAAAACTCCGGCGGTCCCAACTCTTTGAATTGTTTAGCAGTGACCAGCCATGAGTTACCATTGTTTCTACCTGTATTTTGGACACGAGTCTCTCTCGTTTGGTGTTGCATGAACTGTAGAAAGCTCCTAAACATCCTATCGTTCATCATTTGGTCGGTGTTGTTGTTTACATGAGGATTATTGCCTTCCTGATGCACATTATCCTGGTTATTGATTGGCGGCGTCTCAACGATCTCATGTGCTCCATTGCTTATCTCAAAAATTTTAGATGTCATTCTCAAACACTGTCACAAAACAAGGGTTAATTGACATGCCACATACTATCCCTTTATTCCGACCGACCAATTAAATAACAAATAAGCTTAGGTAGGTGTGACGCCCCCAAAATAGGTATACACCACCCATTCTGAGTCGCCAAATACATGGTACAAAAATCAAATACTAACTTCTTTTATACAATACGACAATAGTGTAGCTCAGAGTTTTTACACGAATACTGTCTCATAGGCAGTATTCAAACTCAAATGAAGTCCTCATTACATTTATTATCACACTATTTCATAAAATAGTGAGGACTACTATAGCCACCATCTCAGACCGTCACTTTATTCCCCGACTAGTCCCAGCTACGTTCTCATTTCCTGAAGAGAACAATGAAAGCAAGGGTGAGCTCAAGTAGCCCAGTAAGAAATATTATGACTAAGATAATGTAGTATAAATTATCGTTAGCCTTCAACAATGTTAAACTGATAAAATACAATAAACATCAAGTTTAACTGCAGCAGAACAAACAATCCATTAGAAGAGTCAAGTAGAACATGATATCTACTATCTTCTATGATTTAAAAAGTTTATCATCAATTTTATCGCTGAGACTCAGCTTAATAAATAAACCACATCAACGAATCATCCCTGCACTACGGGCCAAGGATATTCATGTAATCATCAATGGTCATGATTATACTGAATAATCTCTGGTTATAATCGTACCATCAACTGTCCATCAATGCACTACAGGGCAATGAGGATTTTTACCACATCATTTGTAACATTACGGTCATGATTATACCGAATAATCCCTGGTCATAATCATACCAATCAATAGTACATCTATGCACGTAAGCCATAAATGACTTTTATCACAATATAAGCATGAGGATGATGACAATGATATAAGAATTCAATTAAAAGAAAGCAAAGGATAATTTTTTAAAGATTTATAACTTAATTTATCCAGAATTCAATAATGTCCAAATTGTCAACATGATACTGCTTTGTGGAGTAAAATTCAAGATCAAATAATATTGTATCAAAAATGATTTGGACAGCAAAGAAATCAATTTTTGTCATTAATAATTCCCCGGGTGAATAGTGCCTGAGTGAATAGTACCCCGTGAATAGTACTTCGAGAATAGTACCCAGTGAATAGTACTTTGTAAATAGTACCTGTGAATAGTACTTTGTGAATAGTACCCTATGAATAGTACTTTGTGAATAGTACTTTGTGAATAGTACCGTAAAAATGAATACTACTCATGGACAGTACTCCGGCATGAAAAGCTTAAAATTTAACAAGAATGTATAGAATTTAACAAACTTATTCATCATTAATATTATAACTCACACTATTTAACAACCAGATCATTCTCAGGAAAGAGGGGGCTTTCCGATAAGGATTTCTCCTTATTGGCGAGCAATTAGGTGACCAAACCTCTCCTTGACAGAATTTTCTAGACATTGTCAATATTATAAATAATAATATGAATAACTTTATCGTCTCAATTATTGATTTAATAATAATAAATATTATGCAGATGATACTGTGACAATAATTGAATCAATAATATGAGAGATATTATATAGCAATTATTATAGCAATAATTGATTATAACTGAGTGACTTCTCACGTAAGTATTAATAATCAATACCATGTGCTACTATGCAACCACGCGTATTACTTTACTTTTACCACCCGGTAGTTCAACAGTTTAACGGTAAAACTTTCGCCGTTATTTTTATAAAAAGATAATTATGTCGTTTTCTAAATATGACAATACTTCCGTTATGGGGTCCACCAATGATTGTGCCGTCGTACGAATATTCCCCGACCAATCGAATATTATATAACCACTTGCTTACTTTGTAAATATTGTAAATAATACCCACAACTATAACATTATATCAAATCCACACTATAATATTTAAAAATATATTTCGAGAAAAATTAATCTTTATTCATAAAAGTTGGGGTCTTACAACCTCCCTTTCTTATGAAATTTCGTCCACAAAATTAGGGTGCGTACCTGGTATGTTGAAGAGGTGAGGATACCTTGACTTCATTTCAGATTCTAACTCCTAGGTCATTTCCTCAACATCGTGATTTCTCCACAAAACTTTGACTTGAGGTATAACCTTGGAGCGTAGAATATGATCCTTCTTATCCAAGATTTTAACAGTTACCTCTTTATATGTTAAATCTTCCGCTATCTCGTCCGGTTCTAATTCAATAATGTGGTTCGGGTCTTTCACATATTTATGTAACATAGATATGTGAAAAACGTTATGAACACGAGACATACTTGGCGGTAAGGCGAGTCTATAGGCCACAGTTCCTACTCGATCGAAGATTAAAAATGGGCCAATGAATCGAGGTTTGAGCTTTCCTCTCTTTCCAAATCTCGTAACTCCTTTCCATGGAGTAACACGTAAGAACACATGATTTCCAATATTGAATTCCACGTCGTTTCGATGAAGATCAACATAACTCTTTTGTCGATCTTGTGAGGTTTTTATACGTTGTCGGATCGTTTGAATCTTTTCAATAGTCATACGTACCAACTCCGGTCCCAAAAATGTTGCTTCACCCACCTCATCCCAGCATACTGGAGAACGACACTTTTTTCTATACAACGCCTCAAATGGAGCCATGTCAATACTTGCTTGATAACTGTTGTTGTAGGAAAACTCCACCAATGGTAAGAACTTGTCCCAACTTCCTTTGAATTCAAGGACACATAGTCTTAAAAAATCTTCAAGAGTTTGAATAGTCCTCTCCGACTACCCGTCCGTTTGAGGATGATATGCTGAACTAAATGATAAATCCGTGCCCATAACGTTTTGCAAACTAACCCAAAATTATGATAAATCCCTCCGAACCTGATGGTATTGTCAAAACAGGTGCTGAAATGAGCCTCCTCTTGAGTTCTTGAAAACCCTTCTCACATTCCTCGCTCTAACCGAATTTTGTATCTTTTCGAGTCAGCTGAGTTAATGGAGTAGTGATTCGAGAAAACCCTTCTATGAATCTCCAATAATAACCAGCTAAGCCGAGAAATCTAAGTACTTCGATCACTGACTTAGGTTGCTCCCAGCTTTGAATTTCTTCAATCTTTGCTGGGTCAACAGATATTCCGTGATTTGATATTACGTGCCCAAGGAATGCTACTTCTTCAAGCCAGAACTCGTATTTCTTCAACTTGGCATATAACTTATTTTCACGAAGCTTTTGGAGTATCAGCCTCAAGTGTTGCTCATGATCTTCACGGCTTTTGGAGTAAATGAGGATGTCATCAATAAAGACGATCACAAAGTGATCCAAATATTCCTTGAATACTCGGTTCATCATATCCATGAAGGTAGCAGGAGCATTAGTCAATCCAAAAGACATGACTAGGAATTCGTAATGCCCGTACCGAGTTCTGAAAGCAGTCTTTGGAATGCCATAAGTTTTAATCTTCAACTGATGATATCCAGAACGAAGATCGATCTTTGAAAAGAATTTTGCGCCTTGCAACTGGTCAAACAGATCATCAATACGAGGTAATGGGTACCTATTTTTGATGGTGACATGATTCAACTCCCGATAATCAATACAAAGTGGCATACTTCCATATTTCTTCTTCACGAATAGAACAGGAGCACCCCAAGGAGATGTACTAGGACGAATGAAACCGATGTCTAACAATTCCTGTAGTTGGGTTTTTAACTCCTGAAGTTCAATAGGAGTCATTCGATATGGGGCTTTGGAAATGGGTTTTGTATCAGATTCAAGGTCGATACAAAATTCAATTTCACGCTTTGGGGGCAGGCCAGGAAGTTCTTCAGGGAATACATCAGGAAATTTATTAACAATAGAAATATCATTCAAATTTGACGTATTTCGGTTTAAATCCGTGACATATGCTAAGAAAACTTGACATCTGTTTTTCAATAAACGAATAACTTTATGGCTTGATATGACAGTGATTGACTTTAGTGGTTTGGTTGCTTGAATTCGCATAATAGCTTGGTTAGGAATAAGAAAGCTAACAACTTTACGAAAACAATCGATTTTAGCATGATGAGTAGTTAACCAATCAATTCCTAAAATCACATCAAATGCAAGTATTTTCAAAGAGATAAGATCGACAGGTAACGTACGGTTACCGATTTGAATCAAACAAGACTTATAAACAGTGGATGTAATTAAGGTTTCTCCCAACGGAGTTTCAACAGATAAATAAAAGTCTAATTTCTCCGGAGTTAAATTTAAACGTTGAGCGCAAGTAGGAGAAATAAAAGAATGGGTATAACCGGTATCAAATAAGATATAGACTTTGCTAGAGTTTATGAATAGCTTACACGTGATCACCTCGTTTGGATTCCTCGCTTTTTGGGAGGTTACGACAAACGCTCTCCCTTGAACTACCGGTTATTTCTTGTCTGGGACAACCTTTGATGCCTCCATCCCAGCTGGACTTGACTTCGGTGCATGATAAAATCGTGCTCGGTGACCATCTCTTCCATAATTATAACATTCTTTGGACTGATGCGTACAGTTTGTACTGATGTGTCCCTCCCCTCCGCATTTGTAACATACGACCGGTGGTTGTTCTCCTTCCTTAACAACAGGTGCTGGTGCTGACGTCCTTCCATCATTATTGAATCTCCTCTTCTTGAAATTCCCACTTCTATTTTCTTGGCCATGATTACCACTGAAGTGGTTACCATTTCTGGCATGTTGATTCCCTCCACGTTTGTTGTCACCGCTTCGATGACTGCTACCACTGGTATTATCATTTTATCGGCTGCTCTCTCTTGGTTGGGTTGACTCGTTATCGTGCTCCAATAACTGAGCCATATTTACAACATCTGAATACAAACACAGTGTGTGAGAAATTAAGTATTGACGTATCTCAGGTTTCAAACCTCTTAGAAATATCTGCGTTATTCTCTCCTCATTATCAACAAAGTGGGACGCAAACCGGGACAACTCGGCAAACTTAGTTTCGTACTGCGACACGGTCATATTATTTTGCTCCAGCTTGATAAACTCTACCTCTTTCATGTGAAGAATACTTTCGGGAAAGTACTTGTCATTGAACAGTTCTTGGAACTTCTCCCAAGACATCTTTAGTGCGGCACGTTGAGTACGATTTACCAATTCTCACCAGTAATTTGCCTCTCTTCGCAACATGAAGGTGGCAAAGGGAACCTTTTGCTCCTCGGAGCATCCCAAGACATCAAATATCTTGGTGATATACTTTATCCACGTCTCTGCCTTAAGTGATTTTGGCTCTCTAGTAAACTCTGGTGGTCCCAGCTCCTTGAAATGTTTAGCAGTGACCGTCCAAGAGTTGCCAGTGTTTCCACCTGCATTTTGAACAGGAGTTGTTCTCGCCTGATGTTGCATGAATTGTATAAAGCCTCTGAACATCCCATCATTCATCACTTGGTCATCACTTGATCGTTGGTGACTCAACGGTCTCATGTGCTTCATTGTTTATCTCAACATTTTTGGATGCCATTATCAAGAACTACCACAAAACAAGAGTTAATTGACATGTCACATATTATCCCTATACTCTGACCGACCAATTAAATACCAAATAAACTTAGGTAGGTCATACTAGCGAAGGAATTCTCCATCTCTCCCCTCATAGTTCTTATCTCACATCTCAGCCAGGGATCATATCCCTAAGCTTTGATACCAACTGTGACGCCCCCAAAAATATAGGTATACATCACCCATTCTGAGTTGCCAAATACATGGCACAAAAATCAAATACAAACTTCTTTTATACAATACGACAACAGCGTAGCTCAGAGTTTTTACACGAATATTGTCTCATAGACAGTATTCAAACTCAAATGAATTCCTCATTACATTTATTATCACACTATTTCATAAAATAGTGAGGACTACTATAGCCACCATCTCAGACCGTCACTCTGTTCCCCGACTAGTCCTAGCTACGTTCTCATTTCCTGAAGAGAACAATGAAAACAAAAGGGTGAGCTCAACTAGCCCAGTAAGAAATATTATGACTAAGATAATGTATATTAGACCCCAACTTATTATAAATAAAATCGAATTTCCTCTAATTATTATTGTGAATAATAAGGTGTTAATTTGATATAATGCTTTGGTTATGGGTGAAATGTGCAAATTTTGCAAAATAAGCAAGTGATTATAAAATATTCATTTTAATGGGGGAATATTAAATGACAATGGTAGTGACCATTAGTGGGCCCCATAACAAAATAACTGTCGAATGAAGAAAACGACAAAGTTTGAGTTTTATAAATAATGGCGTAATTGTTACCGTTAACACTGTTGGAATACCTGGTCGTTAAAATACAGTAATACGCGTGGTTGCACAGTAGCACACTGTTTTGTACAGTATTTTTGAATTATTGATTCTTACGTAAGAAGGCACTACGTAATAATTTTTACTGCAATTATTGTTCAATATTTTATTTTATTGATTCAATAATTGCTGCGTTGATAGTTTATATTATTGTTGTTTAATAATTGTCACTGCACAGTATCTCCATTATAGATCAATAATTCATATTATTTGAATAATATTATTAGATAGTATTATTTGCAATGTCTAAGTAAGTCCTGTCTAGGAAAGGGTTGGTCACCTAATTGCACGCCAATAAGGAGAAATCCTTATCGGAAAGCCCCCTCTTTCCTGGGAACGACCTGGTTGTCATAATTGTGATTCTGTAATATTATTTGTGAATAATTAATTATTGATTTATATGATAAGCAAATATTTATTTTATGTGGATATAAATGATGGATATATTTATTGTGGTTATAAATGAAGGAATTAATGCTGAGGTGTTTTATCAGTATTTTGTCAGGATGGAGGTATTAAAAATCATCCGTTTGTGGATTTCGGATATTTTCTGTTTGGAATTTGGAAAAACTTAAAGCTACAAAGTTGTAGAGAATTCGATTTCGTGTGGAATGGACATAAAATTTGTATTTTTCAAATAAATGGACTATTTTCTATAAATTACTGAAGTTTCGGAAAATAAAATAATTTTTATAAAAATTGGGCGGGACCCACTTTTGTTTTAAAACATGTGGGCTGCTAATTTTTCAGAATTGGCTGGTCTTGGTTGGTGCGTAAGAAGAAAGGAAATTAATAATAATATTTTATTATTTAGTCTGCTATGGTGTTCTAAGAATTTTCCTATAAATAGGCGCTTAGGTTAGAATTGAAAATCGCATCAGAAATAAGTTTTCTTTCTCTCTATATTGTCGAGCATATTTTTGTGAGTATTTAGATACTTTGAGAGTTGCTGTTCGGTAAAAGTTTCATTCAGCTTTATATCCGATATTCCGATCAGAAGTACCGTTATTTTGAGGTAAGGGATGGTATTTTCTTCTTAAATGATATTATTTTCTTCAATATCATTATGTAAAAATATTGGTTTGAACTTTTTATTAAATTTGGAATTTTTTGTGTCGGGGTTACTATTCACGTATACGGCACTATTTACGTATACGACACTATTCACGAATACGTCACTATTCACCGAAAAATGAAATTTTCTTCTTTTTGTCCAAGATGTCTGTTATGGTTACTATATTTGATTATTTCCATGTTTTGATCTTTATTTTTGAATTCTTCTTAAAAATTGGTTATTATGGAGTATTATTGAACTTGGATAAACTGTAATACGAATCCCTAATATTTGTTCTTTTATCTTACTGGATTCCTTCTCTAAAATGTTTTTCATCATCCTCAGTCCTTAATGGTGATACTTGATGATATATCTTTGGCCTGTAGTGCAAACATGAATGATTACCTGATGAATATCTTTGGCCCGTAGTGCAAAGATGAACAGGTGTTGAGATGAACAGGTGTTGAGATGAACATGACCAACTAGTGATACAAATGAATATCTTTGGCCTGTAGTACAAAGATGAATATTTGATTCAAGATATATATTGATTGATGTTACAGGGATAAAATATTGATGATGGACTTTTAAATCTTAGAAGATAGTAGAATTCTTTCTCTACTCGACTCTTCTAATGGATTGATGTTTTCGCTGCAGTTGTTGATCTAAAACTTGTTTTCTATTATATTTTATCAGATTATTCCCTGTTGAAGACTAATGATAATTTGTTGTATATTATCTTAGTCATAATATTCTTTACTGGGCAAGTTGAGCTCACCCTTTTCCTTTTTGCTCCATTGTTCTTCTCAGGAGGAGAGAATTTAGCAGGAACTAGCCGGGGTATGGAGTGATGATTCAAGATAGTTGTTTTAGTAGTCGTCACTATTTTGTAAAATAGTGTATCAATAATTGTAATGAGGACTCCTTTTGAGTTTGTATAGTGTCTATTAGACAATATATTTATTCAAACTCACAGTATGTGTTGTCGTATTTTTCACGACAATTATATTACTGAAGTTGTATTTGTTTCTATATCATGTATTTAGCGACTCAGAATAGGTGATGCATACCTATTTTGGGGGCGTCACAGTTGGTATCAGAGCTTAGGGATATGGTCTCTGGCGGAGATCGGGGATAGAACTAGGAGGGGAGAGATGAGTAAATCTTTCGCTAGTATGTCCTACCTAAGCTTATTTGTTGGTCGATCATAATATAGGGATATTATGTGATATGATAATTTGTTTAAATTAACCCTTGTTTTATGGCAGTTTTTAAGAATGGCTGCAAGTAAATGAGACTGTGGAGACACCTTTAATCACCACCCAAGGGAACATGCAACAGGAAGGCAATATTCCTCCTGTAAACAACACTACCGAACAAATGATGAATGATATGATGTTTAGAAGCTTTTTGCAGTTCATGCAAAATCAGACGAGGGAGACTCGTGTACAAAATACGGGTGGAAGTGATAGCAACGCGCGATCTGTCACAGCTAAGCAATTCAAGGAGTTGGGACCACCAGAATTTATTGGAAAGCCGGATCTGATCAAGGCGGAAACGTGGGTCAAGCAAATTACCAAGATATTCGATCTCTTGGGATGCACGAAGGAACAGAAGGTTCCATTCGCCACATTTATGTTAAAGTGGTGAGGCGGACCTCTTGGTGGGAGTCTGATGCGTACTCGACCGCCGCGACTCAACATGTCTTGGGAAACGTTTTAAAAACTATTCAATGACAAGTACTTTCTTAAAAGTATTCGTCATATGAAGGAGGTGGAGTTTATCAGACTGGAACAAAACAACATGACGGTGTCCTAGTATGAGGCGAAGTTCGCTGAGTTATCCAGGTTTGATCCTCATTTGGTTGAAAATGAGGAACGAATGACGAGGATGTTTCTGAGAGGTCTAAAGCCCGAGATTCGGCAATATCTTATATCTCATAAATTTTCTTTATATTCAGATGTTGTAAACAGGGCTCAATTATTAGAGCGAGATAATAAGTATGTTCAACCAAGGGACCACAACCAGGGTCATACCGGTGGCGAAATTCATCGGGGCAATGAAAACCAGCAGGGAGGAAAACATTCGGACAAAAGCGGTAACCACTCTAGTGGTAATCGTGGCCGTGAAAATAGAAGAAGCGAGTCGGGAGGAGATTTTAAGAAGAGAAGGTACAACAATGATAACATGAAGACGTTGACACAAACATCAACCATTTTTAGGGGAGGAGAACGAGCATCGGTCGTTTGTTACAAATGCGGGAAAGAGGGACACATTAGCCCAAACTGCCCACAACAATCCAAGGTGTGTTATAACTGTGGAAAGGAAGGTCATATAGCTAGAGATTGTCTAGTTACGAAACCAAGTTCAACGGGGATTGTGACTCCAAAGGCTGTCCCGGATAAGCAAAAATCAGCGGTTCCTAGAAGAGCGTTTGTCGTGACTGGCCAAAACGCAAGGAACCCGAACGAGGTGATCACGGGTAAACTTATCATAAACTCTTGCAAATTTTATACCTTAATAGATATCGGTTCTACTCATTCTTTTATCTCTCCTGCTTGTGCCCAACGTTTAAACTTGACTCCGGAGAAATTGGACCTTGACTTATCTGTTGAGACTCCGTTAGGAGAAACTTTCATTACATCTACTGTTTATAAATCTTGTTTGATTCAAGTCGGTACCATCACATTACCTGCTGACCTTATTTCATTGAAAATTCTTGCATTTGATGTGATTTAAGGGATTGATTGGTTAACCATGCATCATGCTAAAATTGATTGTTTTCGTAAGGTTGTTAGTTTTCATATTCCTAACCAACCTATTATGCGAATTCAAACAACCAAACCATTAAAGTAAATCACTGTCATATCAAGCCATAAAGCTATTCGTTTATTGAAAAATGGATGTCAAGCTTTCTTAGCCCATGTCACGGACTTGAACAAAAACACGTCAGATATGAATAATATTTCTGTTGTTAGTGAATTTCCTGACGTATTTCCTGAAGAACTTCCCGGTCTACCGCCAAAACGTGAAGTTAAATTCTTTATTGACCTTGAACCTGATACAAAGCCCATTTTTAAACCCCATATCGAATGGCTCCTATTAAACTTTAGGAGTTAAAGGTCCAACTACAAGAGTTGTTGGACATCGGTTTCATTCGTCCTAGTACATCTCCTTGGGGTGCTCCTGTTTTATTTGTAAAGAAGAAAGACGGGAGTATGCGACTTTGTATTGACTATCAAGAATTGAACCATGTCACCATCAAGAATAGGTATCCACTACCTCGCATTGATGACCTGTTTGACCAGTTGCAAGGAGCATAATTCTTTTCAAAAATCGATCTTCGATTCGGATATCATCAATTTGAAGGTTAAAACTGAGGATATTCCAAAGACTGCCTTCAGAACTCGGTACGGGCATTATGAATTCTTAGTCATGTCTTTTGGATTGACTAATGCTCCAGCTGCTTTCATGGATATGATGAACCGTGTGTTCAAAGAATATTTGGATAAGTTCGTTGTTATCTTTTGATGAGTATGTTTATACACATGAATTGGATGAAAGTAGTATGCACACAAGCCAATCATGTTTGATGATAAAGCATATACTTTGTAACAATCTTATTCATGTATTAATAAAAAGGTATTAATTTATTAAAGGATTTTAATTATCTACATGATGCTATTTTATAATATGTGATAAACCCATAGTTTTAAGCAATGCTTTTAGAATAATGATGATGATCATTCTAATGAGATCTAAATTCTTAGAAAGCTTAAAACTAAAATAGTTCCCAATCATTGGATTACAAAATTGGGGATTAGTGAATCCGGATAGATTGGTACATACGTTGCTTGCTCATTAGATGAGGATGATTGATCTCATGATCATTTGTGTGGAGACACTAAAGCAAGTATGTAGGTGCTTATTAGAGAATAAGTTCACTGAACGTGGCTCGCTAAGGAATACCTAATGGAGTTTTACTTGCTCGTCAATAGAATTCTCTCTAGTGATAGTAGTACAAGTAATCCTTGGACTTGAGATCATCATAGTATCTTGTGTGTATGATGAGTTATACTTTGACTTATTCCTTAAGACCCTTAGGGTATATCAAAGGGTATGCTTGGGTATAATAAGTTGTACATGGAGATAATGTATGATCAATAAAGAATCTACCACTTCTAATAAAAGAAGAGAAATGTCCTATGTGATTCGATAAATGACAACCCAAAGAGTCCTTGGTTAATGAGAATGAAATTAGAAAGGAGTTTCTAATTTGCATTATTTGGAGTTGTGCATTTAAGAGTCGAAATACATATAATTAAATAAAATAAGACTTTGTGAAGAATTCCATGTCTTATATTTAATTGGGACATTGTATGGTGGAAGGATTGAATTGTATGCAGTAACTATTTACTCAAAGGTTCTTTAATGATTAATGTTGAAATCTATATTATTATCCGGAAAGTCGTTGATCGCTAGGAGGCTTATCCTATTGTAGAATAAATATTATTTATTTAAATAAATTAATTGTTTAATTTATTTATTTAAATAATATTAGAATTGTTCTAATTGATTTATTCATTATTTGGTTTAATATGGAGAACCTAAAGGGTCACACCATAAAAGGAAGAATAATTATTTAAGAAGTTAATGGCATAATCGTAATAATATGTTAAGTATATTTAATTTAATCTATGGTGATAGAATAAATTAAATAGCTTAATATTTATTATTTAATATTTTAGAAATATTAAATATAAATTAATAAGAGGAGTCTTATTAATATTATTACAATTATTATTATTTTAATTTCTAAAAGAGTTTAGAAATTAATTTAATATAAGTACTCTCATTTATTCCTAATAGGATTAGGAGGAAAATTAGTTAAAGGAGTTTAATTAATTATCTCTAATAAGATTAGGAGCCCATTTAATTAAAAGAATTTAATTAAATAATACCTTATTTTTATTAAATAAGTTTACGATATCTTTATAAGAGGAGTCTTATATCGGATATCGATGACGTAATAATTCCAATTTGTGGGAGAGTACGCCTTTTCTATAGAGATAGAAAACTAGGGTTGAGCCAATACCCCTTCTTCTTGAATCTTTATTTTTCCTTGGTGGATCACCTCTAGAGGCCAAACATATAGGTGGCTAACGTTGATCAAAGGAAGGAACCAAACCCGGTGGATTCAAGTTGAACGCGAAAGGATTTGGAGGTGAACTTGTACCTGAGGAAGCTCGATCTTCGAGGGTATGATTTTATTCTTTATCTTTTCGTTTAATTAATAATTGTGCATAAAGGGTGATCCGGGTATATGGTTTGTAAAATTTTTAAACTCTGATTTTTACACGTTTCTGCATTATTTTGCAATTTGATTGCGTTCTTGAATATTACAAACCTAACAGTGGATACATTTGGGCTTAATTTATTGTTGTTCTCAAGTCTTTTAGAATAGTTTTTAAGTGTTTGTGTCCATTCATGCATGTTTTACATTGTTTTATAGGATTTGGGATAAAAGTTACTTGGATCAACGTTTGGGGTGGCTAGATGCGCGTTTTCGGCTTGCCATTTACACAGCAGTCAATTCAGAGCCAATTTGAGTATTTCTCGGGACCTTATTTCGAAACACTTAAAGAATGAAAGTTGTAGATCTACTTCTCCTCTTTCCGGATCATCTTGAATCATTGAAATCTTAGTTCGGACGAAGAAGTTATGGCCATTTTCCCGAAGGACGTCGGAGCAGAAAATGTCACAAAAAATGGCAGCGCCGGGGCGCCCATTTTAGGCCTATGCCCCAGCAATGGGCGCCGGGGAGCAGTAGTTTGAGCTGCGTACTTGATCTTTGGTATTGGGAGGCTTCGGGGAAGAGAATGGGAAGGCTTGGACGCGTTATTGGGCGAATTTTGACACCTTTTTGACTCCAAATAGGATTGGGTTTGTTCCTAAGCTAAAATTTGGACTTATAACCTATAAATACATGATGTAAGACATAAAATAAAGGGGGATTACGTAGCTTAGCTAAGAGAAAACACTCCATTAGATTAGAATATAAACCTTAGTTCTTAATTAGCCATTGGAGATGGAAGCAAATTGAAGAACACTGAAGATCAAGAGCAAGAGCAAGAGGGGAGCATCAGATTTGCTGACAACAGATTCTATTCTCTTCTCTTATCATACTTTTATCTTTTAATATCTATTCAATTGTGGATTCTTGGTTTCAATTCATTAATATGAACTAACTCTTTTATTAAGATTTCAATTGAACCTTTTATGTCTATGAATTAATTATTTGATTTATTCCAATTATTTATGTCAAAGTGAATTATTTATCTTGTCTTAAGCTTATTGATTAATTATCTGATCAGTAATTACTTTGTTACTCTAGATGGAATTGAAAGAGGAATTCTAGGGTTAGAACTGGGCATGATATCATGTGACTTAGTTATTTGCAAAGTGAATAATTAGGTTTGTGAATTGAATTGAAATATCTGTTCACCGCATGTAACACATAAGGAATTGGGATTAGAAGGAGTTTAATTCAATTGTTTTGCATAGGAATATAGCAACATTAATCTGGATTAAATAGAAGGCAATTGATCACTTGGAAAAGGACTTTTGGCATTTGAGAATTCCTGTTAACAATTCAGTAGACATAATAATTGGGATAATTGATTAATAGTTCATAATTGGGGATATTGAAGTCTTAACCTTTATTTATTTGAATTCAGTCATGAAGCAATTTAGTTTAATTAGTTAATTTAGTTTTCTTAATTAGAAAAATCACGATTTGAGATTGTTTAAATAAAATTGATATGGTTAAGAGTTAGTACTTGGTAATTTTTATTAAATAATTTCTCGTGGGAACAATACTCTACTTTCACTTTATTACTTGTTGACCGTGTATACTTGCACGTATTCATTGATTGCGAAATCGATCAACAAGTTTTTGGCGCAGCTGCCGGGGAATTAATTTAATAATTAGTTAACAATATTAATTTCAATTAAATTAGTCTTAATTTAAACATTTTTATTTTTATTTTTAATTCTCTTCCTATATTTCTCTCTTTTCAAGTACCATGGATGAGTTTGAGTATCAATGGCCATACACGTTCTTGGCTCAACCAAGGAAAACAGGGATTGATGGACTTAATACATCTTCTATAGAGGCAACTTCGAAGACGTTGGAGGTTTCTTGTGACCATCTGGTCGAAGGATAGCAAGAATGACTCAGCCAAGGGAGAGGAGATTGACAGAGATCTAACTTTGAGTACCCAACGAAGATGAGCCAATTTTGATAGTGTCCCATGTACATTCTCCACCAAAGTTCAAGAATCCGGGCAGTTTTGCAAAACCATGCCCAATTGGCGATCATAAATCGGCAAAGCTCTTTGTGACATAAGAGCTAGTACAGTTGTGGAGTCATGGTGGGATGAAAAGGAGAAGATAGAGGAAGACTCCATTATGTTTATTAAGCTTCAATGCCCCAATCTAATCATAGACATAATGGAGAAAACACCTAGTTGTTGGACGTTCTTAAAAGGGAACCTATCTATAAAGAGCATGCTAGGTGACTTCAATTCAAGGGTTTTTGTGAATGGGAACCTCCCAAAAGAGACATTGCTTCTGATGGATGGAGGGTTCCTCAATTTTCGTAGGGGAATTGCATAGAGAATTGAAGAAGTCAGGCTGAGACTATAAAACAAGCGCTTATTGGGAGGCAACCCGAGTTTAATTTTTATTTTTAGTTTTTGTTAGGTTTTATATTAGTAGTTTTGAATTTGCATTTATTTAGGATTTAATAAAAGTGCTTCTATCATGGTTTTACAGGTTATTCAAGTCAAATTCAAGTGTGGTGCCCAATTTGTTCCATGTGCTTAGCCTATTCTCCAAACTTAGTGGACAAGGAGGAAGATTTTTATATTTTCAGGGAAGTCCTCTGCTTTACTTTTTTATATTTCATCCATTGAGGACAATGTCTAGTTTAAGTTTGGGGGAATTTTAGTGTCGTATTGCATATAGTTAGTTATCTGCATAGTAGTCGTTTTTTTTATGTGTTAGCATTGTGTTTTTTTAGGTTGCATATAATACATGGTAGTTATTTGCATATTCATATATGTGTTGCATTACTATGTGTTCATGTAGTATAATTGTATTTTTTATCTTTTTTTTTTTTTTTTGCATGAATTTGTGTGATAGGTTGGTGTGGTCTTAGCTCGGCCTATGATAAGATTGGTATTAAATGTTAACTTGAATAGTGTTGATAATTGATGATGAGTTCTAATTTTAATCATGATGATAATCTGAGCCTGTCTGAAACTTATGTAACTAGTTAGCACGTAAAGTTTAACTATTTTAATCCACTTGGTTCAAGGGTTTCATAATTTGTTTCTGAGGGAAAATCTTTGTTAAAATTTAAGGAAATTAGTGAACTGGCAATAAAGGTTGGAATGACGTAAAAGCTTGAGTTTGGGGGAATCTATGGGGTATATATATACAAAAAGAAAAAAAAAGAAATTATGAAAAAAAGAGAAAAAAATAGAAATAAAAAGAAAGAAAAGTAGAAATAACATGGCTAGTCTTATTTCAGGGCCCTGGCTACTTGAGTAAGTACGCCCGAGAGGATTGTCTCTACACCTAGCGCCCTAAGGTCTTTCATGGTCTGGGAGTCGTTGGTCGAAAGCTCACTAAGGGGTAATAGTACGCCTAATGGAGTAAGACATTGCACAGTCATGAAGAAAAAGAAAAGAAAAGAAAGAAACACGAGAAAGAGCAAAAATGCCCTCGTGGTTGAATAAAAGTATAAATAAATCCTGTATTTACTCTTAGACTTGGTAATTGCTTAGTTTTAACTGGAGTTGTCATGTTCACAAAAGTAATTGAATTGGAACTGAAATTTTCCTTATAAGAAGTTTGTTATATGATTATCTTGAATTGTGGTTGGTTAGAATGGTTAAAAAACACACACATACAATATGGGTGATGACAGGTTTGGATTGACTAATTGGTTAGAGTTATGGATTTTGACTTGATTGGATAGATTGTTTGAGTACCAATGGTATCTTTGAGGCCTGTTGCTATATATCATACTGATTTATTACTGGGTTCGTAGGTATATTATAAAGTAGATCATGCATATTCATTCATGTAGTTGAGTTAGTTTGTTTATTTTTAGTTCTTTTGTGTTTTTGCTTGAGGACAAGCAAAGGTTTAAGTTTGGGGGTATTTGATGAGTGAGTTTTATACACATGAATTGGATACATTCTTGCTTAATTTATTGTTGTTCTCAAGTCTTTTAGAATAGTTTTTAAGTGTTTGTGTCCATTCATGCATGTTTTACATTGTTTTGTAGGATTTGGGACAAAAGTTACTTGGATCAACGTTTGGGGTGGCTAGATGCGCGTTTTCGGCTTGCCATTTACACAGCAGTCACTTCAAAGCCAATTTGAGTATTTCTCGGGACCTTATTTCGAAACACTTAAAGAATGAAAGTTGTAGATCAACTTCTTCTCTTTCCGGATCATCTTGAATCATCGAAATCTTAGTTCGGAAGAAGAAGTTATGGCCATTTTCCCAAAGGACGTCGGAGCAGAAAATATCACAAAAAGTGGCAGCGCCGGGGCACCCATTTTAGACCTATGCCCAGCGCTGGGGCGCTGAGGAGCAGAGTTTGAGCATCGTGCCCAGCACTGGGGCGCTGGGGAAGAGACTGGGAAGCCTTGGACGTATTATTGGGCGAATTTTGATACCTTTTTGACTCCAAATAGGATTGGGTTTGTTCCTAAGCTAAAATTTGGACTTGTAACCTATAAATACATGATGTAAGGCATAAAATAAAGGGGGATTACATAGATTAGCTTAGAGAAAACACTCCATTAGATTAGAATATAAACCCTAGTTCTTAATTAGCAGTTGGAGATGGAAGCAAATTGAAGAACACTTTGAAGATCGAAGCAAGAGAGCAAAGAGGAGCATCAGATTTGCTGACAACAGATTCTATTCTCTTCTCTTATCATACTTTTATCTTTTAATATCTATTCAATTGTGGATTCTTGGTTTCAATTCATTAATATGAACTAAATCTTTTATTAAGATTTCAATTGAACCTTTTATGTCTATGAATTAATTATTTGATTTATTCCAATTATTTATGTCAAAGTGAATTGTTTATCTTGTCTTGAACTTATTGATTAATTATCTGATCAATAATTACTTTGTTACTCTAGAAGGAATTGAAAGAGGAATTCTAGGGTTAGAACTGGGCATGATATCATGTGACTTAGTTATTTGCAAAGTGAATAATTAGGTTTGTGAATTGAATGAAAATATCTGTTCACCGCATGTAACACATAAGGAATTGGGATTAGAAGGAGTTTAATTCAATTGTTTTGCATAGGAATATAGCAAGATTAATCTGGATTAAATAGAAGGCAATTGATCACTTGGAAAATGACTTTTGGCATTTGAGAATTCCTGTTAACAATTCAGTAGACATAATAATTGGGATAATTGATTTATAGTTCATAATTGGGGATATTGAAGTCTTAACCTTTATTTATTTGAATTCAGTCATGAAGCAATTTAGTTTAATTATGAGCACCATTTGAAGCTGGTACTGCAAAGGCTTCGTGATAACAAGTTATATGCCAAGCTGAAGAAATGCGAGTTCTGGCTTGAGGAAGTAGCATTCCTTGGGCATGTGGTGTCAAAACATGGAATATCTGTCGACCCGGCGAAGATTGAAGCCATACAAAGTTGGGAGCAACCGAAGTCGGTGACCGAGGTACGTAGCTTTCTGAGCTTAGCTGGTTACTATCGGAGATTCGTGGAAGGATTTTCTCGAATTGCTACTACGTTAACTCAGCTGACTCGTAAAGATATAAATTCAGTTGGAGCGAGGATTATGAGAAGAGTTTTCAAGAATTCAAGAGGAGACTCATTTTGGCACCTGTTCTGACAATACCATCTGGTTCGGATGGATTTGTTATCTACAACGATTCTTTAGGCAAAGGGTTAGGATGTGTTCTCATGCAACATGGGAAAGTGTTGGTTGATTTCACAATTAAAGAATACGTGCAAGTATTCACGGTCAACAAGTAATAAAGTGATAAAATAGAGTATCGTTCCCACAGAGAATTCTAATTGATAAATTCCAACTACTAGCATTGTATCAATCCAATTTTATTCAAACAATGATAAATTATGATTTTCTTAAATATTAAAACTAAATTAAACAATTAAAGATATTATTCTAAAATAAGCAAATAAATAAACTAAGATTTGTGTGAATGACTTCCGATAGATAAGGATTAAGACTTCAATATCCCCAATTATGAACTATAAATCAATTATCCAATTATCCCAACTATTATGTCTACTAAATTGTTAACTGGAATTCTCCAATGCCAAAAGTCCTTTTCCAAGTGATCAACTGACTTCTATTTAATCCAGATTAATCTTGCTATATTCCTATGCAAAATAAGTGAATTAAACTCCTTTAATCCCAATTTCTTATGTGTTACATGCGGTGAAAAAATATTTCCATTCAATTCACAAACCTAATTATTCACTGTGCAAATAAATAAGTCACACGTTATCAAACCCAGTTCTAACCCTAGAATTCCTCTTCCAATTTCTTCTAGAATAACAAGGTAATTATTGGCTAAATAATTAAGCAATAGATGCAAGGCATGATAAATAATTCACTTCAACATAAATAATTGGAATAACTGAATAACTAATTTATAGCCATAAAAGGTTCAATTGAAATCTTAATTAAAGAATTAGTTCATTACGGAAATAAAAACCAATAATTGTTTGCAAATCATCCTTAAAGAATTACAAATTGAAAATAAGGAGAAGAAGAAGAAAACTCTTTAGCCAATCCTTAGTCTTCAAGTAATCCTCGTGTAGCCTCCAATGAATGAATGAATAGATGAATCCAATCCCCTAATTTCAGCACTTTAATCCCTTTTTATAGCATGCCACAATCCCAATCCGCTTAGGCTTTAAACAACAATCAATTTAGTCGGTAAACGAAAAAGTCAACACACAAGTCCCTAGTCAACGCCTGACATGACCCAGCTCTAGCGCCCCGGCGCTCTCTATAGAATTCAATTCGGTAGCCATTTTTGAACCGGGCTTCCAAAATTACAATTATGCCCTTTTCAAATTTTAAATTCCCTGCTTTTGCTCTGCGCAGCCCCAAATCGCAAAATAACACCTAAACACAGCAAAAATATTCTTAAACGACTCGAAGATACAACAATTTAAACCCAAGTATATCCGATTTATGGGTATATTACCCAATCATCAAATACCCCCAAACTTAAATCGTTGCATGTCCTCTAGCAACAAACGCAAAACAATACTAACAATATGAAAACGACAACTCATGCAAATACAACTAACTAAATGAACGTAATTCCAGCAATCCAATAGCTCCCGTATATCCATAGGCCTCAGAAAAATCACAAAAACATGCTGATACATCATGTGACACAGATCAATGATATCCTAACAATCAACGAATCTGAATCTGTTATTACTGAAATTGTGAGTGTGTGTTCAACAACCATGCTAACTCATGAAAGGCAAAAATATGAAAGATAATAAATTTCTTAGTAAGCATCATACAGTGTAAATCGAGAACTCATCAAATATACTTGCTTCAACTGAAATCAAACAATCACCCGAATTCAAGAGTCAAAATGGAATATTTATGCTTTTCTTTTCTTTATTTTATTTTTTTTATAACGGGGGTTTTTTGCACTTTTCCCGCTTTATTTGCATTTTTTTTTTTAAATATACATAAATGACTGTGCAATGTCTCATCCCATTAGGCTAACAGTGTTACCCCTTAGCGAGCTTTCGACCAATCGACTCCGGACCACCATGAAAGACCTTAGGCGCTAGGTGTAAAGACAATCCCTCAAGCGTATACATGCTCAAGTAACAAAGGCCTCGAAACAAGACTACTCACCCTGTATATATATTTTTTTATTTTTTTTTAGCCTATATATTCCAAATATTTTTCCCCCAAACTCAAGTTTATGCATAAATTCAGTCTTCTCTAGCTATTCAAATTGTCCCGTCATTTCACTAGCAATCGTCCTTTAGAACTCAATTATCTAACCATTTAAACTATCATAGCCAACATGGTCATTTTTTCAAAGTGCTGTCCTATAATATCAGTGTCAAACAGATAAAGATTCAAATTTATGTCAAGAAAATCATATCACTGACTCAATAATCCTTACTAGACTTGTTCATGCAATTCTACTTTCATCATTGACCCTCAAATATACGTACTATCAAAAACTGGAATTAACATGCAATCTTAAATGCAGCAATAAACTAACAATCACAAACCAAATCCACAAACTAATAAAAAAACTACAACTTAGACATAAAACTTAACTACCCCCAAACTAATCTAGAGTAATGTCCTCATGCGAAAAATAAGGCAAAATAAAATAGAGGACTTCCCTGACGAGGTTATTCCTCAGGTGAAGCATCATCGTCCTCGCTCATCTCTTGATCGGAAGGGGGAAAGACTGGCAGAACTGGAGAAGTTGGGAAATGTCTAAGTTGAACGCCCGGATGTGATTGGACGGTCAGTGTATTCTGTGCAGCAAATTGGTCAACTAAAAATTTGAAAATCACGTCTTAACGTTCAGACAAACGTACATTCTAGGACTCCATGTTGTAGAACCAACCATCTATCTCCCGCTGGACTGCTTCGGGAACCACACCACGATGAGCTGCTGTGGATGGGCCATAAGTAGGTGGAGCCTGAGGTGGTGGGGCTTGTGTAGGTGTAACTTGGGGAATTATGAAACCCAATCCCCTAGGGTGATTTGCCCCACCTGTCCACACTTTATAACGGCGGATCAACTTGTCATCCAACACGGGCATAGGCGTTTGAATCATCTCATCCGATTTCCATTTTACCCCAAACTTACCACATAAAATGCAGATCAGTGACGGATGTGGTAACCCTCCTGTGGTCCCTCCAATAGATTACTGAATAAGATGGCCGACATCAATCTTTAGGCCTTGTATGATTGAGTATAAGACCACATCTCTTTCTTTGGTTACGTGGCTCACATGTGTGCAGGGCATCAATTTGGCACAAATGAAGGCATACCATGCCTTTACATAGAGACTGAGGTGTGACAACGGGAAAGTCATGCAGCCACGCTCATGCACGGTCCATGTGGTGCCCGGTTGACACAGCTCCCGAATAATCTTTTCGTAGTCTGGTCCATCACTCACGAGTCTAGCATATTCATCATTCAGGCCCTCGAATGGTAGTTGATAACACCCATTTATATCATCCTCGCCGATTTCCACAGTTTTTCCTTTGACAAATACCCCATAATGATCATGTTCGGGTAAGTTGGCATAAAATTCTTTCACGACCGCAATCATTACTGGGTCAGGTTGTTCGGTGAGGGAGAACTAGTTTCTTTCAGCAATCATCACTGCTATTTCTCCATCCTTAGTTTGATCAGGCTTTAAACCACGTTCGGGGACTAATAAGCGGGTGGCCATCTTATTGTAGCGTTCCTGTGCCTCGGCGGAGACAAACCGGCGGCTATCAAATATTGGTAGAGCCGAGGCAGAACCAGAACCGTCGCCATGTTGTCATTTGGAAGCCATGTAGAAAAATTCTGCACAAATTTACAGGCACATATAGTAATAATTATCCTCCAATTAATAAATATGATCATTGTATGTTATAGAGGAAGGACTTTATTCTAGTAGAGCAAATTCGACCCAAGACCAAAACTTGATACTTACCGAATGATATAGAAATCGTTGATGTAAATTATCAAAGAAAGTTCACATGGGCATTTGATCAAACACATTGTAAGCGTACTGGAATATTGTCTGGGCATAACTAGTTGCAAAGTAATGCACCACCCATATCATAGGGTTCATCATGGTTTACAATCTCTATTACAAGTGAGGCACACACGATTTACACTTACCCATAAATACTGAGATATATGGTGCAACAAAAATCGACATTGAAAGTTAAAACATACCTTGGGGAGGATATAGTAATCACAATTTTATGAGATGATGGATGGAACGAGTGTGTAAAGGTTGAAGGCTCCACAGATTATGCAATTTATAATAAATAGAACGGGGCACTGCCTGGCAGTAGCTGTTGTGATCCTATAGCGTCAGGGTGCTGAATATTAGGCTGGAGACGACGCCGGGGCGCTGACATGGGTTGTTGAGTCTGGACCTCAGTGTTGGGGCGCTGAGTCCCTTTCATATTGGGCGCCGGGCGCTTAGGCTCGACTTGAGTTTTCGTCCCTTAATATTGAAGGGGCGCGCTGAACTATATATTGAGCGCCGGGGTAGCTGAGCGATCATCAAACTTGGCTTGGATGGAATTTTGGCTCATCTGTCAATCAATAAAAGTGCATGAAGGCAAATAAAATAAGCTAGAATAAGAATTAAAAATAAAATATGATATAAATATAAAAATAAAAATAAAAATAAAATAAAAACAAAAACTCTTGGGGTTGCCTCCCTATAGCGCTTGGGTTATAGTCGTCAGCCTGACTTTGCGGTGTTGCTCAGTTGTCAACTGGTTCGGAGAGGTACTGGACCGTAGCTTGACGTTCGATGGGTCCACTCCAATAATGTTTCAAACGTTGACCGTTGACCTAGAATGTACGCTTTGAGTTCGGTTCCTCGACCTCAATGTGTCCATGTAGAGCGACAGATATAATCACGAATGGCCCAGACCACCGGGATTTCAATTTCCCAGGAAATAACCGCAAGCGTGAGTTAAAAAGTAGTACTTGTTGGCCCGGTTCAAATGTCCGATTGAGAATTTTCTTATCATGCCAGGCTTTGACTTTCTCTTTGTAAAGCTTTGCGTTCTCATAGGCATTGAACCGAAATTCATCCATCTCGTTTAACTGCAGTAACCTTTTCTCACCCGCTGCTTCTAGATCAAAGTTCAGTTTCCGCATGGCCCAGTGTGCACTGTGTTCTAGCTCGACTGGAAGGTGACACGCCTTTCTAAATACCATTCTGTAAGGTGACATACCAATTGGATTTTTGTACGCTGTTCGATATGCCCATAAGGCATCGTCAAGACGCAATGACCAATCTTTTCGTAACGGATTGACCACTTTTTCCAGAATTCGCTTGACCTCCCTATTCGATACTTCTGCTTGACCATTGGTTTGGGGATGATACATACATTTGCTATTTTATATTTAACCCCATACTTTACAAGCAATTTTGTGAACTGCTTATTACAGAAGTGAATTCCCTCATCACTTATTATTGCTCTCGGCGTCCCAAATCGGGTGAAGATATTTTTCTTTAAGAATCGGAGAACAACGTTGGCGTCATTTGTGGGTAAAGCTGCGGCTTCTACCCATTTGGAAACATAATCGACCGCTAACAAGATGTATCGATTATTAAAGGACGATGGAAACGGTCCCATCACTCATTAGAAAATCGGCTATAGCGACGGTCGTCGACCGACCGTCGCTATAAAGCCAAAAAGACCATCACTAAAGTTTTAGCGACGATCGCCGACCGTCGCCATAGAACCCGTCGGTAAAGCCTATAGCGACGGTCTTTTTGCCTATAGCGACTGTGATCATGACCCTAGCTATAGGTCATGTCAAAATCGTGTATTTGCTCTTTACTTAACGGTTCTTTGAGAGTTATTGCTACGGTGTGACCAGTAGCTATAGATGTTCTATAAGCGACGCGGTGACCGTCGCTATAGGGATGTGTTATATAGAACACTATAGCTACGATCGATGACCGTCGCTATAGCCTTTTCATATAAAAAAAATTAATAATGCACATTTATTCAACAAACACAAATACAATATAAAATAAAATATAAAAAATATTATATATGTGAGACCCCAGATTTTATCAATAAAGATTTAAATTTTGTTGAAATAATTTTTTAATATTATGGTGTGAATTTAAGATAATATTATAGTTGTGGGTAGTATTTATAAATTTTGCAAAGTATGCAAGTGGTTATATTATATTCGATTGGTCGGGGAATATTCGGTTTAGCAGGGAATATTCGTACAACGGCTCAATCATTGGTGGACCCCACAACAGAATTATTGTCGGATTGAGAAAACGACAAAAATATTTTATTGAAATAACGGCGAAAGTTTTACCGTTGATACTGTTGAACTACTCGGTAGTAAAAGTACAGTAATACGTGTGGTTGCATAGTAGCACACGGTATTGATTATTGATGCTTATGTGAGAAGTCACTCAGTTTGATTCTATTATTGTCGATTAATAATATGAATTATTATAGCGATAATGACGTTTTGTTTTATTCATTATTATTAACATAATAAAATGTAAAACATCTTTTATATAAAATAGAATACTTTATTAAAGTTATTACTATAAATAGAATATATTATATTTTATTATGCATATAGTGTTGCATAGTGTTTTTGCATAGTGTTGCATAGTGTTTGCATAGTAAAATGTTTTTATATAAATAGAATATATTATATTTTATTTAAAAGATTTTTTCTTTAAATATGGACCGTCGATTAAAGTAAATCAATCGACTAGTTCATAGATTAGTTACTATGCATTCCATTTTCCTATAAATAGAAGCTCATTCCTTCATTATTTTTCTTTAAATCATTGAAACTCTAGAGAGAAATTATAGAGAGAAGCTATAGAGAGAAAATAGAAAGAAGAAGAGTATTCTCGCTACTTCACTACTTCTATATTAGGTTCTTTTACGGTAAGGGTGTTATTCTTTCTTCTTGAAGAGAACTTCATTATTCCATTCATTATTATTAGTTGGAATAACTTTGTAAAAGTGGCATACCCTATACATAACTCGTATACTGTGGCAGATACCCTATACTTGGTGAAATCCTTATGTTATTTCATTGCTTATTATTACATTGGAATAACTTTGTATCATGTGATTTACCTATACTTGGTGACATTCTTCTATTATTACATTGGAACATCACATGCGTGTGTTTTACACCGGACTGGTTCCGCTTTTTTATTATTCTACGTTGGAACATCACATGCATGTTTTACAGGACTGGTTAAAATCTTTATCATTTCATTGGAATATCCTATCATGTGTGTTTTACACCGGATCCTGGTTCCATCTTTATTATTACATTGGAACATCACCGTCGATTGTGAATTTCACACGACCGGTTCCGTTATTATTATTACGATGGAATAACTTGTCTATCTGCAAGCACCGCATGCATGGTGATTTCTTTTGTTATTTCATTCTTTATTATACCCGGTTGGTTAAAACTTGGACTTCTATACTCCATGAAATTAGTAGAATATCCTTGATATTTGCGTTTCATCCAAAGATATCTTTTCATGGAAATATTCTTCTCGATCATTCTTGAATTTTACTCTCACTTAAACAATGATCATGTTGACAATTTGGACGTTAATAATTCATGGATTAAATAATTCTTGAACTTGTTTTATTGAATTATTATGTCATTGTCATCATCCTCATGTTATATTATGTTATCTTTTGGCTTACGATGCATAGATGAACTTAGTATGATTATGACCGGGGATCATTTGGTATAATCATGACTTGATATAAATGATGTGACAAAAGTCCTCGGTGGCACAGAATGCGTTGATGGATAGTTTTGGTATGATTATGACGAGGGGTGATTCGGTATAGTCATGACCATTGATAATTTGATGAAAATCCTTGGCCGTGGTACGTGGATGATTAGATGTGGTGGTTTATTTATTGTTTGAGTCTCACGATAAAAATTGATGAAAACTTTTAAAACCTAAAAGATAGTAGACTTTTATTCTCTACTTGACTCTTTTAATGGATTGCTTATTCCACTGCAGATTAAACTGGTTTGTCTATTGTATTTTATCGGTTTAACATTTGTTGAAGGCTAATGATAATTTATTCTGCATTATCTTAGTCATAATATTTCTTATTGGCTAGTTGAGCTCACCTTTTTTTTTCACCTTTGTTCTCTTTGAAATGAGAATATAATTGAGACAGTCGGGGGAGTAAGTAATGGTCCGGAGGAGGATAGCTTTAGTATTCCTCACTATTACGTGAAATAGTGTAATAATAGTTGTAATGAGGACTCCTTTTGAGTTTGTATAATATCTAGTAGACAATATTTGTATTCAAACTCACATGATTTATGTCGTATTATTACACGACAGTTATATTAGTAAGTTGTATTTGAATTTATGTACTACGTAAGTGGCGACCAAGAGATGGGTGACGATACCACAATTTTTAGGCGTCAATATACATCATTTAAAATCATTCACATTACAACATTACAATATAAGAAGAGATATTTTACAACATTACAATCATTCACAACATTACAACACAATATTTTAGTTACATCTAAGAAGATATGTCGAGCAGCCTCAATAGTCCATATTCTTGGAGAAGCTTATAGATGGAGCCACCAGGAACATATTCACATTACAACACCTTTGAAATTACTTAGTAAGTTACAATCATTCACATTACAACACCTTTTGCTTGAACTGCTTGAGCTGGACCTTCATCTGGCATCAGTGGCAGAACGTCTGACTGCAGCCCACCTGCCCACTGGTTTCCGTCAAGATTAGGCTTGAAATATCCCAGCTCCCTTCGGATCAAATCAAGTGATTTACCCTCTCCATGGGCTGCTCCATATAAGAAGGTGGGGACTGCAGGCTATTTTCAAGATCATGAGCTATATTGAAAACATAAATAAAGAAATATGCCATATAAAAAAATGTAACAGAATAAGAATGTAACAATCTTAAAACTAATGTCGGTTACTTTTTATAAAAACATAGTATATCTATCTGCAAAGAATTTACAAGTCTAATGGGAGAAGAGTGGCTGAACGTTGACTGCCTTTGATACTAGAACCGCGAAATAAGAGTCACAAAATCCAAGGAAAATAGAATAGGTGCCAGTAACCATAGGCTTGTAGCTAGGTATGAGTTCGGATGTAGGCTGTTCTCTATGGCCAGAGAACAGTCGTCTCAGGAATCGTTTAGAGTGTTAGCAAATTGCCTTAGGGAAAAAAAGGGAAAGTCACTTGCCTCTCATTGTATGGCTAAGATATAGGGCTTTAAGGCCCCTTCTTAGTCTTTTTAATGGATTTACTTTATATGGTCTCTCTATTTGTGATTGAAAACAATATATCAGTCCATGTTTTGATTAGAAACAACAGTGACTGAATAAACATGCAAAGTTCTAAAATGTTTTTGAGATCATTCATTCGTGATAATAGCATACAAAATCCACAGAGTATTTTCGTGCTTAGATATTCAGTAAGTTCCTACTGTTAGGAATATGCTAACTGAATCATAGTTTAAATTGTAACATGCAGTTGACGGGAAAGATAGTAGCAAAAGAGTTGGGAGGAACAACTCGACCTGTTAGATGGTAAACCAACTACTTCAAGTGGTAAAAGAATTGTCATACTAAAGCTTCTCTACCATGAGCTTTGAGCTTTGCCAATTATTATGCATTTTATAAATCACACTCACAGTCTTATTCCCTGAACGTATTTCATTAACAGCATTCTCATTTATATGCAGCTAGTTATAACTTCATGAAACAAACCTTGAAGACTTGAGCCAACATCAGCTGCTAGAGATTTTGCAGGCTAAGGGGTGAAAACATATATGGTCCACAACACCAAGCCGTGGATGACTTCCTTGATGCTGCCCAAGGTCAATAGCATCAAAAGCAGCTCTCACCATGGCAAACACCGTATTCTTCAAGGGACACGAGTCTGATGGTTCTGGAGCCAATTTGGAGACGAGGGTATAACCAACTCTATTATAAGTTTCATCTTCAAACTTATTCAAAACAGCAGCTTCTGGGAATAGTTTGGCAGCTCGTTCAATCGAATCCAGTGCAGCCCTGTTTCGGCTTTCAGATATGTAAACCTTAGAACAACCCAGCATCATCTTTAACATTTTTCTTCGTCCCGCCAATGCTCACAAACTGAAAGAAAATAGACTATAAACTTATAACTATATCTGGATATACACAAGCGCTAGCAACTGAAGTTCAAATTTTGAATTACTTAGTAAGTTCAGCCACAACTTCTATCACAGGTTGAACAAAAACATTTAGTCCTCCTTACAGACTTGCAGAATTTTAACTAATATTAGAGGATCATAACATCTTAAAACTCAGATTCTTTTATGTGAAGGGTGCGAAAAAAAGATACCACAGTTTGATATTCTTATGCATGAAGCCTTGAACTTATAACCTTAAGCATAATATCTTTGGACAACGATTCTAATTAATAAGAAATAAAAGTAAATGAAAATGGGAATGGTTTCAGAGATCCTGAGTAAGCAAAGTGCTCAAATGTATATGGTACCCAACTAAGGCACTTGATTCATGTACAATTAACCAAGCAATACCTACTAGTCACTAGCTCGATTTCGAGATTTTGGATCAGATGAAATGTTTTTCCAAGCTTGTGAATAAAATAAAGTAAAATTTCATAAAGAAAAAGTAAATAAAAATAAAAATAAAATGTTTCAACATTAATCAATTAATATCAAGCATGAATTTTTATCATCTGAATGAGAAGTCTTCAGCTTCAAACCAAATTCTTTTACATTACAATTGCTATAATCCAAGTACAAATTAAATTAATGAGCCATCTTCAATTACAGGAAAATGCAAGAAAAAAAGAGAACATAAATTCTTATAATCTAAACAAGAATCTGGTCAGATCAAAATTAAAATAATAACTAATGATTTAAACATCATGAATAATTCTTATTTATTATGTTTCAATATTATTTAATGAAAAAATTGACAAGTGAAGCGGAAAAGGACAAAGAATCAATCCACGGACCACGTGCAACCACTAGTCCAACTTGATCTAGAGTGAACTGGCTAGGAGAAATCACACTTGGGAACATAATAAGCAAATTGCTCTCAATTTTGAATAATAAAATATAAAAGGAAAATCATGAAGCTTACACTCGCTAAGAGGAAAAAGCAGAATAACTAATCCAAGATATACGAAATACTGAGCATACCGCATGGAATATAGCGGGGAAAAACGATCGATCATTATCAAATTCTCATATTACAATAAAGATTAATAACTAAATCGAGAGCGTATAATGACCCGTAGGTCTTAGAAGTCTTAGTTTCTAATTGGGACACTGGGAAACCGACCCGAGACCTGCAGGACCCGCCGTAGGGTTTCTTTGGTTCGTGATGGACTTGACAGAGTGCTTTCTGGCTAATACGCTAAGACCAGTAGCTAATTTGACAAGACCATCTGAACCATGTAAGATGATGACCAGTAGAAGATGACAAGTGGTGATCGATTAACGAATGGCGGAATCTTGAAATGATTTCGGTGATTTGGGTTAGAGAGGAAAAAGATGTAGAGGAAGAGTAACGAGAGAGAAATTGTTAGAAAGGAGGGAGATGACTCGAGAGGAAGAAGATAATTTGGGGGAAAACATTAGACCGAAATAGTGAAATGATTTGGGGGAAGATGGGAGGGTTTTTTCTTTAAAAGACCTCTATACCGACGGTTCCGTGTCGACCGTCGCTATATATACTCTATAGCGACGGTTCCGTGCCGACCGTAGCTATAGCTCGTCGCTATATGTCGAATTTCTAGTAGTGCATAAAATCGATTCCCCACACGTCGAATAGTTCAACCTCTAGAATTGTGTTGAGTGGCATTTCATTGCTCTTGGAGATATTACCTACGCGTTGGCATCGATCGCATTTCAGCACAAAGAGGTAAGCATCTTTGAATAAAGAAGGCCAGAAAAATCCTGATTGTAGTACTTTTGCTGCTGTTCGATCACCGGAATAATGACCTCCGTAATCTGAGGAGTGGCAATGGCCTAATATACTATCCATTTCTTCATGAGGCACACAACGTCTTATCATTTGATCTGCACAGGCCTTAAACAGAAATGGTTCATCCCAATAGTATTGCTTCACATCGTGGAGAAACTTCTTTCGTTGTTGTGAGGTCAAATCCGATGGTAACACTTTGGCAACCACGTAATTCACATAGTCAGCATACCAAGGTAATATTGTGGTTACTCGGAACAGTTGTTCATCCAGAAATTTTTCGTTGATCAGTATGTTGTCTTCATTCTATACCTCTTCGTTTTCCAACCGAGAAAGATGATCCGCCACCTGATTTTCTGTCCCCTTTCTGTCCCGGATCTCCAGATCGAATTCTTGTAACAACAGTACCCACCGTATCAAATGCGGTTTTTCATCCTTCTTCTCAATCAGATATTTAATGGCAGAATGATCAGTGTAGACAATTACCTTGGTGCCAATAAGATACGCTCTGAATTTGTCGAAGGCAAACACCACTGCAAGTAACTCTTTTTCGGTGGTTGTGTAGTTCAATTGGGCATCCGTCAGCGTCTTACTAGAGTAGTAGATAGTGTGAAAAATCTTGTCGTGACGTTGACCCAACACTGCTCCCACTGCGTAGTCACTGGCGTCGCACATCAATTCAAACGGTAAAGACCAATCGGGCGCCACAATAATTGGAGCAGAGATCAATTTCTTCTTTAATACCTCAAATGCCTCGATACATGACTGATCCATTTTGAACGTGACATCTTTCTCCAAGAGGGAACATAGGGGTTTCGAAATCTTTGAAAAATCTTTAATGAAACGTCTGTAGAAACCCGCATGTCCCAAGAAGCTTCGTATTCCCTTCACAGATGATGGAGGAGGCAGTTTCTCAATCGTCTCAATTTTTGCTCTATCCACCTCTAATCCTGATACAAAAACCTTATGCCCCAGAATAATCCCTTCTTGTACCATGAAATGGCATTTTTCCCAGTTAAGCACCAGGTTAGTCTCCACACATCTTTTTAACACCAAGATCAGATTCTTCAAGCACAAGTCGAAACTATCACCGAACACGGAGAAATCATCCATAAATACCTCTAAATTATGTTCGACCATATCGGAGAAGATTGCCATCATACATCGTTGGAAGGTTGCCGGCGCATTACATAAACCAAAAGACATACGCCGGAATGCAAACGTACCGTATGGACATGTGAACGTGGTCTTTTCTTGATCTTTCGGAGCTATAGAAATTTGATTGTGCCGAAATATCCATCCAAAGAGACAAAAGAGAATTGATGTCCCGCTAACTCCGTCAACATCTCGATCAATGAGCAGCAAGAGGAAAGTGATCCTTGCGTGTGGCTTTATTCAACTTACGGTAATCCATACATACTCTCCAGCCTGTAACAGTTCTAATCGGGATGAGCTCATTAGCTTCATTCTTCACCACTTTCATACCCCCCTTTCTTGATGCATGACGACTCATCTCGGACTTACCCCATTAACCGTCTCGAGATTGGGTAAATAATCTGAAGCATCCAACCATTTTATAATTTCCTTTTTCACCACATCTTTCATAATGGGATTTAACCTTCTTTGGATCTTAATGGTTGGTTTTGACCCCTCTTCCATTAAAATCTTATGCATACAGAAAGATGGGCTAATACCTCGAATATCCGCTATAGTCCACCCAATCGTTGATTTGAACTCGCGTAGAACCCGTAGCAATTTTTCCTTTTGGGTGTCAGTTAACTCTGTCGAAACAATAACTGGTAGAGTTGAATCTTTCCCCAGATAAGCATACTCAAGATGACAGGGGAGTGGCTTTAATTCCAACATCGGTGGCTCTTCTATCGAGGGTTTGCACTTTTTACCTTCTGTTTCGAGCATATCAAGGGTGTCGAATGGTTTATTATTTTTCCGGAGAAACGATGTTGTATCTAGCCATTTGATTTGCTCAATGTCCTCATCAATACCATAGTCGTCTGTTTCGAACAACATAGATTCTATCGGGTCCTCAGAGTATTTTTCGCAAAACTTGTGATTAACTAACTCATCCATTAAATCCACCCGCAAACACTCACCTTTTTCCTTCGGATAAGACATTGATTTAAACACATTAAAAGTGACCTGCTGATCTTTAACTCGCATTGTCAATTCTCCTTTCTGTACGTCGATCAATGTTCTCCCCGTTGCTAAAAATGGTCGCCCGAGAATGATGGGAATTTCCTTGTCTGCTTCACAATCCAAGATAACAAAATCTGCTGGGAAGATGAATTTATCCACTCTTACTAATACGTCTTCAACGATACCTCGTGGATATGTAACTGATCAGTTCGCCAACAATAAACTGATATTTGTTGGTTTTGGTGCCTTGAGCCCAAACTGACTATAGACTGATAATGGCATCAAATTAATACTGGCCCCCAAATCACATAATGCTCTTCCCAAAAACTGGTTATCAATGTCGTACGGAATAGTAAAACTACCTGGATCTTTCAACTTCGGAGGCAACTTGTTCTGGATAATTGCGCTGCATTCTTCAGTTAGTGTTACTGTTTCAAAATCACCCAGATTCCTTTTCTTTGACAACACATCCTTCATGAACATAGCGTAGCTCGGCATTTGTTCTAAAGCTTCGGCAAATGGGATGTTAATATGCAACTTCTTGAAAATATCCAGAAATCTTAAAAACTGCTTATCTAACTTGGATTTCTGAAACCTCTGCGGATACGGTATGGGCGACATTGTGACAGTTGGTTATGGTGCATTCTGCTCTACGATTTCCTCTTTATCTTTCCCGGTTTCTACAACTTCTTCTATTTCAGCTGTTGTGTTGTCCCTCTTTTCCTTATCCTTAACTGTTTCTTGCAAATCCTTCCCACTGCGTAAAGTTACAGCCTTGCAATGCTTGTTTCTGCCCGAATTTATTTCTATGTCACTCGGGAGCGTTCCTAGTTGACGGTTATTCAATGCATGTGCTATTTTTCCCACTTGATTTTCCAGATTCTTTAACGATGCCACATGGCTTTGCAAAGTAAGCTCTACTTGATTCAATTTCTTATCTTGTTCCTCGTTCTTTTTGTCAGAAGCTCTAATGAATTTTTCCAAGGCTTCTTCCAAACTTGATTTCCTCTCTGGTTGTTGAGTCTGATTTTGAAATCCGGAGGTGTTTTGTTGTCTAGGTGGTTGAGCTGCAGCTTGATTGTTACTCCATGAAACCCGGATGATTTTTCCAACTCGGATTATAAGCATTTTGAGTCGGATCACGGTTGAGTTGAAGCGATTATAGTTTCCTCACGATTTGTGCTAATTCGTAATTTATAGCACATTGATCCGTGATCATGACCCCCAAAGACACAACTCATAAATCATCGCTTCTCTATTTGTGTGGCTTGTGGGACGCCATGTTTCCATATGCTTAGCTATTGCGGTCACTTGTCTTTATTAATCTTCGTCATCGCGTCCACTTCATACTTTCCGATGCTTTCGGATGATTAGACCTCGTCGTGGCCACTTGATAGTTGTTGGTGGCCATTGTCTCTAACAATTGATACGCCTCATCAAAATTCTTGGACATGATCGCTCCTCCTACTACTGCATCAATACTAGACCTCATGGACGCGTGCAAACCATCACAAAATATCCCTAATTGCATCCACTGCGGAATTCCATGATGAGGGCACTTACGGAGCATATCCTTGAACCTTTCCCATGCCTCATATAACGACTCTGAATCAAATTGTGCGAAAGTATGAATATCATTCCGTAGTTTTTCCGACTTCGCTGGTGGGAAGAACTTAGCTAAAAATTTCTGAGCTAAGTCATCCCAAGTGGTGATTAAGCCAAGAGGCAAAGAGTGTAACCAGCTTCGTGATTTATCTTTTAAAGTAAACGGGAACATCCTCAACCTTGTAGCATCTTCCGATACATTGTTAAATTTGTCGCAAACTTCCAAAAAAACTCAAGATATGCTCATTAGGATCATCTATCGAATTACCCCCAAACTGACATATATTCTGTAGCATCTGAATTGTTCCCGGTTTTATCTTGAAATTGTTCGCATTGATTGTCGGCCTCTTAATACTCGACTGTAAATCCGTGACATTCGGCATGGCGTAATCCCTAAGTGATTTGTGTTCGTTCTCTACCATGTTCATGAGTATTTCCTGGTTTGCCAGTTCTTCTTCCAAATGTATAACCTCACTATTCAAACGCACTTTCCGGAACTTCCTCTAGATGTCGTCTGTATACGAAAAAAGTTCCTTTTTAGCTTTCGATCTAGTGTTCATACACGCACAAGAATTCCTGCCAATCCAAGAAGAAAAATAAGTAACGTTAAAATTAAGACTGAATTGATTATAACTAATATGAAATTAATATTAATAAAAAATTCCCCGGCAGCGGCGCCAAAAACTTGTTGGTTGATTTCGCAATTAAAGAATACGTGCAAGTATACACGGTCAACAAGTAATAAAGTGATAAAATAGAGTATCGTTCCCACAGAGAATTCTAATTAATAAATTCCAACTACTAGCATTGTATCAATCCATTTTTATTCAAATAATAATAAATTATGATTTTCTGAAATATTAAAACTAAATTAAACAATTAAAGATATTATTCTAAAATAAGCAAATAAATAAACTAAGATTTGAGTGAATGACTTCCGATAGATAAAGATTAAGACTTCAATATCCCCAATTATGAACTATAAATCAATTATCCAATTATCCCAACTATTATGTCTACTAAATTGTTAATTGGAATTCTCCAATGCCAAAAGTCCTTTTCCAAGTGATCAACTGACTTCTATTTAATCCAGATTATTCTTGCTATATTCCTATGCAAAATAAGTGAATTAAACTCCTTTAATCCCAATTCCTTATGTGTTACATGTGGTGAAAAGATATTTCCATTGAATTCACAAACCTAATTATTCACTGTGCAAATAAATAAGTCACACGTTATCAAACCCAGTTCTAACCCTAGAATTCCTCTTCCAATTTCTTCTAGAATAACAAGGTAATTATTGGCCAAATAATTAAGCAATAGATGCAAGGCATGATAAACAATTCACTTCAACATAAATAATTGGAATAACTGAATAACTAATTTATAGCCATAAAAGGTTCAATTGAAATCTTAATTAAAGAATTAGTTCATAACGAAAATAAAAACCAATAATTGTTTGTAAATCATCCCTAAAGAATTACAAATTGAAAATAAGGAGAAGAAGAAGAAAACTCTTTAGCCAATTCTTAGTCTTCAAGTAATCCTCGTATAACCTCCAATGAATGAATGAATAGATGAATCCAATCCCCTAATTTCAGCACTCTAATCCCTTTTTATAGCATGCCACAATCCCAATCCACTTAGGCTTTAAACAACAATCAATTTAGTGGGTAAACGAAAAAGTCAACACGCAAGTCCCTGGTCAACGCCTGACACGGCCCAGCTCCAGCGCCTCGGCGCTCTCTGTAGTTCAATTCCCAGCGCCCTGGAGTTGGGCTTCCAAAAATTACAATTATGCCCTTTTCAGCTTAAATTCCCCCGTTTGCTCCTACAGCTGCCAAATCTACAAAATAACACCTAAACACAGCAAAAATATTCTTAAACGACTCGAAGATACAACAATTTAAACCCAAGTATATCTGATTTATGTGTATATTACCCAATCATCATAAAGTCATAGCCTATGCCTCGAAACAACTCAAAGAATATGAGAGGAATTATCCTACTCATGATTTGGAGTTGGCAGCAGTCGTTTTTGCGTTAAAAATCTGGAGACACTACCTGTATGGGGAGAAAGTGGAGATCTATACAGATCATAAAAGCCTCAAATATTTCTTCACCCAAAAAGAACTCAATATGTGACAACGACATTGGCTCGAGCTGTTGAAAGATTATGACCATACCATCCAATATCATCCTGGAAAAGAAAACGTGGTAGCTGATGCATTGACTAGAAGATCATACGCGGGTACGAGTGCAATGTTGTTAACACAAAGGCATATTTTGTATGACTTGCAAAGGATGGAGATAGAGGTAAAGGCTCCAAGTACCCACGTGATGATATTAAACATACGAGTAGAACCGACTTTAATCGATAAAGTTAAAGCTGCTCAAGCTACGGACATGGAGCTGATGCGTATGAAGAAGAAAGTGCAAGAAGGTGTTATTCCAGAAGCAAGAATCGATGAAGAAGGAATACTTCGAGTCAACTCCAGACTTTGTGTTCCTAACGATTCTGACTTGAAGCATAGAATCATGATGGAGGCACACAACACACCGTTTGCAATCCATCCTGGGAGTACCAAAATGTATCATGATCTTTGACATACATTTTGGTGGAATAATATGAAGAAAGAGATCGCGGAGTTTATCTCGAGATGTTTAACTTGTCAATGTGTAAAGGCAGAGCATCAAGTGCCAAAGGGTCCATTACAACCACTTGAGATTCCGAAATGAAATTGGGAACACATTACTATGGATTTTGTTACGGGTCTTCCCAAGGTATCTCAAGGCGTAGATGCGATTTGGGTCATTGTTGATAGATTAACCAAGTCTGCCCATTTCTTGCCTATACGGGATACTTATTCCCTTGAACGTCTTGCTAGTATGTATGTGAATGAGATTATGAGATTAAATGGCATGCCAATATCCATAGTTTTGGATCGTGATCCAAGATTCACTTCATAATTTTGGGTTAGCTTGCAGAAAGCTATGGGCATGGATTTACGATTCAGTTCAGCATACCATCCTCAAACAGACGAACAATCAGAGAGGACTATTCAAACTCTTGAAGATCTATTAAGACTCTGTGTCCTAGATTTCAAAGGGAGTTGGGATAAGTTCCTACCATTGGTGGAATTCTCCTACAACAACAGTTATCAAGCAAGTATAGGCATGGCTCCATTTGAAGCATTATATGGACGAAAATGTCATTCTCTAGTATGCTGAGACGAGGTGGGTGAAGCAATATTGTTGGAACCAGAATTGGTACGCATGACTACAGAAAAGATTCAAATGATTCGACAACGTATAAAGACCTCACAAGATCGACAAAAGAGTTATGATGATCTTCATCGAAAGGACGTGGAATTTAATATTGGAGATCATGTATTGTTACGTATTGCTCCATGGAAGGGAGTTACAAGATTCGGGAAGAGAGGAAAGCTCAATCCACGATTTGTTGGTCCATTTGAGATTCTTGATTGAATAAGAAATGTGGCCTATAGACTCGCATTACCTCCAAGCATGTCTTGTGTTCATAATGTTTTTCATATATCTATGCTTCATAAATATGTGAACGACCCGAACCACATTATTGAGTTAGACCCAGACGAGATAGCCGAAGATTTAACGTACGAGGAGGTTGTGACAACTCAAAAATTTATAAAATCTTGAATGATTAGAATAAAGGTTAAAGAATAAAACCTATATGAGAATTTGAGGATTTATTTAAAATTTTCAAGTAAAACCTATATGGTTTACAATTCGAATGAGAATAGAGAAAATATGGGTTACAAAAATTTCAAAACCCTATAAATGAATTTATATATACTTGAAGGAATATTAAGAATAAGGTATTATGATACCTGTAAATTCGATGTGAACTAAATAGTCTAAGAAATGTTATATATGTACATGTGGAAATTTTATTAAGGAGATAAGATTTCACATGAAGAGGTGTTATGAAGTTAAACGAAGATGAGTATATGTATAGAAATATATATACTTAGTAAGGTGCTATATATATTTTCGCAAGAGGAGTAATGAATTAAGTTAATGATATAAGGATCAAGATAAAACTATGTTAGTAATTAACATAGCTTGAATGTGGGCCTTGATTGGCAAATAAGAAGATAAATAAGTTTCAAGTTATTAGCTAATATGATTAGCAATAAAAATGGAGTAATTTAAAACTCAAATTTTGAGTTAGAGATAGAATTTTGAAGCACGGACTGCTCGATTGCGTCCGGAACGTCAAGTTTAGTCAGAAAGGACAATTAACACAAAATGTGTCAAGGTTGACTTTTCGTTAAAGTCAACAGTTGACTTTTATAGAAAAAGGTCAAAATTGGAGTTAGAAGTGAAGCATGTTATGATTATGTGAATTATGTATATGATTAAATAAATATACATTATATAATGTGAATACCTTTATTTTGTATATAAAAGTGAAATAAGAATTAAGTTATGTAACCTAATATATATATTGGGTGTGTTAATTAAATAACCTAAAAAGTTATAATATGGTAGAATATTAGTATTTATAATATATACTAATTTTAAGAGATTTATTTTATACATCTCAGTTAATTAATTTTATAACCTAATTAATGTAAGTCTAATTGGGTTAAGAAATTAAATGTACTTGGGTAAGAATTTGTATTTAAATTGAGTACATTGAAACCCTAATGAAATGAGTAGGGTAAGATGTAATTTAATGTAATGGATCATATTAATATTATGACCCAAACATTTTAGTTAGGAAGTTATGACCATTTCAATTTCTATGATTTTCCAACGAAAACGGCTATAACCGGAGTTCTATAACTCCGATGGCCGCGAAATTTAAACTGGAGTGTCACGTTAACACGTATAAGATTGTGTCAAAAGATAGGAATTTCTGGAGTTAAGCGTGATGGGGCTAATTTCTTAAGGAATTGACTAAAAATGATTTTTGAAAAATACCAAAGGAAGTTGGAAAATTATGAAAAAATACTTTTTGTTTATGAAATATATGCATATGTGTTTGGACAAAAGATAGAAAAATAATAAACTGATTTAGTATTTTTCGTGAAAAGGATATGGAATCCAGCTTGCTGGATTGAAAAATCTGTTTATTCAGCTTGCTGAATTGAAAAGAAGTTTACTGAATTGAAAATATGTTGAATCCAGTTTGTTGGATTGCAGTTTGGTTGGTTGATTAGCCATCTAGATGCTGGATTTGGAATCCAGGTTATTGGATTTGGAATCTAGTCTGCTGGATTGGCAATTTGGTTACTAGATTTAGAATCCAGGTTACTGGATTAGTATTTGACTTATTAGATGTTAAAGAATAACTTATGAAATGAAAAAGCGAGTCTTAAATCATAATGGATATGATATAGTGATTAAGGAATTTTCAAAGAATGATACTAATACTGATGTGTTAAGATGTTATCTAATATTTGATTAAGTGTTAGATAATCTATTAATAAAGTAATTGTATTATGATACAAAGTAGAATATGCTGATTGAAAGACCAATCTTATTAATGATAGGTCTTACCAAAAGAAGTTAACTTAAATTGCGTAGCAATAGTCAACGAATCAGGCAAGTTTCCTTAACTCAAACTTGAGTTGTATGTTCAAAGCATGTTAGTGAATAATTGTTGTTAATTATTCACATCTATACTGATTATTGATGCGCACGTTGTGCATGTTATAAATGTTCTTTAGGTATGAAAGGCTGATCACCTTCATTACCATTTGGTTCAGTTAATCTGTTCATGTTCATGCTTGACCATTCATTTTGCTTGACTTGGTCGTTCAGCTAAGAAAATTTGTTCATGCTCTTTCACAATGGTTATATTGTTGAAAGTTAGCTAGCTTATTGTTCAATTCTTTCAATCATGATATATCCTCAAATAAATTTAAACTTGCTGGGCAAATTTGTTGCTCACCCTTGCTATATCATGATAAAATTTTCAGATTTAGATGAAAGCTCGAATAAAGACAGAAGCAAAGTCAAAGTGCAAGATTAAATTATGTTGTAGTTAGATCTATTAAATTTTTTGACGAAAATAGTATTGTAAACCTTTAAGATATTGAAGGTATGTAATAAGTTAAGGTTGTAGACCTTGGGATTTATGTTGTAAAAGTTTAATGTATAAACAATTTATGTTTATATCTTCCGCAATAGTTATAGAAATGATGTACCAGAACTGAGGTAAAAAGTACCCGGATTTGGGGATGCTACAGGTGGTATCAAAGTCGTAGGTTATAAACCTTAGGTAGGGGTACCATAGGCTATAACCGCGGAGATGAATAGGAATAAACTCAGATCGAGTTTAAGTGATATGAGATGAATTTTTGGAAATTCATTATTAAGTAAAGATGAAGATAAATAAGATTCAAAGAAGAATCTTGAAGAGATATAAGGATAAGAATCCGGAGTTACCTGACTCCTGTAATAAAGATGAAAAGTGATAATAAATAAACTATGTCTATAAGATGAAAAGTGTAAATAAAATCAAAATATAATATGATTAAAGAGAAGAATAAGAAGATCGTAAAATAAAACGATCGTAAGTATAAGGAGAAATTATTACGAAATAAGATCATGACGTGATCAGATTAAATTATTGAATAACATATGATATGTTAAGTGATTGGTATGATATAGCTTGACGCTATAAAGAGAAGGTAATATGAAATGGTACTATGTAAACTCAGAAAAGAGTGGAAAATGTTAAGATACAGATTAAAGAAAATTCGTATTAAGAAAAGAGAAAGTAAGAATGATGAGGGATTTCAATTGAGGACTCATGTCAGCAGCTGAGTTGTATGATTCCTTGTATGGGCGGGGAATTTGTACTTGGTTTTAGAATCACTTAGCTTCCTGGTCGATATAGTGGTTAGGTTGACCAATTCTTTGTATGGGCGGTGAATTGTATGCTTAGCTTCCTATATTGATTAGTGGCCGAGTTTGGTTTGGCAACCACTTAGTTTCTTACATTGATAATCATTGGAACCTGATGTCGCGCTATTTACTATATGCATGTTGATAAGGTGTTTCTTTTCTCATGTGTATAACGAATAGGTAGAGAATATAAGGATTAGTTACGAGTTATTAAAACTCATATTTATGGTAAGTTTATGACATATAATCATATGGTATGTTTTGAACCCCTCAGCGAATGGACGCCTAAGGTCTGTCTAGGATAAGTTCTTAAACCCATATGATTGTGGCAAGTTACTGAACTCATAATGTGTGGTAAGTTTGATGAACTGGATATGGGAAAGTTGTGAATGGAGAATTGAGGATGATAGAAATAGATAAAATTATTAAGAAATGGATCAGTAGAGAAAGTGAAGTTGATGATGGAAGCATAGGTATTCCAAATCTTCTAGCTATGCTAGACTTCGATGTTTTTGACATCAAGCTAAATTCGCACTGATGTTCTTTTAAAAATGAATTTTGTTATTCTCAACACATAGTGACAAGTGTGTAGGTGTGGACTTCAGGCCACTAACACATCGTTACCTGTTGTGGCATGATGACACCAAAGATGATTTTTAAAGTTTTTTTGAACGATTTAAAGAAGAGTCTATGCTAATTGATTCGGCTAGACGAAAAATGATTTGAATTATCAAAATGTATTTTTATATCATTAATGCATCATGCAACCTGGTGTAAAGATGATAGAAAAATGATGGAGTTATCAATGCAGAATTACTTAGTGTCGGATGTGATCTAAAGATCATTAGCCCACTATAGTATGATGTAGTATGACAAAGTCACAAAATGACGGAATCCTCAAATGGACTGTATATACAGTGCGGTATCATGACGTCAAAATGATTTTAAGAATTTTAAAGGTAAATTATTGCCACTAAATTTGGCCAAAAAAGTTTCGATTGAAATTTGAATTATTGATATGCGTCTAAGCTATTTGATTCAGCTAGATAAATGTTTACAAAATTCAAAGTATTCTTTGAAAGGTTATGACCGAACCAAATTATTTTGGTACGGAATCTTATGATAAGTCTGAGGTGAACAACCTTGAAAATGGGTATATACTAATTGGATAAAATACTCCAATCTAAGAACGCATATAGTCGTTCTGATTACTAAGGTACAATAGACTAATCATCTAAAGTACTCGCATCAGTAGTTTACCTTCTTTGTGATTGTAAACATACCAAATATAAAATATTTCAGAGGTAGAGTACCTTTCTTTCTTAATTGAAAGAGGTAGCAGGTAGAAATACCCTAAACCTCAAAGTTCATGATTTTATGATCCCTCAAACAGATATGAAAATTTTTAAACTCTTTAGAGTAATGTTGTGATAGTATGTGATGATGGATATAAAATCGTGAGAACTCGTTGCGTATGAGTAGAAAATGAGATGATTGAATAAAGGTTATTATGAAAACCTAGTTATGGTGAATGTTTAGAAGATGGAAACTCCTAGTGAGTAGTTATGGTGAAATGTGATAATAGATGAGAAATCCTCAAAGGAGGAAATTATAAAGGTTAAGTTAAAAACGTAGTTTTGATCAATAGAATAGATCCTCATGGAAGGAGAGAGCATGTTCTCATAAATTGAGGATGAAATCTTTTGTGATTAAATAAAGGTTAGTAAGACAACTTAGTTTTGATGAATAAAAGGAGTGGTGATTAGTAGACTGAAATTTTGAGGACGAAATTCTTAGAAGAAAGGGTGAATGTGACAACCTGAAAATTTATAAAATCTTAAATGATTAGAATAAAGGTTAAAGAATAAAACTTAGATGAGAATTTGAGGATTTATTTAAAATTTTCAAGTAAAACCTATATGGTTTACTATTCGAATGAGAATAGAGAAAATATGGGTTATAAAAATTTCAAAACCCTAGAAATGAATTTATATATACTTCACTACAACAAAAAGGCTTATCAATGATCGCCTTTATTAGCGATCGCATGATGCGTCAGCAGATGAATATCAATGACGCGACACGGTCGTTGATATTAGTCGCAGGTAATCTAGTCGCTGGATGGACACTAGCGACCAGTAATAGCGACCGCAATCAGCGACCGTGTCCTTTGCTATTCTGACTCATGCCGAGTCAGTTGTCAGGTGTGACGTGGCACACATGGCAAATGACCGATAATAATTGCGCAATGATTCGCTAGATTCCAAGAAGGTGACGATACGGTGATATATGATGTTAGCGACCGCATGCGGTCGCTGATGGTATTTTTTTTATTTTAAATTTTGCCTGTTTTCTTGATTTCCCAAAAATAACCTGCTTTGCTTTGTACCTGCTTTCAATCCCAACACAGCAGTATATACAAGCATCCATATTAACATCCATCCATGATATAACTACTATATAATAAACATTGATCATCCATGAATAAACATTCATCCAACACAATTCAAGTGCAAACATTCATCCAACACAATACAATCAATATCGTAAACATCCATATAAACCAATACAATTGTCCAAAGAATGAATCTAAACGAGTACAAGGCTTTAAAAATCTAAAAAAACAAGTTTAGGCGCTCTTCATGGATCATCCAAATTATGATCCTGTAATTAACAAAGTTATAAAACATATATGTTACATGTGTTGATACTGCTACGACTTAGGGAAAGCTAAACATAGACAATGTAGTGAAACATATAAGTAAGACAGTGACTCAGAGACTATAAACATATAAGACAATGTAGCTAAACAATAAACGATATATATATATATATATACGGTCGTCATTCTAACTGCTTTGTCTTTCTTTGCCGCCGCTTCATCTGCTTCTTATGCCGCCACATTGCCTCTCGCCAACTAATCGGGGACTAGACTGGCAGATGTCCGCCAAGATATCTGAAGAAGATCACGATCTCGAAAAATCTCTCTCACACGATCGGCAGGAGTATGATAAATTTGGATAACTTTGATGATTTATGTAGGTGGTGGCGGAGTGCTTGTGCCACTGATGGTCGGGTGCCATTTTTGTCCTTGGCCTTTGACATAATTTTTCTTCACGATGGACGCCCTCTCCCATAATTCTTGATCAATCGACGGGCGCGGGGTGCCTTCAGGATAGCGATCGTTCTTTAAGCCCTTATAAGGGTCCTGTCAGAAGATGAACAATTAAATAGTTAAAAATAAATAAAAAAATACTAAAAAAGTTCGTCACAATTTATAAACAATATATTAGGATAAAGTGAACTTATTACCGCTATCAGAACAGTCTCAGGCAGACCATCGCGGGTGGCCACATACACATCCAACCAATTGATAGGTTGACCTTGAGACTAAGACTCCTACAGTTCATTTTCTCATATTATTATGTAAACATATGATATTTTAGCTACAAAAGATGACTGTAAACATAAAAACAAATAACTAAGCCAATAAGCTTGCTATACATACGTACCCTAGCAGTAATATCTTCAGAGCATTTGTGATATCCGCCTCCTCAGACGCGTGCCTTTTGCCTTTTCTCCTTCAGATACACCTGAGGATCTGTTCGAGGTGGCAGTCTTGCGTCTCTTGACCCAGCTCTCAGCTCTCCACTGGTCACACATTTGTACCCATATGGGATGTGCGCACCACCAGGGACTACACTCATGCATATACTGCTCACCCTGTCCTGGATGGTCAATCTCAACATTGTGCAGGGCTTTTTGTCGTTCCTTGTTCAGATTATCTTTAGTTCGAATGGCGCACTTCTGCCAGAACAATGTCTGAATAACTGATGCATGTGCGTTGTCCCATTTATACCGCTTCTACAAATAAAACAATAATAATAATATTAAAACTGTTATATTATATTACCATAATCCAATATTACTAAATAATATTATTTGATTAACTATGTATTATCTATCAGAGTGATAAAAAATATACCCGAAATCAATTATTTGCGATCCTTACGGGCGAGAGGTGTGCTTTCATTTACATGTAATCACCGGCGTAGGCGATTCAGAAGCATAATTGTGAAATGCACTTCACAATTTTACGATCTCGAAAATCACTACAATATACAATAATTTACAGTCATATATATTTATAATAATGGAAATATTAAACCCTTATATATACACGATGTTTAACTTAAGTGCTTTCTGGAGGAGGACGGATCTGTATAAGAATGCAATCATCCAGATTACCCGGGGCCTTCGGCACATGATTAGGGCCCCGACCCAACCCGCGCTTTCGTGCTGCAGGTTCAGAAGACATCTATAAATAAAAAATTTAGGATGTTAGTATGAGTTATAAATGAAAGGTACATAAACATACATTTTATATAAAAGGACAATAATGACAATTAATTGTATGAAATAGTTAACTATGACAACTATAAATGAAAGGTACATAAACATGTTAAGGATATAAAGAACATTCCTATATGTAATTCATTGTAATACAATTAGAACTAAACATACATTTTAATGAAAATCATTGTCTGAGTCAGAATCATTTTGTACAAGTGTCGGAGATTCATAACCATCTTCTTCTTCAGATTCTGTGTCATTGTCAGTCAATAACTCTGTGTCAGACTTTGTATGCTCCATACAATACGGACAAGCCAACTTCCCGTGTGTATTCCATCCAGCTAACATACTATAAGCTAGGAAGTCACTTATAGTCCATATAACCGTTGCCCTAAGGTTGAAATTTGTTTTCGTTGCAACATCCCAAGTCTGTACTCCATCCTCCCACAATACCTTCAACTCGTCTATAAGAGGTCTCAAGTAAAAATCTAAGTTCTTTCCAGGACTCTTAGGACTAGGAACCACGAGTGAAAGAAACAAGTATGGCTGTTTCATACACATCCAAGGAGGCAAGTTGTACGGAGTAACAATCACAGGCCAACATGAGTATGGAACAGCTGAGTGGCCAAACGGATTGAAACCATCGGTGGACAATCCAAGCCTCACATTTCTAGGCTCCAATTCAAACCAAGGATGTGCTAAGTTGAAATCTTTCCAAGCCTGCCCATCTGCGAGATGATTTAGTTCTCCATCTTTAGCTGGAGATTTCGCATGCCAACTCATATGTTCAACTGTTCTTGAAGACATGTGTAATCTTTTAAGCCGATGTGTTATTGGAAAATACCTTAGAATCTTAAATGGTACACTTGAATTTTTTGTAGTCACACCCTCTTTATTAGGCCTAAACTGATCATGACTACAAAACGTGCACCTTGTCATCTGTTCTTTTTTATTCTAAAACAATATACAATCGTTGGGACATGCATCGATCTTTTGGTATCCAAGACCCAACTTCTTCACCATTTTCTTACAAAAGTAATAGTTACTAGGTAATTTCTCATCGTCAGGCAACATACTCTTAATGGCCTTCAAGAGCGACTCAAAACACTCATGGCTCATGTTGTGGTCAGCCTTAATGTTAAGTAATGTCGCCACTATAGACAATGTAGTGTGTTTGGTGCGACCATGCCACAATGGCTCGCTACCCTCGTCTAACAACTTAAAGAAGTCTTTGGCATCAGAATTCATAGGTTGCTCTTTGCCTTGTTCCCAATTAAAATCAGGCCCTGCAATATCATGAACCATTTCATTCATACGATGAGTACTACTGCCCGAATTGTGTACTTCTGTGATGCCACCATCTCTTCTCTGCCCATGTGCCCACCAGCATTCTTCGTAATTTTTCATGAACCCGAAAATAAGTAAATGATAGTTTATCATGTCTCTGTCCATATAATTTACATTCTTACACTTCAAACATGGACATCGTATCTACGACTGACCATTCATACATTTCGGGTGACTATACGCATACTCCAAAAACACTTGTCAACCAGCTCTAAATTTAGCTGTAGCACCTATCTGGGCACTTGACTTTCGGCGTGCCATCCAACTACGGTCTGAATAGAGGTCCATGATTCCACGGTACCTATGTTGACATGAATTATTGTATTCCCTTGTTAGAGATTTACAATTCAGCTCAATCCCATTTATGATGCTTATAAATACATATAGATGTATATGTACATATATAACATGAGTGTGCATCATATATGATTATTCGGGAATTAAACAAGGATACATGCTAAAACAAATTTACACCGCTTGAGATCGACTACCCAAAGGCATGGTATATTGTTATGGATCTTAAATTAGAGTATGGTCTTATGTCATCCTACATATTTTAACTAACACCAACCTAAAGCCAATAGATTCCTAGGGGTAGAATATGAATCATTACATCATGCATGGTCTGCATATATTGCGTATATAAAGATTGCAGAAGAAGGCATACTATTAGTTCCTTAATGTGGGACTATTAGTCATATTAGTCCCTTAATGTGGGATATATCTTGCGAAGGGAGGATCAGTCATTTATTATTTATAGTTTTACAAAGGCCGATCAGCTAGCTGTGGGTCTCCCAGATCTCAACTCAACAACACTATTGGAGTGAGAAGGAGGAAGTAGTGAAGAAATAGTAGGTGTGGATCAGATGTTGTTTTTTACTTTCTTTGTGTTTCTGTTGCTCAAATTGCTTTAAGTTGGGTTCTAACGTATGTTTCAGTTTCCAAGTGAATGAGATGTTAGACCACCACCCGTGAGTTATTTAAATAAAAAAGTTTCAAGCGCTGCGTGTACATTTCTTCACAATTGAAGATGGCTCTAGTAAGGTTTATATTCTTGAATAATTGCTTGTGATGGGTGGGTTGACTGATACATCTGTCATCTATAATTTTTAAGGTTTTTTTAATATATCTGATCTCCTACAATTGCAAGAAATATAGTAGAAGTTGCATAATAGTGGTCAATGCACTTGCAATACAAGTAATCAACCATGAAGAATGTTTGCCAAAGAAAAGTGGCAATCCAGCCCTTTTGTCAACAAGTATTTTCTCCTCATTGTTTTCTTTTTTGTTATTCAATCCAGCCCTTTTGTCACTTCAAATTCCATTGCACCCAATGTACATAGTTCCTTTAAGGAGAAGGAGTTGAATTCCTCTTATGCCTTACTAAATTTATACTCTCTCTTTGCCTCAAAATGATAATCCACCATCAAAAGTCAAATATTTAGAAAGTTAATGTTTTCAACTTTAACATAACCAATTGTCAACATCACAATCAAATAATGATGAATGAAGCACATTAATTTTAACAGTAGCCTCATTTTTGGACATCAGAAAGGAGAAATTGAAGTCCAATTTTCAGACAGAGAAAGTATAACTTCTGTTCATCTTTCAATTTAATCAGTAACTAGTATGCAGTTATTTCCACCCACAAGTAATGATTTTTAAATACAGTAATATTACACAGGAAACATCAATTTCAAGAAAGACTAGTAATTTAGAAAGCTAAAAATGAAACATTAAGCTCACACAAACTATCAATTAGGGGTTCCAATCCAATCATTTTTATTTGCAGTTACTGCATCAACCTCATAGACTCTTGTCATTCAATCAGCAATAACAGACAGTTTAATTTAGGGATTAATTGGGGGTTACCGGTGGTGGTGCAGCGGTGGTGCGGTGGTGGTTGGCAGTGGTCGGCAGTCTCCCTCCCTTTTCTTTTCCCCCCTTACTCCCTCTTCTCCCTCGTCTGTATCTCACTCTTTTTTTTCTTTTCTTCCCCCCTACTCCCTCTTATCCCTTGTCTGTATTCCCTCTTTTCTTTCTTTTCTGTACTGATCGAGCGAACCTGAATCTGATTAAGTTTATGAGCATCAGCGACCGCTAGCAGCGACCGCATGCGGTCACTGATTTCTAATGATGTGGACATATCAGCGACGGCTAACGATTGCTGATATAGGTTGGTCATCGCGCTAACTTTTCGCAGCAATTTTTTGGAGGGAAAATTATACCAGCGACCGCATGCGGTCGCTGATATTAACTAGCGACTAGAATCCTTTGCGGTCGTAAATAGCGGTCGCTATTACTATTATCAACGACCGAATAGTGCGTCGCTGATATCATTGGTCGCAGATGGCTCTTTTTCTTGTAGTACTTGAAGGAATATCAAAAATAAGGTATTACGATACCTGTAAATTCGATGTGAACTAAATAGTCTAAGAAATGTTATATAAGTACATGAGGAAATTTTATTAAGGAGATAAGATTTCACATGAAGAGGTGTTATGAAGTTAAACAAAGATGAGTATATGTATAGAAATATATATACTTAGTAAGGTGCTACATATATTTTAGCAAGAGGAGTGATGAATTAAGTTAATGATATAAGGATCAAGATAAAACTATGTTAGTAATTAACATAGCTTGAATATGGGCCTTGATTGGCAAATAAGAAGATAAATAAGTTTAAAGTTATTAGCTAATATGATTAGCAATAAAAATAGAGTAATTGAAAACTCAAATTTTGAGTTAGAGATAGAATTTTGAAGCACGGACTGCTCGGTTGCGTCCAGAACGCAAGTTTAGTCAGAAAGGACAATTAACACAAAATGTGTCAAGGTTGACTTTTGGTCAAAGTCAACAGTTGACTTTTATAGAAAAAGGTCAAAATTGGAGTTAGAAGTGAAGCATGTTATGATTATGTGAATTATGTATATGATTAAATAAATATACATTATATAATGTGAATACCTTTATTTTGTATATAAAAATGAAATAAGAATTAAGTTATGTAACCTAATATATATATTGGGTGTGTTAATTAAATAACCTAAGAGGTTATAATATGGTAAAATATTAGTATTTATAATATATACTAATTTTAAGAGATTAATTTTATACATCTCGATTAATTAATTTTATAACCTAATTAATGTAAGTCTAATTGGGTTAAGAAATTAAATGTACTTGGGTAAGAATTTGTATTTAAATTGAGTACATGGAAACCCTATGAAATGAGTAGGGTAAGATGTAATTTAATGTAATGGATCATATTAATATTATGACCCAAACATTTTAGTTAGGAAGTCCAAACATTTTATTTGGAAAGCCAAAGGAAATTAAATGTTAAGCCCTAGTGAGCCAATTGTTAAGGAACATGTGGGAGAATAATAATAATAAATATTATATTAAGTCAAGAGATATATCTTTATTATCTCAAGTTTATTAATTTTATAACTTAATTAAAGTAAGTTTAATTTGGTTATAAAATTTAGTGTACTAGAGTAATGACTTAAATTCTAAATGTTTGGAATGGATACCCTAGTTAAATATTTAGGGTGAGATAAGATAAAAAGGATTGGACTATGTTAATTCTACATGGCCCAAAGAATTAAATTAAAAGTCCAAAGAGATTAAATATGGTGGCCCAAGTGTTGGCCCAATCAAATTATTTAGAGGCCTAATCAATAAATTTAAGAAGCCCAAAACTTGATCCAAATATGGAAGGACACAATGGTCATTTGGTAAGTAAAATACAAACTATAAAAATCTAACCAAATTGGGCTAAGAGAATGCCACATGGCCGGCCCAAACAAGAGAGGAGAGAAGAGGAGACGAATGTGATGATGGTTTACTTTAGTGGGTGACCAACTCTTCCATGTGTCACTCGTTTATTTAACTAACATTCTTAACCAAAGTTACAAGCAACCTTATAATGATGAAGAAAGAGAAAGAGAGAGTAAATGGGGGGAATGAATATTAGATATACAATTATATCTATACATTTGTTTTTACTAAATCACAAAAGCAATTTCATTTCTCTCTCATCCTATTACTTCTTATTAGCTAACAAAAACAAAACTAGAGAGAGGGAGGAGCTAGTATTTCGGCAGCCACAAGAGGAAAGGGAGATGAGGTTTTGATCTTCAAGCTATCCAAGATCATCATCTACTTTGAAGAATTAAGAAAAACTAGCAAGATATCAAGGTATAAATCACCTTTTTTCTAAGTTATTCTTGGTTGTTTAAATGTAAACTTGGATTGATGATTTCAAACTTCAAAACTCTAGATCTACATGATCTAGAGTGTGTTATGTATGGATCTATACATCTTGTGTGTTAAAAGTTAGATCTAAAGTATGAAATGGAAACTAGGTTTTTCAAATGTAGAAAATTCTAATTTTTCTTAGCCCCGATTGTGTTAATCTTGTTTTTAATGATTGTTTGATGAAATAGATCATGTATTACGGTAGAATCATGAGTATATGAGGTATTAGTAAATGTTATGATGAGTTATGTTGGTTATTATGTGAAAACATGAAAGTTTTCTTAGAAGACATCAAGAGTTAAAAATCATTTTTTGGTGAAAACGAAACATGCAATTCAAATGACCATATCTCCTATTGTATTTCGATTTTTTGAGTGTGGTCAAGTCCTAGAGTTATATCTATAAGTTTTCTAACATCTCCAAGTGGAATCACTGAAAAAAGAGTTGTAGATTTCCGTATGGAATATTTTTAACAAAGCACGAAAAACTGCAAAACGACAATATGCTACTACGAAGAACTTTCCAAAGGCTGTTTCAGCAAATTAAATTGTGAAATAAATTCTGGCCTTTTGGGACATGAAACTATATGGTATGAAGTACCTCCTGTCCAAAAATGAGATCATTCCGACTTAAAATGACCAAGTTATGACCATTTCAATTTCTGTGATTTTTCGACGAAAACGGCTATAACCGGAGTTCTATAACTCCGATGGCCACGAAATTTAAAATGGAGTGTCACGTTAACACGTATAAGATTGTGTCAAAAGATGGGAATTTCTAGAGTTAAGCGTGATGGGGCTAATTTCTTAAGGAATTGACTAAAAATGATTTTTGAAAAATACCAAAGGAAGTTGGAAAATTATGGAAAAATACTTTTTGTGTATTAAATATATATATATGTGTTTGGACAAAAGATAGAAAAATAATAAACTGATTTAGTATTTTCGTGAAACGGATATGGAATCCAGCTTGCTAGATTGAAAAATCTGTTTATTCAGCTTACTGAATTGAAAAGAAGTTTACTGAATTGAAAATATGTTGAATCAAGTTTGCTGGATTGCAGTTTGGTTGGTTGATTAGCCATCTAGATGTTGGATTTGGAATCCAAGTTGCTGGATTTGGAATCTAATCTGCTGGATTGACAATTTGGTTGCTAGATTTAGAATCCAGGTTGCTGGATTAGTATTTGACTTATTAGATGTTAAAGAATAACTTATGAAATGAAAAAGCGAGTCTTAAATCATAATGGATATGATATAGTGATTAAGGAATTTTCAAAGAATGATACTAATACTGATGTGTTAAGATGTTATCTAATATTTGATTAAGTGTTAGATAATCTATTAATAAAGTAATTGTATTATGATACAAAGTAGAATATGCTGATTGAAAGACCAATCTTATTAATGATACGTCTTACCAAAAGAAGTTAACTTAAATTGTGTAGCAGTAGTCAACGAATCAGGCAAGTTTCCTTAACTCAAACTTGAGTTGTATGTTCAAAGCATGTTAGTGAATAATTGTTGTTAATTATTCACGTCTATACTGATTATTGATGCCCACGTTGTGCATGTTATAAATGTTCATTAGGTATGAAAGGCTGATCACCTTCATTACCATTTGGTTCAGTTAATCTATTCATGTTCATACTTGACCATTCATTTTGATTGACTTGGTCGTTCAGCTAAGAAAATTTGTTCATGCTCTTTCACAATGTTTATATTGTTGAAAGTTAGCTAGCTTATTGTTCAATTCTTTCAATCATGATATATCCTCAAATAAATTTAAACTTGCAGGGTAAATTTGTTGCTCACCCTTGCTATATCATTATAAAATTTTCAGCTTTAGATGAAAGCTCGAATAAAAACAGAAGCAAAGTCAAAGTGCAAGATTAAATTATGTTACAGTTAGATCTATTAAACTTTCTGACGAAAATAGTATTGTAAACCTTTAAGATATTGAAGGTATGTAATAAGTTAAGGTTGTAGACCTTGGGGTTTATGTTGTAAAAGTTTAATGTATAAACAATTTATGTTTATATCTTCCGCAATAGTTATAGAAATGATGTACCAGAACTGAGGTAAAAAGTACCCGGATTTGGGGATGCTACATAGTTACCTATTAAGATCTTGGATAGAAAAGAGCATGTCCTACGCACGAAAGTTATACCACAAGTTAAGGTTTTGTGGAGAAACCATACTATTAAAGAAATGACCTGAGAGTTGGAATCAAAAATGAAAGCAAGGTATTCTCACCTTTTCGAAACACCAGGTACGTACGTCTATTTCGAGGATGAAATTTCATAAGGAGGGGAGGTTGTAAGACCCCAACTTATTATAAATAAAATTGAATTTCCTCTAATTATTATTGTGAATAATAAGGTGTTAATTTGATATAATGCTTTGGTTATGGGTGAAATGTGCAAATTTTGCAAAATAAGCAAGTGGTTATAAAATATTCATTTTGTCGGAGAATATTCGTTTGGTCGTGGAATATTCTTTCTGTCGGGAAATATTCGTACGACGGCTCAGCCATTTGTGGGCCCCATAACGAAATAACTGTCGGATGAAGAAAATGACAAAGTTTGAGTTTTATAAATAACGACGTAATTGTTACCGTTAACACTGTTGGAATACTTGGTGGTTAAAATACAATAATACGCGTGGTTGCACAGTAGCACACAGTTTTGCATAGTATTTTTGAATTATTGATTCTTACGTAAGAAGACACTACTCAATAATTGTTACAATAATTAATGTTCAATATTTTATTTTATTGATTCAATAATTGCTGCATTGATAGTTTATATTATTGTTGTTCAATAATTGTCACTGCACAGTATCTCCATTATCAGATCAATAATTCATATTATTTGAATAATATTATTAGATATCATTATTGGCAATGTCTAAGGAAGTTCTATCTAGGAAAGGGGTTTGGTTACCTAATTGCGCGCCAATAAGGAGAAATCCTTATTGGAAAGCCCCCTCTTTCATGGGAACGACCTGATTGTCATAATTGTGATTCTGTAATATTATTTGTGAATAATTAATTATTGATTTATATGATAAGGAAATATTTATTTTATGTGGATATAAATAGTGGATATATTTATTGTGGTTATAAATGAAGGAATTAATGCTGAGGTATTTTATCAGTATTTTGTCGGAATGGAGGTATTAAAAATCATCCGTTTATGGATTTTGGATATTTTCTGTTTGGAATTTGGAAAAACTTAAAGCTACAAAGTTGTAGAGAATTTGATTTCATGTGGAATGGACATAAAATTCGTATTTTTCTGATAAACAGACTATTTTCTATGAATTACTGAAGTTTCAAAAAATAAAATGATTTTTATTAAAATTGGGTGGGACCCACTTTTGTTTTAAAACATGTGGGCTGCTAATTTTTCAGAATTGGCTAGTCTTGGTTGGCAACTTGGTTGGTGCATAAGAAAAAAGGAAATTAATAATAATATTTTATTATTTAGTCTCCTATGGCATTCTAAGCATTTTCCTATAAATAGGCGCTTAGGTTAGAATTGAAAATCACACCAGAAACAAGTTTTTTTTCTCTCTATATTTTCGAGTGTATTTTTGTGAGTATTTAGATACTTTGAGAGTTGTTGTTCGGTACAAGTTTCATTCAGTTTTATATCCGATATTCCGATCAGAAGTACCGTTATTTTGAGGTAAGGGATGTTATTTTCTTCTTAAATGATATTATTTTCTTCAATATCATTATGCCGAAATATTGGTTTGAAATTTTTTATCAAATTTAAAACTTTTTGTGTCGGGGTTACTATTCACGTATACGGCACTATTCACGTATACGACACTATTCACGAATATGGCACTATTCACCAAAAAATGAAATTTTCTTCTTTTTGTCCAAGATGTCTATGATGGTTACTATCTTTGATTGTATCCATGTTTTGATCTTTGTTTTTGAATTTTGCTTCAAAATTGGTTATTATGGAGTATTATTGAGCTTGGATAAACTGTAATATGAATCCCTAATATTTGTTCTTTTATCTTACTGGATTCGTTCTCTAAAATATTTTTCATCATCCTCAGTCCTTAATGGTGATACTTGATGATATATCATTGGCCTGTAGTGCAAAGATGAATGATTAACTGATGAATATTTTTGGCCCGTAGTGCAAAGATGAACAGGTGTTGAGATGAACATGGCCAACTGGTGATACAAATGAATATCTTTGGCCTATAATGCAAAGATGAATATTTGATTCAAGATATATATTGATTGATGTTATAGGGATAAAATATTAATGATGGACTTTTAAATCTTAGAAGATAGTAGAATTCTTTCTCTACTTGACTCTTATAATGGATTGATGTTTCCGCTGCAGTTGTTCATCTAAAACTTGTTGTCTATTATATTTTATCAGATTATTCCCTGTTGAAAACTAATGATAATTTGTTGTATATTATCTTAGTCATAATATTCTTTACTGGGCTAGTTGAGCTCACACTTTTCCTTTTTGTTCCATTGTTCTTCTCAGGATGAGAGAATTTAGCAGGAACTAGCCGGGGTATGGAGTGATGATTCAAGATAGTTGTTTTAGTAGTCCTCACTATTTTGTAAAATAGTGTATCAATAATTGTAATGAGGACTCCTTTTGAGTTTGTATACTGTCTATTAGATAATATTTGTATTCAAACTCACAGTATATGTGTTGTCGTATTTTGCACGACAATTGTATTACTGAAGTTGTATTTGTTTCTATACCATGTATTTGGCGACTCAGAATAGGTGATGTATACCTATTTTGGGGGCGTCACAATGTAGTATAAATTTTCGTTAGCCTTCAATAGTGTTAAACTGATAAAATACAATAAACATCAAGTTTAACTGCAGCGGAACAAGCAATCCATTAGAAGAGTCAAGTAGAGCATGGTATCTACTATCTTCTATGATTTAAAATGTTTATCATCAATTTTATCGCTGAGACTCAGCTTAATAAATAAACCACATCAATGAATCACCCCTGCACTACGGGCCAAGGATATTCATGTAATCATCAATGGTCATGATTATACCGAATAATTCCTGGTCATAATCATACCAACAACTGTCCATCAATGCACTACAGGCCAATGAGGATTTTTACCACATCATTTGTAACATTACGGTTATGATTATACCGAATAATCCCTGATCATAATCATACCAATCAATAGTACATCTATGCACGTAAGCCACAGATGACTTTTATCACAATATAAGCATGAGGATGATGACAATGATATAAGAATTTAATTAAAAAAAAGCAAAGGATAATTTTTTAAATATTTATAACTTAATTTATCCATAATTCAATAATGTCCAAATTGTCAACATGATACTGCTTTGTAGAGTAAAATTCAAGATCGAATAATATTGTATCAAAAATGATTTGGACAGCAAAAAATTAATTTTTGTCATGAATAATTCCCCGGGTGAATAGTGCCCGAGTGAATAGTATCCCGTGAATAGTACTTCGAGAATAGTACCCAGTGAATAGTACTCATGAATAGTACTTTGTGAATAGTACCCGTGAATAGTATTTTGTGAATAGTACCCCGTGAATAGTACTTTATGAATAGTACCCAGAGAATAGTACTTTGTGAATAGTATCGTAAAAATGAATACTACTCATGGACAGTACTCCGGCATGAAAAGCTTAAAATTTAACAAGAATGTGTAGAAAATGTCCTTGTGAAACGATACTAGATGAAGCGCAAATTTCAAGGATATTCTACTAATTTCACGGAGTATAGAAGCAATAATTTAACAAAATGAGGGTATAATCAGGAATACAAGACGAAATAATATTACTCACATACTACAGAGTATAGAAGAAAATATTATTCCTATGAATACTGAACAAAATAATATCCCTTACCTTAGAAGAAGACTGGATACTGGAATAGTGAAGTAGTAGACTTCTCTTCTTCTTTCTCTCTATAGCTTCTCTCTCTATAATTGCTCTTGTGAGTCTTAGTGAATTGGTGAAAATGAAAGAAGAATGAGCTTCTATTTATAGGAAAATATAGTTTTGATAATTGCACGTTTTGGGCTCGAAATATTACAGTATAATACCTTCATCTTTTCCTTCATTTTTAATTTAGTCCTACAAGTATTATCAAACCTGCACCACCTCTCCTAATAGTACATCTTGTGAATCAATAGTACAATCATGTGAATCAATAGTACAATCATGTGAAAAAAATAATTACAGTATAGTACCTTCATCTATACCTCCATTTTTAATTTAGTCGTGCAAGTATTATCAATCTTGCACCACCTCCCCTAATAGTACATGCATGTGAATCAATAGTACACATGAACAAATAGTTATAAGCATGTGAAGTAATAGCAATTAATTGCTCATTTATCCGATTAATTATCCGATTGGTAAATATAACCTTCGTACATCCATTATTATCGAAATAGATGTCGATTTTCACTAACACTAATAATCCCAACATAATGGAAATATCAATTTCATCTTTAATCAACACGAACTTATTCATCATTAATATTATAACTCATACTATTTAACAACCAAATCATTCCCAGGAAAGAGGGGGCTTTCCGATAAGGATTTCTCCCTATTGGCGCGTAATTAGGTGACCAAACCTCTCCTTGAAAGAATTTTCTAGACATTGTCAATATTGCAAATAATAATATGAATAACTTTGTCATCTCAATTATTAATTTAATAATAATAAATATTATGCAGATGATACTGTGATAATAATTGAATCAATAATATGAGAGATATTATGCAGCAATTACTGTAGCAATAATTGAGTATAACTGTGTGACTTCTCACGTAAGCATTAATAATTAATACCGTGTGCTACTATGCAACCACACGTATTACTGTACTTTTACCACCGGGTAGTTCAACAGTTTAACGGTAAAATTTTCGCCGTTATTTTTATAAAAAGATAATTCTGTCGTTTTCTTAATACGACAATACTTCCGTTGTGGGGTCCACCAATGATTGTGCCGTCTTACAAATATTCCCTGTTAAAATGAATATTTCACGACCAATCGAATATTATATAACCACTTGCTTACTTTGCAAAATTTGTAAATAATACCCACAACTATAACATTATATCAAATCCACACCATAATATTTAAAAATATATTTCGAGAAAAATTAATCTTTATTCATTAAAGTTGGGGTCTTACAGTAGGACACACTAGAAAAGGATTTACTCGTCTCTCCCTTCCTAGTTCTAGCCTCAGATCTCCGTCAGAGATCATATCCCTAAGCTCTGGTACTAATTGTGACGCCCCCAAAATAGGTCCACACAACCCATTCTGAGTCGCCAAATACATGGTACAGAATTCAAATACAAACTTTATTAATACAACTGTCGTGCAAAATACGACAACATATACGCTGTGAGTTTTAATACAAATATTGTCACATAGACAATATCCAAACTCAAATAAGTTCTTATTACAATTATTGTCACACTATTTTACAAAATAGTGAGAACTACTATAATAACTATCTTGGACCATTACTCTACTCCCTGACTAGTCCCAGCTACATTCTCGCTTCTTGAGAAGAACAATGGAATCAAAAGGAAAAGGGTGAACTCAACTAGCCTAGTAAAGAATATTATGACTAAGATAATTAGGAATAAATTATCCTTAGTCCTCAACAGTAAAAATTCTGATAGAATACAATAGACAACAAGTTTTAGATCAACAACTGCAGCGGAAATAATAATTCATTAGAAGAGTCAAGTAGAGCATGATATCTACTATCTTCTATGATTTGAAAAGTCCATCATCAATATTTTATTCCTATAACAACAATCAATAAATGTTTCAAATCAAAAAATTATCCATGCACTACGGGCCAATGATATATGTTTGTATCACTAGTGGTCATGATCATGCCAAACAACTGTTCATCTATGCACTACGGGCCAAAGAGGACTTTCACCACATCATTTGTCTGTAACATTACAGGTCATGATCATACCAATACACAATTCCTGGTCATAATCATACCAATCAACGGTCCATCTTTGCACTACGGGCCAAAGATGACTTCCAGCACAATATAAGCATAATGATGATGACAATGATATAAAGAATCAATCAAGTGAGATCATAACATAGATTCAATTTCAAGAATAAGATTCATAAAAGATAACTTGGACAAAGAAAAGAAATAAAATTCTGTTATGAATAGTACTTATGAATAGTACCATATGAATAGTATCGTATGAATAGTACTTCGACATGAAACGAATAAAATTTAATAAGAAAGTTCAGACCAATATTCCAGTGAAATGATATTAGATGAAGCACAAACCTTAAGGAATTTCTTATCATTTCAGGAATTATAGAAGCAATACTTACCGAAGTAAGTTTAAATTTAGGAATATGAAATAAAATAATATCACTTATGTAATATGGAGTATGAAAGAAAATGATATCCCTTACGAGTATGGAAGGAAATAATATCATTTACGAGTATTGAAAGAAAATAACATTCTTTACGAGAAAAATAATATCCTTTAACTTAGTAGGAAAGTAGTTCTGACTGGAATAACGAAGATTATATTGATGAAATCTTGCACTGTTATCAACACTCACAATATCCTTATACTCACAAGAAATATGCTAAATATTATAGAGAGAGAATTTTTTGATTCTGGTGTCAGTTTCGTTGTTTAACTAAGTAACTTATTTATAGAAAAATGCTAGCACACCAGGATTGACAAAACATACACACATGGTTGTTTTGCAGCACACACCTTTTGAAAACAAAGAGTTCCAAACCAAAATGAGAACTCCCACTTTATTTCTCATGTTTTAAAACATTTAACAATTATTAAAAAGAAATCCAAATTCAATTTGCTCTCTTCCATCTCATTTTATTCTTATACCATAAATTTATTATAATAATATTACCATTTAAATTATAAAAATTATACTATTATATTATCACATTATACTATTACAATGTAATATTATAATAATATATTTAAATAAATATTTTATCGAAGAATATAACTATGGTTTCATAGAAAAATATAATAAACTTTCGACAAATGTCTCATTCTAAAATTCCTCCATTTATATCAAAATTGAATAAATATTTACTTACTATATTCATCAATTATTAATAATTCTTCGATAATTATTTCTAATGAATATTACAGATTCACAATACTAACAACCAGATCGTTCCCAAGAAAGAGGGGGCTTTTCGATAATGATTTCTCCTTACTGGCGTGCAATTATATAACCTAACCCCTTTCCTCGAAAGAACTTTCTAGACATTATTAATAATGTTGTCTAATAATATCATTTCAGTAATATGAGTTATTGTGCCGTGACAATTATTGAATCAATAATGTAAAATACTATTCAATTATCACTGTAGCAATTATTGCATTAATAATATAAAAGACTGTGCAATTTTTACTGTATCAATTATTGAGTGACTTCTTACGTAAGAATCAATAATCAGAGATACTGTGCAATACCGTGTGCTACTGTGCAACAACGCGTATTACTGTACTTTTATTACCGGGTATTTCAACAGTTTATCGGTAAAAGTTTTGTCGTTATTTTTTTTATATAAAAAGGTTATTTATGTCGCTTTTTATATCCGACTGTTATTCCATTATGTGGTCCACCAATGATTGCACCGTCGTACGGATATTCCCCGACAAAAAGAATATTCTCCGACAAAATGAATATTTTATGTCAACTTGCTTACTTTGCAAAATTTGCACATATCACCCATAACTACAACATTATATCAAATCAACACCTTATTATTCAAAATAATATTTAGAGAAAATTAAACCTTTATTCATAAAAAGTTGGGGTCTTACAATTGTGGCCTCCCACCATGTAATGACCTACGTACTCTTCCAGATATTCGACCTCCAGAAATCCCAAGAAACAGGCTTCATGCAGTTAAAGAAACAACACAACAAGCGTACTTGGATGCAAACCCCTTTCAGCAATAAGGGGTGGCACAAACTCTGGTTTTATATTAAGGGACCCAACATATACTGTGACGCCCCCAAATCCGGGTACCTTTTACCTCGAATTTGGTACGTTATGATACATCATTTCTATAACTCACTACAATAAATCACATATTTTATGACGAATTTTTTGCCACGCACAATTTTGTCAGAATTTGTTAATTAATAATTACGAAATTCATAGTCGTCACTAAAACTATTTCTTTTGTGACGACCTTTAATTTTGTTACTATTAATCATTTATATCGTCATTAATTTATACATTTGATGAGGATTAACAAAATTTCGTCACAAGTTATTTTGGAGGTAGAATTTCGTACCAAAATTTTGGAGGGAAATATTTTAGTGACATTTTGTAATAATTGATGACAGTATTTATTGTCACACAATATTTCTTTCGATGACAACATAATAGTTTGTCATTAATTATTTGTAAAATTTAGTGACAATGTGCTTTTGTCACTAATGTTCACATTTAGTGACGCCAAATACAAATTCATCACAATTTTATTTGGAGAAAAAAAATTTCTGAAAATTTTTGGAGGGAAATTTTTTAAAGACGAAAAAATAATAATTTATGACAATTTGTATTGTCATAAATACCAATTTTATATGACTAGATAATAGTTTGTCACTAATTAGATGAGTGGATAAGTTACAAAAATGGTTCGTCATAAATTCTTATATTTAGTGACAAAGTACGTAATATCGTCACAATTTTATTTGGAGGCAAAAATTTTCTGAAAAATTTTGTAGGGAAATTTTTTAAAGACGAAAAAATAATAATTTATGACAATTTGTATTGTCATAATTACCAATTTTATATGACGAGATAATAATGCGTCACTAATTTGATGCGTGAATAAGTGACAAAAATGGTTCGTCATAAATTATTCTATTTAGTGACAAAGTATGCAATGACGAAGCAAAAAATTTTCCAAACAAACTTGTATCCAAGCGACGTCACCGGTCTATCGTTTATCATTGACAGCCTCCATTTAGTCAAGAACCTCCATTATCAATTTTCAATAATCCCAATTTGAAGGCAGAAATTATTTGACATTTTAGGTATGTTTCTAGATTTTGATTTGAATTGATTAGTAGTTGTTCTAATTGAACAACTACGATTTTGAAATGATTTCATGTCATTGTTGTTGATGGTTGCTATTGTTGTTGATGATCTTGTACAATTTTGATAATATAAATCCTTATTTGGTTTTAATTTTAAACAAAGTAACTTCATAGATTTGATTAGTAAGTGTAGTGAATCGACATCATAGAATGATTTTGCTTTCTTGAAGAAAAAAAATGAGAGTAGTGATTTCGCGTATCTGGAGACTTAAATTCATTAGACTGCTCTATTAGTTATGTATGCATTTATAGTGTTGACAAAAGATAATGTAATAGTCCAAATTTTAAGTATATATTAAAATAAGAATTTACTAAAATATTTTTTTATTTTAATATATACTATATTGAGTATGTGATACAGAATAAGTGACTATGTGTGGTATAATACGTATGTGTGATAAATATATGAATATATTTTATTGCATGATTTATTCTTAACTAAATCTTTTGCAAAAGAGACTATCTCGTAGCGAATCGAATTTTCTTGAGTAAGTAAAATAAGAATTTATTGGAATAAATTTTTATTTAAGTATGTGTTATTATATTGCATATATTTTCATGAAAGCGTTATAATATGTGATATAGTGATATGATAAGTATAATAATTAATATTTATCATACTTAATAAATTGCGAGAAGCAATTTATGATGAAAAAAGAAATCAAGTTATTAAAATATTTGATCTATTGTATACGCTTATATAACATTAATTGCGGTAAATAAAATATGAGAACAAGACGTGATAAATACATCTAATTATATTTGTTACGTGAATATGTGAGAAAGTTAATGAAAAATACATTTGATGTTTTTTGTAAATATTAGAATAGTTTATGGTAAATAAATTAATTTAATATAATAAAATTAATTTATTAAATAAAATATTTTTATTTGATAAATAGTTTCTGTATTAGCAGAAATGGTTTATGAATATTTTGTTCAAATTTTGGAGTGCATTTGGTATTTTATAAATACAGTATATATAATGCGATAAACGAAGAGGAGAAAATAATGGCTTATAACAATCGAATAAACCAAATGGAGCATAAGGATTATAAGACTTCTCAGTTAATTTAGAAGCGTAAGTAGAATCTACACTCTATTTACGTGTTTTGAAAAGAAAAGAAAGAGTTAATGTAAACTAAAATAAGAACAAAAAGAAAAGAATAGTAAAACTTAAAGTTTTTTCGCTGCGTTGTTTCTGAGTTTTAATGGAAAATGATAGAAAATTTAAAATTGAGGACATAAGTTGTAATTTAAATTTTATTATATTAAAAGTTGAGGATAATATGAGTAATTATAAAATATTACTTATTCTAATTTCTTTTTAATCCAAATAATTAATTTTGAACGGAGAAAACTTTTTGAGGAAAAAAAGTGGCCAAGTTTTCTATCTATTTCTTTTCTTTTCCATTTATTAAAAAACTCAGAAATATAAGAAATGAAAAAAAAAACTTAAATTTTTCGTCCATTTTTTTTTTTTTATCCATTTTAAAACTCAGAAACAGAGCGTAAACTTACGCGAGAGACCGAGTATTAGGCATGAAGCAGGAGGTGACTCTCAATTGGAAGAGTAGCTTTGATTTACATCAAAGCTATTACGTGTATGAACCAAGAAAAACTCCTCTATTAATCCAATCTCAGACCTTCAAACTCCTTTGCTTAGAAAATCAACTCTCAATTATAACAAAATTCCTCCTCTCTAGCAAGGGTCGCGAATTCGGTGATTGGTAGATTGAAGAAGGAGATAGCTAAGTTTCAAGTATTATACCAACGAGATTATCATCTGAAATCAGCAATCAAAAGGTATTATTATCTTTTTATGCTCTAAAAGATATTAGGGCTATGTGAAGAAATTAGGGTTGTGCGTTAATTGATACCTGTGATTGAAAGTTATGTGACTACATGAATATTTAATTTGTGAGAATTGATTGCTATAAAATTTGGGGTTGTAACATACTGAATTTTTGAGTTAAGCCTAGTTGAGTTTGTTCAGAGATAAGCATGTATAAAGTAACTAATATATATGCTATGTAATTAATGATTTGCTTGATTGAGAATTTGTAATGATATGTAGGTATGTAAATAAAGATTTTCAAGACTAACTGCTATGCATAGTATACCCGAGTTTGAGTCTTTTTCTCTCTCTAAAATTTGACTAACTTCTAAGTCACTGCCGAATAGGCTCTTAACAATTAATTGGAAATACAATACTTGTGATCTTGACTATTATGATTAATAATGTTATATTAAAGTTTTCTTAAAATTTTTGATAGTTGAGAAGGAAGCCCCAAATGTGTGAGGGAAATTACTTCCCATAAAAAGATCCATGTCTTCTTTTTAATACAATAAATACGTTTCCTTTTTCTTTTTTTTATTTTCACATGGAAGATTTGTTATTTTTTCTATTTTTGTGCTACTTATTTGGTTAAACTTCTTTCAAAAATTAAGTTCTGTTTTTAATAGTTCTTCAATTATCAATTTATATGATCAGGATCAGAATTCTGTATTGTTACAAAATGTGTACTTTAAAGGTTCTTTGGTTCTGAGGTGAAAGTTTTAGAATGCGAATCTTTTTAAGAGTTTGATTTTCTTATTTTCTAGACAATGGGGGCAGCCCTCCCCTTAGATTACATCAGTAATAAACTACACAATCTTGCCTTTAATGAGAGAGTACGCCCATGTCTAGTGGATAAAAGTACATATATAATGGGAAACCAAAACCACGCATGGTGGAATAACAATCCACATAAAGCAGAAGAAGTGCCTACATGTTGGAACAAATACCGGCACTTGACAGGAACTAAACCAATTACCTCTTGACAGAAGTTGTGATGGCTCGGCCAATTGATCTAGGCTTCTTTGACTAACTAAGTTTGTTTTTTTATCAAAAACAGAAAAACTATAAACATTGTTTAAAATTTTTTGTTATTTTACATGGGCTCTTTTCGGTAAAACAGCGTAAAATTGTTTTAGCTTTGTTTGATGAGAAAATTTAAGATAAGAAAACGAATAGTATGATATTGTAATATTCTGATCTTATGGTCTGTTTTGGTGAAACCCAAGGCCATGCAACTTTAAATAGATTTTATATAAGCTATTACTTTAAGCTTTTTAGAGTACTATTTAAGTCCCTTGAAACTTGAAAGTAACTTGTTGTCTGTGGCCAACTTTAGATACTTCTTGTTTCCATGTTTCTTGGTATATAACTGATAAATCGGTTTTCAGATGGCAATGGATTCAAGACAAGTACTATGCGTTTAGGAGCTGATGTGATCGTCTTCAGTCACACATCTCGCAATGGGTAATGTTTCATTTATTCCCTTTTCCATTGTTTGTCAGTAGAACCAATGCTGACCACCCTCCCTCAGTGTTGGGGTTGAATGTCAATTCATTTGAAGTATGATTTTACCCAAGAATATAGCAAGATTTTTGTTTAAGCATGCTGACACCCAAAAAAGTTGCTGATTGCTTTGTCATAATCCTATTTTCTTAACTGTCAAATGTGAATATTTTGTGCTGGATTAATTGATAGTGCTTGTAATATCACAGCCAAAGCTCTAGATTTAATTTACATAGATAATAGGCAGGGTCCGTCAAACAGAGTTTATATGAGGGTAAATATTTATAGGTCATTTGACAACATCTGCTGCTTCAATTCATGTGTAAAAGATTTTTAATTATCGTTATTTAGCTGGTTTGAATTTGGGCTATTATCTTCTCTTTATCTCTCCACTTATATATATGCTATAGTTTTGCTTGAAATTTGGTGTCAACTATACTTTGTTACTGGATTATACTTATTTGTCCTCGGTACATTTTTTTGACATTATTTTCTACTATTCTTTTCAGCCAAGCAACCCAAAGTGTTGGTCTTTTATCCTATACGTTTTTGCGGAAAACTGGGCTGGATGATGTGATCGTTCCAATGGTATGTATGTTTACTGTATCTGTTAATTCTTTCAAATTGAGCTTATCATAATTTTATGGTACCATATGCTTCCTGTCTTACAATATTTTTCAATCATATTGCAGGTTGATTTTGATATCTCTAACCATTGGGCTGAACCTATTATTTATAGCTCTCATGATGATTGGTCTTCTAACTTGAAAACCATCCTAGAATGGTCCCCCTTTGCATCGAAAGAAGACCTTATACAGCAGGTTCACTGTGACTTCCCAAAATTCAGGTCTCTTCCAACCCGACATATGGTGATACACGGTGCTACAGTTCACACAAACATTCAATTGAAATGCCTCAAAAGAACGATTATGTCTTATATATATTCCAAAACAATACTATCATTCCCCAGGTTTTTTATAACCGTTACATTTGTTCTTGTCATAATATCAAATATTATCATTACAAACTTATACTATTATATAGGTAATCTACAAGTTCGCTTTAGCCTTCCCTTTATCCTTGACGAATCTTTCGGTCCATTCGGTCTAAGCTGCATTCATATGGTTCAAGCAAGAGTGAGTATAACAAGCTCAGCAAGCACAACAATTTTCTTTAAAAAGTATGCTTGAAACATAGGAATCGTATATCTTCAATAACTGGATAATAGTTATGAAGTTCTATCCATAATTCAAAATAGCATTTCTTTTTCTTCAAAACGTTTTACAACAATAATATTCAGTAAAACATCAATTCTAGTCCAAGACCATGAGCGTTTCACAATTTCTTTGAAAAGGACAATCTGGCAAGAAGTCTGTAAGTCGACATATGTTACGAGCACTTTTAGGTAATCAGCCTATAGTACTCTATGTTGATCAACACTATATCCATTAAACGTGTGTACGTTTAAGTTGTGGCAACCTCACGTGTCCGTCGAATAATCGATGAAAATACATTTGTTTATTCATATTCAGGCTTACCTTGAATCCGTACCAAACAATTGGCGTAGGATAGCGTTAGCAATTCTATATTGAAAGACTTGTAAATAAATCAATCAATCTATCAAGATTAGTCTAGCCGAGTTAAAACTGGCATCGACTCTTTTTTTAAAACTATACATGCATCTCATAACTTGAATCATTTGAAAACTTGACTAACACGAAGGTTAGACAAGCGTTTAAGAAAAACTTGCCTTCAGCGTCTGCTACAGTAAAATTACGTTTCCTTTGAGTCTTTACGGTCTCTACAACACATTATCACATAACATACCACATTAGGTCATGAATGAACATACATAGTTCATAAAGAATCTTACCCTTCTTCTCAATCTAATTACGTATTAGATTTGTTATTTATTGGTTCCGGCTTTCTGTCGTTCTTTTACATCGTTCTTATCAACTTCTTTCCTTTCTATAACTTAATTGAAATTATTCCATTATTACAACTCGGTTCGAGTTAATTGTCTTTCATCGCGGCTTACTAACTTTATTATTAATCGAAACTTGATCATCATTGGTTTAGTACACTTATTGCACACCGTTCACATTCACATTCAATTGGCTTACCTCCTACCTTTAGTGTTATACTTGAGGTTTATAATGTCCTTAATGAGGTTACATTACATTAATTAAGAAATTAATTCACCCTTCATACGCTTCTCCTTCACTTTACATTCAAAACTTTTCTTCTCTATCTACTTCCTAATCTGCGGCGCTGCGGGCTTGATTTTACTCTGCTGACTCATGCTGCATGTGTGGGCCCTGTTGGTTCTAGAATTTAGTCGCGGTCTCTTGGCAGCAATACCATACCTAGTGTGTAATCGGTCATATGCATGCTACTAGTTAATGAGGGCTAAGGTCCGATCTCGCGATCTTGGCCTTGCCAGCCATTCTCGCCTTGAGTCTTGTGCCATGGCACGGACTCTGTGCATCAGACAATTTTGACAGATTTTTCATTTTGTGAGATTCCCGGGCTCATAACTTCTTCGTTATAAGTCCGAATTGGCCTGTTCAAGAGCCTACGGTTCACAAATCACGTACTCTACGTGTTCATGCAAGAATTTTATCTATTCAACTTTGTTTGCTAAAAATTCACCTATTAGTCCATTTTTAACGAAAACGATAAACGTTCGTGAACGTTCAACGCTCGTTTCTTCGTTCTAAGTCAGAATTCGGTCATTCTCGAGTCCGCAACTCTATAATGCCAAATAAGACTTGTCTCAATTGAAAACCAATGTTTCCAAGCTCAATATCAAAATTCGACTTCCATTATGAGAATTTCACGAATTCAACGATTATCGTCTAATCGTGTGAATTCCGCCAAAACTTCGTTACTTAATATTTGTTCATCGTTCTAAATGAATTCAATCCATTATATAGACATCTCCACTTATATATTACAACATCTTATTTTCATGTGAAGTCATTATATGTTCTTCATGAACTTATTTACTTATTAAAGTATAACATACTTGATTTCATTGCTTATGACTTATTAATGAGTTAAGTCCTTTAATTATTATTCTTACATCTCATTAATCATACTATCTTCTTAAGGTAAACATATGACAAGTGCATATAGGTTCCTCATAATTTCATAACTTATTTAGGTTTGAATTACTTATTCGTGACTTATACGGTTTAAGTTCATTGAGTTGTTCATTCTCTTCATTTCTTAGCATACAAATCCTACCACTACCCACTTCTCTAACAATGGAAGAGAAAGAGAATCATGGTTCAAGATTGCTTACCAATGATTATCACTTGGTTAATCTTTGATCTTTTTCTTGCTTCTTGAAATATGAAAGACTAGGTTTCTAGCTTTTCTAGCTTATTCTCTCAAGCCAATAAGCTATAAGTTATTGGTGGAAAATCTAACAACTAACAAATGAGCTAGTAAGCTTCCTACTTATAGAAATCTCAAAGTTAGGGCAAAAGGGTCATTAATCCAACCCACCTCCTTAATCACCTCCTTACTATTTATTACTTAAGCATTAAGTTAATTTGTTAACCAGAACACTTATCCATTACTTGCTCCTTACTCCCTTTGCTTAATCATTAAGTTAACTTGTTCATCACATTCCTTAGCTTTTAAGTTTGCTTGCTCCCTACTTTGGATCATCCATGGGTTGCCCCGTGGGTTTAAACCATCCCATAACCTATTGGTTACTTACTTTGGGCCTTTAACTTAATTAACTTAGCTTAATCATTTGGGCTTGCATTAAATTACTTTGGGCTTCACATTACAAACACTTGGGCTTGCATATTAATTCTATTGAACTTTCATATTAAATCATATTGGACTAGTACATCCACATAATCCACAAGTCTATTCACAAATGGCTTAAAGCCTTATAACATATACTCTACATATAATTCTCGTATTCTAACTCGTATACTTATTCAACATATATGACATACCATCTTTCATACACACTCGTATAATACTTCATATCGTACTCATATTCATTACTTCGTATAATACCTACGTATTATACAATCAACGCTTAATTCATTATACGCGTTTAAATTCCTTCTCGGAAGTCACTTTCCCTAAACGTTAGGTTTTTAAGTCCACAGGCGAAAAATTGCGTTTGCCATAACTGAAATATTATTGGATATTCCATCTCATCTCGATATTCTATCGTTACGTATTTCTCGGAAGTTCAAAAATAATTCCCGAGCAAAAATGCGTGAATAGTATTTTTCAGAAAATTTCTCGAAAAGCTTTTATTTTCGTCTTGAAAATTCAAACACTTTAATTCTACCACGTAGCCAAAATAATACGACGTTCTGATATGTTTAGGTCATAGAACGACCTTCAATTAGCTTGCTCCCATAAATAATCAATTAAACTCATTTAATCCACGTAATAAAAATAAAAATTTAATTCTCAAAAATCCGATTTTTCTGGGGCATTACATTCACTTATTATCTGACATGCAAGCATTTTACATGAGAAATCTTTAGAGACTTTTACGATAAATATTTTACTTGTTATGCTATCTGAATGGGATTTTTGAACCAACTACAAGAGCCACTTGGTGGTGCACATGCAGATCCCTATTGGACCTAACAACAGATAAAGGCTGCAATTATTGATTCAATGGATGTGAGAACATTCACTTTGTTTCTTTTACAAGAATAATATACTTAAGCTAAAGCCAAGAATGTATCCACAAAGAACAAGGAGACCTTTCAGCTAGAAATTCAGAAGAAATATGAAGAGATCTTGGGACGACCTGATGTAAAACAGAAAATAGAGGCGCTGAAGGATGAAATAAGAAACTTTGGTGCGTCTGAAGTTCATGTGAAAATAGTCCATGCACATGGTGGTCATTGACTCATTACTTTGCACTTGATTGTGAAAATAGTTCATACACATGTTCATGTATTTGAGTATTAATTAACTGCGTTCTTCTGTTGGTAAGGCCGAGTTTGTTGCTCAGTTCTGTTAGTGTTGTTGTAACAACACGATGATTTTATTTAAAGGGTTGGAATTTATTGGTCATCATCTTAGTGTAATCTTTTTTCTTATTTCCAGATCTATAATTTTATATTTAACCACAACAAATAATTTTGTCACTATTAATAACTCTTTTTGTGACGAGATGTATCGTCACCAAAAGTTCAATTAGTGACATTGAAAAATGTGTCCCAAAAAATAGCTCTTTGGTGACAAATTATTTTGTAATATTATTTAAAATATGAAATGACAACGACATAATTGTCATGTTAAATATATTATTAGGTGACAAATTGTTCTGTCGTCATTTATTTTCTTATTTTTGGTGACGATAAACACAATAACATGACGAAAGAATAATCATAAATATGAAAATATTTTCGTCATTAAAATTAGATGATTTAAATAGAGTAACATAATTTCGTCACTAAAACAATATCATTTAATGACAAAAAAATGTTTTTCGTCATTTAATGCACCAAGTTGTGATGACGAAATATAATATAGAGTGACGAAAGTTTCATTCAAATAGTGACGCTATTAACGTTACTAAAAGTAATTAATTATAGTGATAATGGTGTAGATCGTCACCATAAGTTAAAACATTTAGTGACGACATCAAATTTTGTCAAATAAATTTAATACCACGCTCATACGGTGACGGTCTCTGTGACGATTAACATTCGTCACCAAATGTTTTAGTGACGAAAAATAAATTTTATGTGATAAATTTAGTGTTATTTTTTGTGTAATTTCTTATAGTGACTATTACGGAAGATATAAACATAAATTTTTTATACAATAAACATTTACACATAATTTCGAAGGTCTGTAACATTTAACTTAATACATGCATTCAATATCCTACACAACATACAATGTCATCTGCCTTCAATACTATTACAATTTCAACTACATCATAATCCAATTATGGAATTTTTCTTTGCCTTTGCATGTATCCGAAATTTCGTCTTTATTTGAAATTTTATCATTATATAGCAAGAGTGAGCAACAATTTTGCTCAGCAAGTTTAAGTCCAAATGAAGATATATCATGATTGAAAAGGAATAAAAAGTTGACAAACTTTCAACAATATAATGATTGTGAAAGAATACGAATCAATTTTCATAAATGAATCACTGAATCAATAATGTTGAATGGCCAACAATGAACATGAACAAATTTAACTGAACCATATGGTAATGAAGGTGATCAGCCTTTCATACCTGATGAACATATACAACATGCACAACGTGCGAATCAATTAATCATAGATGTGGTATAATCAACAATGATTAACCACGAACAAGCTTTACAATAACAACTCAAGTTTGAGTTACGAAACTTGCCTGTACCGTCGATTACTTCTACGCAATCTAATTTAGCTTCATTTGAAAGACCTATTATTAATAATATTGATCTCTCAATTATAATAATATCATAACGTACACTCATATTAATTACAATCATAATACAACTTAAACAAATTACCACCTATCCCTAACAGTCGTTAGAACACATAAGAACTATTATCAAGTCAAACTATTTCAGTTTAGTTTGATTTCGGTATTGTTTTGACGTCCCGATTACCTTATCGAATAATTATCGAGTTTATTTTCAATAAAACTCTACTTAAATGCTTCAATATTACTTTAGATAATATAATTATCAGTCATAACATTTTTCGAAAGCTCATAATAATTTTCAAATAATTATTATCATTTATAATAATTTTTCAATCATTAATATCATTTTTAAATTATTTAAATACCAAGTAATTCCATCATCATTAATTATTAATTAATTTCAAATATTAATGAAATACATGTCACAAATATTAAAAGTTATTTATTATAACTCAGAATATTTTTAATACCTTAATATCACCTTTAAATGACTTTTAAAACATTTAAAATTATTCTTAAATAAGCGCCATTAATATTAAAATATTAATGTATTTCATGTCAAAATATTAAAAGTTATATATTATAAATTAAAACATTTTAAGACTTTTATATCATTTTAAAATGATTTTTAAAAACTAAAATCATTTTACATAATTTATTTAATACAATTATTAAATAAATTTATTATCATTAATATTAAATTATTAATGAAATCCATACCAAAATATTAAAAGTTATTCATTATAACTTAAAATATTTTTAACACTTTAATTTTATTTTTAAATGATTTTTAAAATATTAAAATTATTTTTAACTAATTTATTTTACTTAATTATTAAATAAATTTAATATCATTAATATTTAAATAAATTAAAATACTAATGAAATTTATCTCAAATTATAAAAAGTTAACTTTTATAACTTCAAATAATTTTTAAAACTTAATTATGAAATTTTCATAATTATTTTCTATTTTTGTTCTAACTATTTCAATTAAATAATTTAATTTTTTATTAAACTGTGTGTAAAGTATCGCGACAAAAACTGTCGCTATAGGTGTTCTTGAGCCTTGACGAACAATCTTGGTCAATGTTTAGATGCCTACTTTGACCATCTTTAATTCCCAGTTAATGATGTTTCTGGGCATAAGGATGTATCAGTGATGCAGTACTAGTGTATTACTACAAGTACTAATTAATTTCAAGGTCAAACTACACAATATCATGAAGTTATAAGGGTTCAAAATTGATGTCAGAGCTGTTCTTGAGTTTCTGGGTTACACAGAAACTCAAACAGTGACGAGGGGTCATTTTGGACTCTTAATAACATGGATTTTGGGCTTAGTTTAAGTGTTATAGTGTCACACTTTTGTAGTATATATGTCAAGGTACAAAAGTATTACACTTATGTAGCTTAACAACATCACAATTGCAAGATCTAGGCTAGTCAAAAAGATGTCAGAAATTATTCTGGGAATTTTCTAGAATTTCCAGAAATCACTTTCTGTGCTTGGTCAACCCAGTTTGGCCATTAATAACTTTTATCCTGTTGATGATTTAGGTGTTCTAATGTCATAGTTCTATAATCCATATATCAGGGTATATCAATGATACACTTATACAAGCTAACAACATAACAGATGCAAGATCTAAGCCCCTAAAAATCTTGTCAGACAGATCTGGGTAGTTTCTGGGTTTTCCAGATTTTCATTTTCATGATTGGTCAACCATGTTTGACCATTAATAACTTGAGATCTGGACATGGTATGGACATGATTCCACTTCCAGATTACTCTCCTCATGACAAACTTTAACAAAGATACACCTAGCAAGTCTAACATTTAACAGATTAAGATCTATGGCCTCTGACATTTGACTGTCAGGCCATATTTCTAGGTTTCTTGACAGTTTCTTAAATCCTTATTTTAATGCATTTAAAAGTTATGGATCCATGATATATCATCATAGATCACTAAATAACATCACATAACACACATTTAAACAACAAAACACATAATCTACTGAGATCTTAAAGATCTAGCATGAATTAGGGTTTATACCTTCTTGAGCCAACTTTCTTCATCCGAATCTTATATGGTTATGGGGTGATTCTTACTTAACTTAGGACTGAGTTTCTTAAGAAACTTAGTGGTCTAAGAGAGAGAGAGAGAGTCTTGGCTTATGAAAAACTAAAGTAAAGATTTTTTTCTTAACTTTAATTTTTTTTCTTTGATTCAATGGTTGTAGTTGTTGCTAGGTGTTCAATGTTGGCTGATTTAAGTTGATTTAGAGCACATGTGAGATCTAGATTGATGACTCACCAAGATTTTGTTATATCCTTTACTTAAAAGTTAAGTAAAAGGGTATTTTGGTAATTTCCCATTCAAAATGGTATTTTGGTAATTTCCCCCATAATTTTAAGGGTATTTTGGTCATTTCACATGATTCACATAACTCTTAACCCTTAGGGTTGGATACTTAGCATTAGGGTTTTCAATTTAGGGTTTAGATTTCCCGATTAAGGTTTAGGGTTTTCCAAAACTAGAATTAGGGTTTCTAATCGATCGTTAGAGTTTCCTAACCAAACATTAGGGGTCCTAACATAACAACTTAAACCTTAACCACATACTGCACATACACGTAATCACAATATCCAAAACCATATACCTCGCTATAAGATAATCACTTTCAGTTTATAAACCATACAAATTCCTAATCAATACTCTATTTCAAGTCTAGGTTTTTTTATCTAACCCTTATTTAATCATTCAAGATTTTATTAATCTTATAAATTTACAGGTTGTCACATACACATCCTCACTAGGTGGGTCGATCCTTCAACCGTAAAAGTCATGTGCGGTTAGGTTTCCGAAGCTCGACAAGAGGAACTCTATGGCATATTTTCCAAGATGCCAACAGAATATTAGTCCATTAACCTTCTATCCAATCAGACTTGGTTATTCAACCACACTTGTAAGTCGTAAACTTTGTTCTTTCCTTTAAACTACTTCCGAACCCAACGAAACTAACACATTCTTTTTCACAATATCCCTTTTCAGGAATGAACCAACCCCCGTTATTGGAGAATCATCCCAAACAGTCTTGCCCATCGAGGATGATCTATCTATCAGCGAAGATGAAGTTGAATCTGAATTTAATTCGTCACATGAAAGATCCATGCAACTCATCATCTCACCTAATCAGCATGAAAAACTCGTTAACCCCTTCCTTTTACAATCGATCCACTCCGTCCCGTTGCCAAGACCACCTTTGGGAAAGAATGCGAAAGAACTAACCGCCACTGAGAAAAGAATAATGTTTAAGAAGAAAACACTCAATAAAAAGAAAGCATATGCCCCAACTATCCCTTCGTACTCACCTAAACAAACCACCAACAATGATACTATCCTTCACACCACTCCCCAAAAGACCGCCAAAAGGAAAGAGATAGAAGCACCTACCGTTGATCCTTCCTAGAAGAAACTTTGCATCAAAATAATACATGTGCCCTAACCGATGTCTACATCAACTGCAGATGCTTCTGCACCACAATAAACAAAATCAATGCCACTGACAATGTGGCCCGATGAACCCGAGAACTACCCCTTACACCTTCACGACGTCCTCTCCGTTCCGAAAGACGACCAGAGGTTCGAAGAGGATTCCATCAAACAACTCATGTGCAAGAGTGCCAAATATCAGGGACGGGTAAGTCCATAAACAAGTATTTATGCATAACATATCATTCTCGTTTAAGTTAGTCTATCATTCCTAATCAACATTGAATATTTTAGGCCACAACTACCCTCACCCGAGCTCTTCTTCGTCTACCTACTCTCAGTACAAAAGAGAAGAAGCTGGAGGCTAAAAATGGACGCCTAAATTCTGAAGTTGAAAAGATGAAGATCATCCTGGAAACATAGAAAAACCGATATGCCAATACCATTCGCCATTCCCAAGATCTGGAGCGAGTAATGGAAACCATAAAAATGAAAATGCTCGTCTACTCGGGGAATTGGATGAAGTGAATTCGGAGAACGATGATCTTCGAAAATAAAATTTTGATCTTGAAGAGCACGGGAAGGACACTAAAATGAAATTAATAAACCTGGTCGAAGCCAGAAAACAATTAGAAGAGGACTACGAAAGAATAGTGAAAGAAGGCCTTCTAACCGACGCCTTCCAGGAACAGGTCATCGACGGGTATAAGAAGTCGGAAGAGCTTACCGAAAACATCATTCGCCAGTTCGGGGAGGGATACCTAGAAGCTAAAGCTAGGATGGCAGAAAGGATTCGGGTGGCCGGCATCGATCCCAAAATTATAGATTCCTCTGACGACGAGGATGAACCCGATGCATGACATCCACACCTGATAACTTTTATAAATTTCAATTTTATGAACGATATCAAATTCATTTTTATGTAAAGAACTGTTTTAATGTTAGTTTTTTTTAAACATATAATTGTTAATTTTAAGAATTGTTATGGAGTTAATTTTTTTTTTTGTTATAAGTATACAAATTGAAGTTTAGTTAATTCTTAGTAAAGACTGAGTTCTTTTAACAAATTATAATTTGCCCGAGTGCATCACGCCATCGTCCTGATACCCGACATCTTTTAACAAATTAAAATTTGCCCGAGTGCATCACGCCATCGTCCTGAAACCCGACATCTTTTAACAAATTAAAATTTACCCGAGTGCATTACGCCTTCGTCCTGATATCAGACATCTTTTAACAAATTAACATTTGCTAGAGTGCATTACTCCTTCGTCCCGATACCTGACATCATTTAACAAATTAACATTTCGTCCCGGTACCCGACATCTTTTAATAAATTAAAATTTGCCCGAGTGCATCACGTCATCATTCTGATACCCGACATCTTTTAACAAATTAAAATTTTCTCGAGTGCATTACGCCTTCGACCCGATACCCGACATCTTTTAACAAATTAACATTTTCCCGAGTGAATTATGCCTTAGTCCTAATACCTGACATCTTTTAGCAAATTAACATTTGCCTGAGTGCATCACGTCATCATTCCGATACCCGACATCTTTTAAAAAATTAAAATTTTCCTGAGTGCATTACTCCTTCGTCTCGATACCCGACATCTTTTAACAAATTAACATTTACCCGAGTACATTACGCCTTCGTCCCGATACCCGACAATCAAAAAACATATTCAATGGGGATGTGATTCGATAAAGGTAAGAAATTAATTTTCATGTGCTATATAATATTTTGATACCTTAACCTCTTCTCAGATCACAGTTTCTTACAATTTGTCATCTGCCTAAATTAATTTTTTTATTTCAATTAATGCAGAGTTATTTGAGCTTCACATAAAATCTTATTACATATTCAATGAAGATATTAAATTTTACAATGTACAAGGTAAATATATTCCAAGTCCCTAGCCCTATGTTTACGTAATTCATGGACAATTCTATACCTAAATAATGACACATCTTCTACAAACCAGTCGAGCTGCCCTAAAGTCATTCCTTGGACAAGGTAGTCTACATACTTCATTACGTAGACTCCACAATCCACAAGATTTTTTTGTTTAGGTCGGACTAACTTGAATGCCCAAGACATCCTTTTATTTGGGATTTTTTTTTCCAGGTTTGAGTATCCGCATAGCGTTTTCAATAAAGTCATAATGTAAAAAACAAAAAACAAAAAACAAAAAACAAATTAGTTAGTTCAACAATATAATATACATGTACTTGGAAAATGACATCGGCATCAGTAAGGACGTACCACGTATTCTAGCTCTAATTGATAACGATATGAAAAATTTTCAGTAGATACGTCATCGTACAAACGATCTATAAGCATAACTCGCCATCTTTTAATATCTACAACGAATAAAAAATAATGGGAGTTTTTATGGTTCACTAGAAGGAGGACAAAATCATAGTCTGCCATTTGCGGTTGGGCTCCTTGGTTGAAAAAATAGGGCGCCACCTCGGCGACATCATATTCCTTCTTATTTGCTAGACTGAGTTTGCGATATGATGGCCACCATTGTTTTAGTAATTGGAAAAAATAGCAAGGCATGAAATAAAAAAAATTCTGTCGGGTAAGCACTGTCGTAGACGATCTTCGCATAACTTTAACAAACTCAGATACGCGTCGATTATCTGATCCCATAGTTTTCTCCCTGGAAAAAGACTTATGAGGTCCTTATGGACCAATCGGTACTCGACATCAGGGCCGACATGAGGAAGCTGTGTTGAATCTACTACATCAGAAAACTAATTCCAGTTTAGCCAGTCTACCTTTTCTAATTTCAGTAGTTTGAGAGGATTCTTCTTACAGTATCCTGACTGATCCCTTTGTCGCCATGAAGAATAAAATGTAGACATGCCCTCCTCCCTACCTCGAATAGACTTTGAATATGATTGCATAGCCACGAGTTTCTTCTAATATTGAGGTCAACTGCATTGGTTGAAAGTGATCCGCAGTGTTAATGCCAACAGTCGAACTTCATTGATGCATGTAAGGTAGGGGACGTTATATATATGATTGGTGTTCTTCTTCAGCGTCTAATTGGATGTCGGGTACATAAGGGGATCCTTGACTATTTTGACTAATTGGATTAAAAACGAAAAATGGTGTTTCTTGCGTCAACTAATCTTCTGGAACATTGGGGATGGTTTTTTTGGGATCTTCAAAAACTCCCCGATACTTTTAATTAAACAGTACCGACCTTGCATACCAATCTTCGTACACATAGCGAGGGTTGTGTACATATTGTTTTGATAGAAGGTTTCGAACAAAATCTCGCGCAACCTCGATCTATATATTTCAGGATACATTTCATTAGCAAAGCATATGTAGTATGTTATTGATGTATAATGTACGAAATATTATAAAGAAACTTACGAGGCCGACAGCTTCTTACTGACTAAATAAGGCACGCGGTGTATATGTATCGTCTGGTTGACTTTGTGGGTGGCTTATTCTCAGACGAGTCATCTACCTATACCAGCTGAGGTAGTTGACCAGAAGAATCTCCTGCCTTGTGGAAACCACACAATCTAATACAATATCTTGCCATGCATACCATGTGACGATGTATTCGCTCCATAACTCGATATAATCAGCTGAGCAGATCCCTTCCCGCTCTCAGCACAATTCGATCATATATATCGGGTCGGGCGGAATATCCTGCACTTCCCCAAATTATCTTAATACATGATCTGGCATTTGGAATTCAACCACGTCGAGCCAAATGAGGGGAATACATGAGGCCCCACTATACTGTGCTACCTGATACTCTTGTGCCACAAGATGATCAAAATGTGAATACGACATCCAACGTACCATAATATCTGTCATCCCATCAAATTCCCCCCGGTAAAAGATTTGGTTGTGATGGGGATATGATCTTCTTACCTCTTTTAGAGCATGAAATTGTCTTCTGTAGGCCCATGCTCTTGCGCGGGGCAACAAATGATCAACTCGTTTTGCATAATTAGACCTACCGATTGACAAAAGTTTGTAGGCCCACACCTGTGTCATAAGATTTGAAGTTAAAACATTTTCATATAGTATGTCATCAAATATAAATTTAAATAAACATGAAGGTATAAAGACAATATAATACCCGAAGAAGGGTTAAACACCCGAAAAAGCTTTTAGAATTAAAGCTGGTTACTTTATGTAAGCTGCGGAACAAACAAGCCAACACCGCAGCTCCCCATGCTTATTCACTTAATTTATTAATATCCTCTAAAAATAAAAGATAAGGTTTGTCAATTGATAAGTAGGTTTTATGCCTACTTATTGGATATCAATTCACGAGAACAATGCCCATCTCAAGTACATTTTAGTGTGTTTTTAGTTGCATTTCGTGTTATTTTGCATTGCATATACTGAGAACTCCTATGGTCTGATAGTGCAGGAAAGGAAATAGCTCGGCGTTGGAAGGTGGCAATGAGGCTAATGGAGGCATGGCATGAGGAACAAGTGGAGATAAGGAATTGAACAGTGATGAAGGAACAAGCAACAAGCAGTGGAGCATCAGGAAACAGCAGCAGAAAACAAGAATGCAGAACACAAAAGCCCAAGCAAATTGAACAAGTGAATTACACGCTACCGCGCTTACACACCGCAGAGCTAGAAAATGTTACAGTAGCGTCCGCTACTTTGTGGTGCACTAGGGGTTCGCGGCCGCTTTCAGCGTCGTTGATCAAGCTCACGACTTTATTTTAATTTTTAAATTTGAAGAGTTTAAGTTGGTTAAAACTATTCTGGTTGGTAACAGACGCGATCATCTATTGTTTTTACGTGTTTTTCATAATGGAGACTAGGGTTTTACGCTTTGAGCAAATTCCATTGATGAACCAAGCATAGACTTAATATTTTCTACTTCTTCTTTGGGATTCAATCATTGTTACTGAATTACGTTTATGTTACTGGAGATTACCGAGGATTTGAATATCACGTTTGGATTATAATCAACAATTGGGTTTGATCAATTCTATCTTATCTCTCAATTGTCTTCAGTTATTTTTCATGTGTTACTCTAATCCCATAATGGCTTTTGGTTCAGACATGAACTAAACTCCATTATGGGATTCTAACGAATTTTAATATGTAGTCTAATTGATGGCTTGATTGCTGGATTGTTCATGTATCATCAGGAATTTCTATTATGGTTGATTTGAATGCATGAATAATTGATCACCATTCATTTTATGTGTTTGTATGGAGTTGACAAATAATATGCGAGTATGGTTGTAATCATGATAGCATGTGTATATGGGGCTGATTTGCTTATCTTTAAATTTCGTGAACTAGATAGACATATATTGTTTCACCGTGTGAGTTATATAAGAGCTTGTGCTTAAATTCAATATGGATGCAATTTCACATAGAAATATAGTGATCTTGGTTGTATTGAAGATTACATGATGTCTATTGTATGTGGATGTTATGTAAGTAGGTCATAATACATTGAAAAATGGTTATGTCTATATTCGTGCTCTTGGCTAATTTTCTGTGATACGTGAATAGTATTGCATGACGGTGGTAATTAGATGAATTATTAAATGAAGTTAGGATCCCATTATTTCCAGATTTGATTTACTAAATTAATATTCTTCTTTTATTTGTTATTTGATTTTAGATTAATTCAAAATCATAAGTGTTTCGTTTAAGCATATAAAAATAGTGATATAGTTGATGCATAATAGTTTAATTTAGAAACCTTTCTCTGTGGATCGATAATCTACTTACTCTGTATTACTTGTTAACCCATGTATGCTTGCATGAGTTAGAGTCCTATTGTTAGAACTAAAAAGGAGGCAACAAGTTTTTGGCGCCATTGCCGAGGAAAGGCGTTTAAATTTTTATTATTATCATCAGTTTTAAGCTATTTTGTATGACTTAGACAAATCTAATATTATCTCATTTCTATTTTTGTTTTTGTTTTTGTTTCAGGTACTTGTATAAATTTTTATGTGCACGCGGTCATCCACTCCCGAATTAACACCTGCTCAGGACAACATAAACGGGAGAGGTGGGAAAACGAGAGTGCATAGAAATTTACAAGCAGAGTTAGAGGTAACTACATCTAATATGGCAGCCGAAGGACAAGGAGAAGAGCAAAGAGAGGAGTATAGAGCTTTAAGGGACTATTCGATGTCGAACATTAATGGACAACAGTCAAGCATCGTTAGGCCAGCAATAGCAGCCAACACATTTGAAATAAAACTGGGCACTATTTAGATGGTGCAGAATTCGATACAGTTTGGGGGTGCTGCTACAGATGATCCTAATGAGCACCTATTGAGCTTTATTGAGATATGTGATACTTTTAGATACAACGGGGTAACGGAAGATGCTATCAGACTTAGAATGTTTCTGTTTTCATTGAGGGATAAAGCGAGAAGTTGGCTTCACTCTTTGTCTGCAAGATCAATTACTACATGGGAGGACTTAGCACAGAAGTTCTTAGCCAAGTTTTTCCCATGGCTAAGACTGCGAAAATGAGGACAGCAATCTCTCAGTTCGAGCAGCAACAGGGTGAATCTTTATATGAGCCATGAGAGAGATACAAAGAGATGCTAAGGAAGTGTCCGCGCCATGGTATGCCAGATTGGATGGTGATCAACACATTTTACAATGGATTGGGATGGCAGTCGAGACCGATTGTAGATGCAGCTGCAGGAGGAGCGTTATGGGCAAAGAGTTATGAGGAAGATTATAACCTCATTGAGACAATGTTAGCGAATGACTTTCAAAACCCTACATCCAGGATGCCACAGCCCAAAGTTGCAGGTTTGTTGGAAGTGGACGTTATCACTCAGTTGTCAGCACTGATGGCAGCGATGGAAAAGAAAATAGATTCATTGACAGAGAGCAAGGCGAAGACAGTCGCTTTTGTGTGTGAAATTTGTGTGGGGTCACACTCGACAGATCAATGTGCTATTAGCTCGGAGTTGGTTCAGTATGTGAGCAATTACAGGAAGGATCAAGGATAATTTCAGAACAACCTCAACCATCCAAACTTCAGTTGGTCAAATAATCAAGGAAATCAGCAGAATTAGTTTTAGCTGAATAATCAATTTCAATCACAGCAAGCGCATCAACAGTTTACTCCAAGACCACCTTTTCCGTCGGGATTTTCTCAACAACAACAACATCATACTCCATCTGAACCTCAGCAAGAAAAGAAATCAAAAATGGAGGAAATGATGATGAAGTACATGGCAAACACAGAGGTAATGATCAAAAGCCAAGTAGTGGCTATTAAAAATTTGGAAACTCAAATGGGTCAAATGGCGAGCATGCTTAACAACAGGCCCCAGGGTTCATTGTCGAGTACTAAGGAGGCAAATCCACGAAGAGAAGGGAAGGAACAGTGTCAGGCTATAACACTCAGGTCTGGGAAACAGTGTGCAGAAAATCCACCAGTAGCGCTACCGTGCTCAGTTTTACAGGAGATGACGCGGCAGCGCTGATCGAAGAAGAAGTTGTCTGATGAGAAAGAAAATAAGGAAGGTTCTGAGTTACAACAGAAAGAGGATAACAAAGCAGGTTCAGTGGATAAGCCCGTGATTAGAACACCACTAGTTCACCCTCCAGTTCCGTATCCACAGAGATTGAACAAGCAGAGGGAAGATAAACAATTCAACAAGTTCTTGGAGGTTTTTAAGAAGCTACAGATTAACATACCTTTCGCTGAGGCATTGGAACAAATGCCGAGTTATGCAAAGTTCATGAAGGGTATATTATCAAGGAAGATGAGATTAGAAGAGTTTGAGATAGTGGCCTTGACAGAGGAATGCAGTGCAGTGCTTCAGCGCAAATTACCTCTACAGCTGAAGGATCCGGGCAGTTTCACAATTCTATGCACGATCGAAAAGATGAACTTTAGTAAATGTATGTGTGATCTTGGGGAAACTATCAATTTGATGCCCTTGTCAGTATTCAATCAGTTGGGATTGCCGGCTTCAAGGCCGACAAATATTTCTTTACAGTTAGCTGACAGATCCATCACTTATCCACGGGGAATCGTTGAAGATGTATTGGTGAAAGTGGATAAATTCATCTTTTCGGCTGACTTCATCATTTTGGATTACGAGGAAGATAAAAGTATACCAATCATACTGGGGAGACCATTCCTAGCTACAGGAAGGAACTTGATAGACGTTCAGAAAGGGGAACTCACTATGCGTGTTCATGATCAGGAGGTTACCTTTAACGTATTCAAGGCAATGAAGTTCCCAGCAGATGAAGAGGAATGCTTCAGAGTTGATTTGGTGGACCATGTATTAAATGATGAAGTTGAGAGTCTGGTGGATTATGAACCATTGAGAAGTGTCATTGCTAAAAATTCAAAATTGGAGGATGAGGAACTTGAAGAACTTGTGAAATTTCTGGATACGACTACACAATTCAGAAAATTCAAAACACCTATGGAGCCATTGAAGAAAGCTAGAGAAATGTCAGTAAAATTGAAGCCATCTCTTGAGACACCTCCAGAACTTGAATTAAAACCACTTCCAGACCATCTAAGGTATGCATTTTTAAATAAAGATTCAAGCCTACCTGTGATTATTTCTTCTGTACTAACATCTTTTTAGGAAGAAAAATTGCTAAGAGTCCTTAAAGAATTCAAATCAGCTATTGGATGGACGATAGCAGACATAAAAGGGATCAGCCCTTCTTTTTGCATGCATAAGATCCTGTTGGAAGATGATAGTAAGCCGTCGGTGGAGCATCAAAGAAGACTTAATCCAATAATGAAAGAAGTGGTCAAGAAAGAAGTATTGAAATGGCTGAATGCAGGCATAATCTATCAATTCGAGATAGGTTCATGGGTGAGCCCGGTCTGATGTGTCTTAGAAAAAGGGTGGTATAACCGTGGTTTCAAATGAGAATAATGAGTTGATTCCAACACGAACGGTGACGGGATGGAGAGTCTGCATGGACTACTGCAGGCTTAACAAAGCTACGAGGAAAGATCACTTCCCATTGCCATTCATCGATCAAATGTTGGATAGACTAGCAGGTCGTGAGTATTATTGCCTTTTGGATGGTTATTCAGGTTACAATCAGATTGTGATAGCTCCAGGGGATCAAGAAAAGACGATCTTCACATGTCCATACGACACTTTTGCTTTCAGAAGAATGTCTTTCGGGTTGTGCAATGCTCCAGCCACCTTTCAAAGATGCATGATGGTTATTTTTTTGGATATAGCGGAACAGAATGTGGAGGTGTTTATGGACGATTTCTCAGTCTTCGGAGACTCATTTGATTTATGCCTTGAGAATTTGGTGATGGTTTTGAAGAGGTGTGTTGAAACGAATTTAGTACTGAACTGGAAAAAGTGCCATTTTATGGTACAAGAAGGAAATATTCTGGGACACAAGGTTTTGAAGAGGGGACTTGAGGTGGACAGGGCTAAGCTAAAAACTATTGAGAACTTGCCACCACCTACTTTAGTAAAAGGTGTTCGCAGTTTTCTTGGACATGCAGGCTTCTACCGCAGATTCATCAAGGACTTCTCCAAAATAACTAAACCACTATGTAGTTTATTAGAGAAGGATGCCCCGCTTAAATTTGATGAGTCCTGCGTGTCAGCATTTGAGAACTTAAAGAGGAAACTAACTTCAGCACCAGTTATTACTGCTCCAGATTGGGATTTGCCATTTGAGTTGATGTGTAATGCCAGTGATTACGCGGTGGGGGCTGTTTTGGGTCAAAGAAAGGAGAAATTTTTTCATGTGATCTATTATGCCAGCAAGACCCTTACAGATGCGCAGTTGAACTACACTACCATAGAGAAAGAGTTATTGGCAGTGGTGTATGCCTTTGATAAATTCCTAGCATATCTGATTGGTACAAAGGTGATAGTGTACACAGATCACGCGGTAATTCGACACTTAGTGGCAAAGAAGGATGCAAAGCCCCGATTGACTAAATGGATATTATTGCTGCAGGAATTTGATTTGGAAATCAAGGACAGAAAGGGCACTGAAAACTAAGTGGCGGACCACTTATCTCGACTAGAGAATCCGGAAAGGGATGCAGACGACAAAGTTATAATTAACGAATCCTTTCCAGATGAGCAATTGTTTGTGGTGAAAGGGGAAGTGTCATGGTTTGCAGACTACGCGAACTATTTGGTGAGTAAGATGGTACCTTCTGAGTTGGTGGGGTATCAAAAGAAAAAATTTATACATGATGTCAAATGGTATATATGGGATGAACCATACTTGTTTAAATAGTGTGCTGATCAAATGATAAGAAGGTGTATCCCATATAGCGAGACCGAGGGGATTTTGCAGGATTGTCACGCTTCTTCGTATGGGGGTCACTATGGTGGAGAGAGAACAGCGGCTAGAGTGCTACAAGCAGGATTCTACTGGTCAAAAATTTTCAAGGATGCATACAGTTTCATCCAGAGATATGATAGATGTCAGAGAGTTGGGAACATTTCAAAAAGAAATGAAATGCCATTGAATACGATCCTCGAAGTAGAAATTTTTGATGTGTGGGGGATTGATTTCATGGGTCCTTTCGTTTCTTCATGTGGAAATTTGAACATCTGGTTTGCAGTGGATTATGTGTCGAAATGGGTAGAAGTGGCAGCTCTTCCAACAAATGATGCCAAAGTAGTCCTCAGGTTTTTACAAAGAAGTATCTTCACGAGGTTTGGGACTCCTAGGGCCATCATTAGTGATGAAGGCAGTCATTTCTACAACAGGCAGTTTACAGCTTTATTGGCTAAGTATGGGGTGAGCCATCGCATTTCTACAGCTTATCACACACAAACAAATGGCCAAGCAGAAGTGTCGAATCGCGAAGTTAAAAGAATTCTGGAAAAAGTTGTGAATCCCACTAGGAAGGATTGGTCTTTAAAGCTTGATGATGTTGTGTGGGCCTATAGCACTGAATACAAGACTCTGTTGGGCATGTCACCTTTCCAGCTAGTCTACGGCAAAGCATGTCACCTTCCTATGGAGTTAGAGCATAAAGCATATTGGGTGATTCGAAAGCTGAATTTTGATTTGAAAGCTGCAAGGGAGAAACGCCTACTCCAACTCAACGAGTTGGATGAATTTCGATTACAGGCGTATGAGAATTCTAAGCTGTACAAGGAGAAGGTGAAGAAATGGCATGATCGCAAGATCATAGAAAGAACATTTGAGCCGGGACAAAGATTTTTGTTTTTCAACTCCAGACTTAAACTTTTTCCCGGGAAGCTAAAATCAAGATGGTCAGGGCCATTTACAGTGAAGACTGTCTTCCCGCATGGTGCGATAGAAGTATTTGATAAGTTTTTGGATAAGCCTTTTAAAGTGAATGGACAGCGATTGAAGCATTACTTTGGTGGCGAGGTGGACAGACAGAGAGTCACTTCAATTCTCTCTTCAACATGAGATTCAGAGACAGTCAAGCTAATTGACTATAACTTAGCGCTTGATGGGAGGCAACCCATTATTTCTATATCTACTTTTTATTTATTCAGTTTCAGTTGTTTTTGTTAGTTCATCTTCATTTTTAATTGTGATAGATTATTGTGTCTTACATAAGTGAGTGTGTAGTTGAATTTGTATTGGACGGTGTTTGAGTGTAGTATAGAGTTTATTTGGTCATTTATGCTTATTCCGTAATTCAAACTTTGACATGAGTAATTGGTGTTATGCAGGTAAATTGAAAAGAAGACATCACTTTGTTGAAGTATTGGAAAGGAAAACTAGAAGTGTAGGAAACAGGGTCACGCGGCCGTGCTATGTTAGTAGTATAATACCGCGCACCCGCGCTGCATTCTTGTCAGAGAAAAAATTTTCACTCGCGCGCCCGCACCATATCTCCATTGAAGAACCTCGCAGCCACGCGCGACACCGGCAGTTGAAAAATTTTTATGTTTAAAACATGTGTTGTGTCTTATATCTTATATCACTAGATATAACATAGAGCCATCTCAGTCTTCACAATGCACACGATTCCCTTTCTCCAAATAGTTACAAATTGATCTCATCCATTCATCTCCATCCATTCATCTCATCCCAAGTTGTGCGCATCAGTTACTTTACCCACGATCAATAAATACACTGATATAAATCTAGGGTTTCAGAGAGGGTTGTGCAAAAATCAGTTTGGGGGTAATCAGTCATCGGCTATCACTCACTGTCAGGCAAGTCTTCTTCTTCGACATTCAATCTCAGATGGGTCCTAAGCGTGCACGATCTCGCACCCCTGAATCATCATCATCAAGCAGTCAAGATGAAGACATTGTGGATCATACTAAGTTTCTCAGTCTAGTGGCACAAACAAAGTACTATCGCATAGTGACAAAGACGTTCGTAAAGGAATGAGGTTTCAAGCCGGAGAAGCAAGATGGGTAACTTTGGAATATGATTAGAGAAAGAGGATGGGGAGGATTTTGTGCAACTCCTATGCCTGCTCCTATGGGAATTGTGCGAGAATTTTATGCCAATGCTGAAGATACTATGAATGGAGCATCAATGGTTCGAGGAATTGAAGTTAAGTATACACCTCAGGCAATCAGGGCAGCGTTCAGAATACTCGACAATCCACCGACTGGGAATGAGAATTGGGTCGAGTCTGCCCATTTTGAGATGGATTTGACAGAGGTGATCACTAACTTATGCGTTCTAGGAACGCAATGGACTTGTCGAGCAGGAACTAATGAGCCTCGCACTTTCCTAGCCTCAACCCTGAATCGATATGCAAAGGCGTGGAATTTGTTCGTATGTGCGAAACTTGTACCTTCAACGCATCAGCATGAAATCACCACTGAAAGGGCTGTCATTTTGTGGGGAATAATCACAGGATAATACATCGATGTAGGCTATCTCATTAATCGGAACATATTACGTTACATGAGGGGAAGCACTACAGGGAGTATCCCACATGCGTCTGTGATTGCGGAATGCACGTGTGCATGTGAAGGAGTCCGGTGGGATGATGAACAAATGCAAATGCCTAGTCAAGATATCACACATGCGCCGATTACTAAATTCGAGGACTGGGCAGGAGGCGAACCACATCCGCGAGGAAAAGGTTTCATCATTAAATCGGCATCCTCTCTGTTGCCACTACAACCTACACATGAAACTGAAGCGGGAACGTCGGCTCAAGCAACTGCTGCTACTGGGGATCGACAGCTCCGAAGGTTGGAGCGAAAGGTCGACGCGATGTACGATAACTTTTCAGCATTTGCTACGGGTCTGACGAGGTCGCTCACTGAGGCGTTTGCACGGCAGTGGACTACGCTTGAGTGGCCACAGTTCGGGACAGCCGTGCCATATCCACCACCGGATTCACCACCCGACGAGGGCGGTGAAGCTGATGATTAGGGTAGTTTCTCGAACCCATTACCTTCATTCACTGATACAATGAATATTTTAAGTTTGGGGGTATTGGGTAGTAGGTAGTTGCATATAGTGTTTGCATGTTTAGTGTTTGCATGTTTAGTTTAAAATTTTGCATGTTTTATGTGTTAGATAATAGTTGCATATGATTTTTCTATTTTTAGTTATTATTATGTGTTTTAGTTTATGTTTAGTTGCATTTGATGTTGAGTGCATGTCTCACAAATTCTAGCTTTATGAAAATCATGTCTAGCCTATGATGAAAATGAATTTTGAAGGATTGTTGAATTTAATGGATAGCTTAAGCTTAGCTATAATGTTTGACATGATATGATCTATGCTACTGTTTAGATGCTTTCGGTTTGCACTGTCGTGTTCACAATTGCTTGTAGGCATAAGAATGATGTGTTGCACTGCTTAATAGGAAATGTGGTTTTAAAAAGAGAAATATGTGGAAAATGGACTTAGACTGTAAAAAACATTGATAATCAAACTTTGGGAACACATGGGTATGCTATATAAAAAAAACAATAACGTGGCTAGTCTTATTTCGGGGCCCTTGTTACTTGAGTAAGTACGCCCGTAGGGGTGTCTTAAAACCTAGCGCCCTAAGGTCTTTTATGGTCTGGGAGTCATTGGTTGAAAGCTCGCTAAGGGGTGGCATTGTTAGCCTAATGGAATGAGGCATTGCACAGTCATGTGAAAAAAAGAAAGAAAAGAAAAAAAAAATAAAAAGAAAAATAGCAATAAACATCGCGGAAAAGTGCGAAAATCGCCCTCGTGAGTAGTAATAAAGCAGTTAAGCCCATTGTTGAACCTTAGTTTGTTTAGATATGTTGGAACAGTCTTTGTTGCATAAGTATACATGAATCTTGATTTAGATTGTAATTTTCTATGTTGAGCAGTTTAGTATATGTATTCTTGCCTTAGTCAAGTTTTGGTGAACACAACACACACACACAACATTTCTATAGCATGTATGGATTACTTGAGTGTATGATATTATGTCTATGGCTTAGTTTGAAGTTTCATTATTGAATCCGGATAATTCACTAAGGCATGTTGGACTGAAATTCTGTTATAACTGGAAGAATGTGAGACTTGTTTGCATCATGATATAGTTGCATAGCATGTAGTTGCATTTTTAGTATTTTTGTCATATGCATTACTTGAGGGCAACTAATAGTTCAAGTTTGGGGGTATTTGATAAATAAGTTTTATGCCTACTTATTGGATATCAATTCACGAGAACAATGCCCATCTCAAGTACATTTTAGTGTGTTTTTAGTTGCATTTCGTGTTATTTTGCATTGCATATATTGAGAACTCCTATGGTGTGATAGTGCAGGAAAGGAAATAGGTCAGCGTTGGAAGGTGGCAATGAGGCTATTGGAGGCATGGCAAGAGGAACAAGTGGAGATAAGGAATTGAACAGTGATGAAGGAACAAGCAACAAGCAGTGGAGCATCAGGAAACAGCAGTAGAAAATAAGAATGCAGAACACAGAAGTCGCGCGGATGAACAAGATGAATTACGCTACCACGCGCCACACACCGCAGAGAAAAATGTTACCGGTAGCGCTTGCGCGCCTACGTATGCAAGGGGCTCTCATGACCCACCGCGCGTCGCTGCCATCAAGTCACGATTTTATTTTAATTTTTAAATTTGAAGAGTTTGAGTTGGTTAAAACTATTCTGGTTGGTACCAGACGCGATCATCTATTGTTTTTACGTGTTTTTCATAATGGAGACTAGGGTTTTACGCTTTGAGCGAATTCCATTGATGAACCAAGCATAGACTTAATATTTTCTACTTCTTCTTTGGGATTCAATCATTGTTACTGAATTACGTTTATGTTACTGGAGATTACTGAGGATTTGAATATTACGTTTGGATTATAATCAGCAATTGGGTTTGATCAATTCTATCTTATCTCTCAATTATTTTCAGTTATTTTTCAAGTGTTACCCTAATCCCATAATGGCTTTTGGTTCAGACATGAACTAAACTCCATTATGGGATTCTAACGAATTTTAATATGTAGTCTAATTGATGGCTTGATTGCTGGACTGTTCGTGTATCATCAGGAATTTCTATTATGGTTGATTTGAATACATGAATGATTGATCACCATTCATTTTATGTGCTTGTATGGAGTTGACAAATAACATGTGAATATGGTTGTAATCATGATAGCATGTGTATATGGGGCTGATTTGCTTAGGTTTATATTTCGTGAACCAGATAGACATATACTGTTTCACCGTGTGAGTTATATAAGGGCTTGTGCTTAAATTCAATATGGTTGCAATTTCACATAGAAATATAGTGATCTTGGTTGTATTGAAGATTACATGATGTCTATTGTATGTGGATGTTATGTAAGTAGGTCATAATACATTGAAAAATGGTTATGTCTATATTCGTGCTCTTGGCTAATTTTCTGTGATACGTGAATAGTCTTACATGACGGTGGTAATTAGATGAACTATTAAATGAAGTTAGGATCCCATTATTTCCAGATTTGATTTACTACATTGATATTCTTCTTTTATTTGTTATTTGATTTTAGATTAATTCAAAATCATAAGCGTTTCGTTTAAGCATATAAAAATAGTGATATAGTTGATTCATAATAGTTTAATTTAGAAACCTTTCTCCGTGGATCGATACTCTACTTACTCTGTATTACTTATTGACCCATGTATGCTTGCATGAGTTAGAGTCCTATTGTTAGAACTAAAAAGGAGGCAACATCGATGCAAATAATACCTTCCCCAATATAAACAGTACGTATGCTTTGGTGTAAGTCACCACCGTTTCCTAATCAGCATCTACCGGAACTTGGCAAAATCTAGTGCCCAACCACGACAACATAATGCCCCCTCGAGTATACACTTTCTCATCCCCCACAATATATTGACTAAATTTGCTATCAATAAAGTACTGTTTAGGGTTATGGAGTAATGTACATGTAATAGGATGCCCTATAATCGATAATCCTAAAATGAAATGTACATCTTCAAGGGTGACTGTCATTTCACCAGTCGGGAAGTGAAATGTATTGGTCTCACTATATCAACGCTCCACTAATACTTCTATCAACGAAGCGTCTAATTGGTTACAGACATTAGTATTTGTAAATACCCCAAAACTCCAGTCGCGTAATAATTCTTTTTGGGTGTCACTTAAAACCCACACTTCCAACGAACGTCCACTCTCATCAATTCTTAATGACCTAATGTAATGGGGATTGTCCCATACGACTGTTGAAATGTGGTTTGGTTTATCCCACAACAAAGTGTTGATAGTGGATCCAGGATTGAATTTCATTTCTGTAATTAACACAACCAAAATAAAGCTTTATCAACAAAACAAACATCATAAAAACAACATAGATAAAACACCATTAACTCTTAAAGTAAACAACATAGATATTTTTGGAGAAGTGGACAAAAACAAAATAAAAATCCATCAACTCTAAAAGTGTACAACATAGATATTTTTAAAAAAAATAAACTTCAAATTTCACTAATAAACAACCATATATATATATATATATATATATATATATATATATATGTTGGAGTGTATCAATGTCGTAAGGTTGGTTGTAAGGATTTACCGAACTCCTTTTGATTTGTTGATTTTGTCTCAAATTCGTAGCAACGATTGTCACTTAAGTTGTTTGATTACTTTGAACAATATCAGATGGACAAGATGGAACAACTTAAAATTTTGTTTTGATGCAAGATGGAACAACTTAAAATTTTATTTGGATGCAAGGCGTCATTTTGTATACCTAGCGTCCGCATTATTAAACTGCAGATGATTAATACCTTTAGCGGCGTCGTTTTGTATAGCCTATATCCAATTATGTTTGAATTAAAAGTCGCACCGTATCCAATTATATTTGAACTAAAAATGGCACCGTATCCCATTATTGAAAACGACGTCGTCTGACTGTCTCTTCAATATTCTAGCGTCCGCAATATTAAATTGTGGACGTGACCTTTCACTGTTAATAATATACGTTGTCGTTTTAACCCTTGAATTAACGTCTACAATATTAAACTCTGGACGCTATGCACTGCCCGCACTGCCAGAATGAGTTAATTATTTAATTATTCAATGCAAACCCTGGAAGTGTCAGCACAACAAATTGAGGCATATTGATGTATGACCTCAAGATGTTGTGATGGACACTCCAGGGTTTGCATAAAAGAACTAAACAATTAACCCATCTTGACAGTACATTTTTTGAGACATCTAAGCGTTAAAATTAAGTTTATAAAGCTAAAAATAATCTGTTTCTGTTGCATATTCTTGCTAGTAGTTACATATTCAAGTAATTTGGGATGATAAGAAACACATATGGCAACCAAAATTGGAAGGCTTGATAAAAAGAGTCGGTCGGATGAACCTTCGGATTTAGATAAATTAAGGGCTTCTAGATGTTGTGCCTTCCAAAAATGGTACCACACATGTCTCTTCATCCCAGATCACATGAATCGATAACAACAAGAATATGCAAGAAGAAATAGAAAATTTTTGAGCTTTAGGTCGAACTCTTTGTGCGTATCAAGATGTCATCTGACAGTTCTATCTCATCTTATATATAGGAGAAATAGTGTCTGCATTATTAAACAACGGCTAAGACCTTTAACTTCCATTATTTGAATACGACGTCATCTGACCGTTGCTTCATAATCCTAACGCCCGCAATATTAAAGTGTGGACGAGACCTTTAAGTTTCATTATTGAAAACGACATCGTCCGACTGTCGCTTCAATATCCAAACGTCTGCTGCATTGAAGTGCGGAAGGGGAATTATAAAGGAGGGTGTTAGTTCCCAGAGGGCACAATAGATCTAGAAGGGGGGGTTGAATAGATCCTTTTTATTTTAAATACTTTTCTGTTTTATATTATATTGTTCATAATTAACTTATGACAAATATAAGAATCTTTTCAAGCACAACGGAATAACTAAAAGATCCCCTTCATTGATATATTCATAATCATACATACATTGTTCGTAGAGTAAGTTTAGTTGTAAGCAGTTAAAACATACATAGCAGCTTATAAGACATAATATAAATGACGAATGTAAAAGACACAAGGGTTTTAAGTGGTTCAGAGACTCAAGCTCCTAATCCACTCTTCTACTTTCAACTAGCAGATTTCCACTAAGGAAGGGCGGCTAGACCGAATCACTAAGATTCCTTCAAGGCCGTGACCTTGGGACTTGATTCACTAAGAACTCTTCAAGGCAAAGCAATTTCGGAACTTCGTTTAGTCTCTCTCGGACAAGGACCCTTCTCGCCCTCGCTTTGTTTAGTCCCTCCGACAAGGACCCCTCGGACCTCGGCTTTGTTGAGTTGTTTGTTTGTTGTTGTTGGAGTCGGTGCTGAGCTGATAAGATGTCTTCATGCTCTGAACATCTTCTATACTTAGCAGCTTGGCTTGATCATACTTGAAGTGCAGCTGAGTGTTACATGATGCTCAGCTTCTTTGATTACTCAACCACTTCGGATGACCCCTTGTTGAACTGCCTTGAAGATCATTCTCCTTGGTACTTGATGTCTGCACATGAGAGGCTTCTAAGCTGACTGTAGGCTCTTCTATTAGGTACTTCGAAGCTTTCTCATGCTTGACACCAAGATGGCTTTTGTGATCTTCCTTCTGCTACTTGATGACTTCTCATTATGAACTTGCTAAGATGACTGTAGGCTCTTCTCTATTGTACTTAGAGTCTTCCCATGATGGACATCAAGATGTCATGATTCTCTTCTTTCTCTCGGCAGTTCTGTACACTCTTCATGTAGTAGAACTCTCACTTCTACATAGTAGAACTCACACTTCTACTTCTTTCTTTTTCTGACTTCTGAGTGTTCTTGGTGGATCGTAGAGTGAGCCTTCTGACTCATTATTTCACATGGTTTAGATCACCCACCTTCTCTCCAAAAACTCTAAGAACTCCAAAGAACCTTTGATCTTTGAAGCTCTTCCTCATTTATACTCCTTCCCAATCCTTCCGTTGGAAAGTAGCCGTTGAAGGCTATTCAAATCTCTTCACAAATCTCGAGTTGCTTGAGGTAGACTGCTTGATGTGACTTGTCATACTTTTTCCGACGCCGTAGATTCTCATTGTTTCACCCCACTCGCGGATGTATCAATTTAATGTCCTGGGCAGGTCAAAGACTTTATTACCTCTTTCTGATTTCTCGATCAGAGGTTGTCTTATTGCATCGATGCTCTCAATAAGCACTTGTCGAATAATATTATCCTTGATTGAACCTTTGCCAATGCTTCGCCTCTTGACTATTCGAACTCTATGATTCTTACGCACGCCTTCAAGGACTTGATCGTAGTGTTTTGTTGAGTGTTGCTCATCGATCGGTAGGGTTAACACTACGATCTTGAAGAGTGTTGATTGGATCTTCAATGTAGAACACCTCTTCCTTGTATTGCAGTGCAATTGCTTCAACACTTACATTTGCTTCATTTGTTCGAGAGACCGATGGCCTAATTCCTTGCTCGTCCCCCTTCAATATCAAGACACCTCAAATTTGTGGCGCGCCCAAACTTGCTTTCTCCTTGTGATCTCCCATTCACTTATCATCAATGAAATCGACCTCTCAGACTTAATCACTTTAGCCATGCTAATCAAAGGTCGACCAAGATCTCGGTTCACCTTCCATCGCCTTTCTTCTTTTTTAGAACACTACGATCTTGGTTGCTTCCAAGATCGTTGTCTCCTGTTCACTTGATAGCTACTACACTTGCTGACTTTCCTTAGTCAGCTTCTGAAGTCTTCTTTGGATCTCATTGTGGAAGACTTCAACACGAGTGGCTTTACAACTCAATCTTGATACTGATTGGGTTGGTGCTTAGATCTTCTTTTAGCCTGCATGCCATTCGTTGAGTGCTTTCTGGTTTCCTTGGATGTAGCTTGCAGCTTGGACCAGAGGCTTCATTCCTTTGGATATTCTAAGAGTGCTCATTTGTTGAGAACCGATATGCTCTACGATTCGCGCCGCAATCGCGGAGCACTTCGTTGAGATCGTAGTTACGCACTCTACGATCGCCTTTGGCTTGTGCAGACACTATGATCCCGAGATCGATCTTGACACCCTACGATTTTACGCCAGGCTTGTTGTCTTCATCCGATCTTGCTTGACTACGATCTCTCTGATATAATCAATAGAATCTACGAACTCGAGTGTGATCTACGATCCTCGACTTGGCTTTGGCATCAATAGACTCTCACGACTCGAGTGTAGTCTATGTTTGTCTTGGCTCGACGATGATGACCTCGGCCACCAGTTCGTGGCGGTCTCTCACGATTTCGAACACGACTTCCTCAGTCACTACGATCCCGAGGAAGCTCTACTCGATATACTACGATCCTTCTTCGCTTCCCTGGCGATCTACTTAACTCCGAGATCTACTATCTTGCAGATACTCCTATTACGCCTCGATAGCTCTCGAGTTAACCTCGACTCACCCGGAAGACAACGACGACTTCAGTGCAAAGGTTTCGACAATCGACTAGCTTTATCTATTACATCATAAGATCAACCTAACAAGCTTGATCTTTCTATCTTTATAGTCCTTGTACATCTTTTCTTTTTAAGGACTTTACAAAGTCGTCTTTCTTATGTAGGATCAACCTAACATATTTGATCAATTCATTCTAAGTCCTTGTACACATATTTCTATTATCTATTAAAGGACATTCTGTTTTTCTTAATGCAAGCATACTTGCATATTATTATATATATATATATATATATATATATATATATATATATATATATATATATATATATATCATAATCAAATCATATATAAATAGGAATAGCATTCACATGCTTATTTCTGACAGAGGGGCATTTTGGCCATCTGACCCGTCCGTAATATTAAAATGCTGAATACTGAAAACTAAACTGCGGAGGGAAATTCTATAAAACCGCTCGATCTTCGGACGGAGGGTCGCAATGTGTTGTAAGACTAGACTCTTTTTTACAACGTTTACTATGGATCACTATTACTATATATATATATATATATATATATATATATATATATACACCCCTTATTGACCACTAATACGCCTTTCTAATCATAAATTTGTTAATAAATATTTAAATTTATTATGTTATAAAAATAATATAAATTAGATTATTATTTATTTTAAAAATATTAGAGGAAAATGGATACATCAAGGAGTAGAAGTAAAATGGAATTGAAAAGTTATAAAAAATTCAATTTGACCCCGTATATTAAAAAAATTATAAAATTTCAGTGGGGTCAATTTATTCATTACACTTAAATTTCTTCTAAATTTGTTGTATATTATAAAATAATATTTTTTTTTCGATGAGTTCAATTGACCACAAACCCTTTGGAGTGGCTTTGCCTATGGATGTTTGCAGTTTAAAGATACTAGAGACAAGTATACTAACAGCTTAGAAAGTACTCCCTCCGTCCCTATAGTTATAGGCTGATTTCTTTTGGCACGTAGTTTAAGAAAATCAGTTTAAGTGGTAATTTTTAACATAAATTTTCCACATATACCCCTTAATATGGAATTAATGAATAAGTTAATTACTCCTTACTTATCACACTAGAACTCTCAACTTCATTGATTGACGTGTATTGACCATTAAAGTTCATAACCATAAAACTTTAACCAAAGAGAATACAACAACATTAGATGCGGTGATAAAAATAATGACATTAATTGTTGTTTCTTCAAAAAAAGAGTAATGATGGAATATTTATTATAAGGGCGTAAAAGTAAAATAATAAACCAACTAAATTTTATAAATAGTAAGTAGCCTATATATTGGGACATCTCAAAATAGAAAATCAGCTTATAACTATGGGACGGAGGGAGTATAAAAATTTACAAGGTGTATATATAGTTTGTAAGACCCCAACTTATTATACATAAAATTGAATTTCCCTATTTATTATTTTGAAATAGTAAGGTGATAATTTGATATAATACTTTGGTTATAGGTGAAATGTGCAAATTTTGCAAAATAACAAGTGGTTATAAAAATAATCATTATTGTCGGGGAATATTCGTTTGGTCGTGGAATATTCATTTTGTTGGGAATATCCGTACGACGGCGCAACCATTTGTGGGCCCCATAACAGAATAACTGTCGGATGAAGAAAATGACAAGTTTGAGTTTTTATAAATAACTAAGATAATTATTACGAATTAACAATCGTTGGATTACACGGTGGTTAAAATAAAGAATACGCGAGGTCGCATAAATAGCATTACCAGATTCCACAAGATTGTTGAATTATTGATTCTTACGTAAGAAGGCACTACTCAATAATTGTTACAGTAATTACTGTTCAATATTTTATTTTATTGATTCAATAATTGTTGCGTTGATATTTTATATTATTGTTGTTTCAATAATTATCACTGCACAGTATTTCCCATTATCAGATCAATAATTCATATTATTTGAGTAATATTATTAGATAATATTATTGACAATGTCTAGAAAGTTCAGTCAAGGAGAGGTTTGGCCACCTAATTACACGCCAGTAAGGAGAAATCCTTATTGGAAAGCCCCCTCTTTCCTAGGAACGGCCTGGTTGTCATAATTGTGATTCTGTAATATTATTTGTGAATAATTAATTATTGATTTATATGATAAGGAAATATTTATTTGATGTGGATATAAATGAGGGATTTATTTATTTATGTGGTTATTAATGAAGGAATTTTAGTATGAATTATTTGTTAAAAGTTTGGCAATTATTTCTCCGATAGAATATTCATTCAAATATATTATTATAATATTTTATAATGTTTAAATAATATTATTATTATATATATAAGCATGTGGTTAATTAGAAACGAAAGTAAACAAGATGTTTTTGCATACTTTGTTTGTAACATTGAGATGGTTGGTGGAAATGGTGGGTGAGCTAGAAAGTTGCCTGCAATCCTTGATTTTCAAATATAATACAGGAGCCTTGTCCTTTTTCTTCAAAGATAGTGTGTAATTTTTCTTCCTGCAAAGTGATTTTCTAAGTTGATAGGAAATTCTTTCCTGCAATCCTTATTTCAAGTGGTGGGCCTCACCAATTGAAATTGATACCTTAGGCATTGAAAATGAAAAAGTTGGCAGATAAGAAAGGTTAGGCAGAATGAGAAATTAGGCAGATTGCTTTGTTGCTTCTCCCTCCGTTTCAGTATAAATAGTGGGTAACCCCTCCTCCCTCAACACACCATTTCATAAATCAGAAATTCTTATTCTAAAGTATTGTGAGTATTATTCTTGAGTATAAGAATACTTTGAGCGTAGTTTTTCTGCAAGATTTTCTCAGAATAATATCTGATACTCCAGTCAAATCCAGTTTCTACTAAGGTAAAGGATATTATTTTATTTCAATACTCGTAAGAAATATTATTTTCTTTCATACTTCATTGTATAGAAGGGATATTATTTCATTTCATATTCTTAAAATTGAACTTACTATGGTAAGTATTGCTTCTATAATTTCTGAAATGATTAGAAATTTCATTTCATCTAATATCATTTCATAGGAATATTGGTCTGAATGTTTTATCAAATTTAGAACTTTTCATGACGGTAACTGTTCATGAGTTATTATTCACAAAGATCGTTTCACTTTGCATCTTTTTCACGAAGTATTGTTTCATAAATCATCGTTTCACGCCATCTTTCATTGTGTAGTCTTTTTCACAAAAGAAAAAAAATATTATTTTTTTTTCTTCCAAGTTATCTGTTGTGACCCTCATTCTTGAAATTTAATCCATGTTTTGATCTTCATTCTTGAATTTTACTCCACTATAGTTTGTTATGGAGTATTATTGAACTTGGATAAACTGAAATATGAATCCCTAATATTTGTCCTTCTGTCTCACTGGATTCATTCTTTAAAATATTTTTCATCATCCTCTCAGTCCTAAATGATGATATTACTAAATATCTTTGGCCCGTAATGCAAAGATGAATGATTAACTGATAAATATCTTTTTGGAAAGAAGTGCAAAAATGAACATGTGTTAAGATGAACATGACTATTTGGTGATCTAAAATGAATATCTTTAGCTTTGTAGTGTAAAAGATAAATATTTGATTCAAGATGTATATTGATTGATGTTACGAGGATAAATTATTGATGATGGACTTTTAAATCTTAGAAGATAGTAGAATTCTTTTCTCTACTTGACTATTCTAATGGATTGTTGTTTCATTTGCAATTGTTGATCTAAAATTTGTTGCTCATTATATTTTATCGACTTTTCCTCATTGAAGACTAATGATAAATTGTTGTATATTATCTTAGTCATAATATTCTTTATCGGCCATTTAGAAATTTCACCTTTCCCTTTTGTTCCATTTTTTTCTCGGGAGGTGAGAACATACTTAAGAACTGGCGGGTATGGAGTGATGGTTCGAGGATAGATGTATTATTAGTAGTCCTCACTATTTTGTAAAATAGTGTATCAATAATTATAATGAGCGACTCCTTTTGAGTTAGTATACTCTCTATTAGACTATATTTGTATTCAAACTCACAAGATATATGTGTTGTCAGATTTTGTACGACAATTGTATTCTTGAAGTTGTATTTGTTTTTAGATTACGTATTTCGATTTACTCAAAATATGTGATGTATACCTATTTTGGGGGCGTCACATAATTAATGTCCATAGGTGTATAAAAATTTACGGAGTTCCATTTGTATAACATTGTGTATTAATATATAACAAAGATTATTATTTAACTAGTTCTCCTCTCTGTTCCAAAATTAAATATACTAGTATTAGAGATACATCATAAATTTTTATTTTAAAATTATAAAGTGACATGATATTCCTAATTTACATTATTTTTTTATTATCATTTTCAATATCAAATCACTTCAATTAAATTTATAGTTAACACTAAAGCTATATTTGAGAACATAAAATTATCCTTAAAATTGTCGGTTTTGGAACGAATGAAGTATCTAACTCTTTGGTATACCAATGCAACTCGTTACTGATTCCGTTTAAATTATTACATCTGATTTCAATAGTTCACTAAATCAACACAATAGTAAAAAAGTTTCAAAATACTACCGAGAAGAATGTTTGAATCACTATGCGGAAAAAAACAAATAGATTAGGCAAGCATTATGAACTTTTCTTTATCCCTTCTTGCTTCAATTACAAGAGGGAACATCTCTAAAGATCCTGTTTATCCTTTTGTACAAAGAGGTGTCTCAAAACATTCAAAAGATGTAAACAAAAAATATCTAACAAAACAATTAAAGGAAATGAAATGAGAAAACTATCCATCATCTTGCTTTCTTGATGCAAAAATGTCTTAAAAATAACTAGATTGAGGTTGCAAGAGCTCAAGTTGTGCCAATAGCTTAGCAACCATCGGTTTCAATTTCTGATCACCCTTCTGTGCTAGGTCAATCAGTACCACCTGCGCGGATCCACCGTACTCTATTCTGTGAGCCTCGGTTCTGAATATTCTGTCCAACATCCAGAGTCCTTTTTCTTGAGCCTTTATGGTTCCAAACTCCAAAACTTTTATGATAGCTTGAACACCGGACATTTTTGCTATATAATTGCTTCCCGGTTCCCACATTTCATGTTGCAGAAGCGTTGCAACTGCACCAAGAACCGCTTCATCAGCTTCCCTTTCGTTTCCTTCCAATATTTTGATCAATGGAGGAACAGCACTGGCCTTTACCAAGCAGAAAGTACTCTTGACAAAGCAATTGCCATTATGAACTTCACAAAAAGCAACTCCAGTGTGTGGAGCACATAACCAACTTGATTTTCTCGTCTTTCTCAAGGAAACTGAATTCTGCGATAGCTGAGCTAGAGAGGTTGCAGCATTACATTTAGCAATCGACGATCCATTTGAGAGTAACTTCACAAGCACCGGAATTATCCCATTCTCAGCAGAAAAAAGTTGCATCTTTTTATCTGAAGGAACTGTAAATCGAATCATTATACCTGAAACGCTCTCAAGCAACCACACCATTGTCGGTGTTAAAATCCCCTGGCTTGAATCCACTATTGATACCAGAATTGGTAGTAAATTTGCTCTTTTAAGTATTTCTGTCGCTTTCTTGTCGCTAACAGGTATGTTACATAGTATGCCAATAGCAGCAGCCTTTTCGTTCTCGGATTCTGATGATGAGATAATATTTACAATAGTATTGAGATGGGTTTCTCCCAGCTGTTCTGTAAACTCGCCTGGTGAATCTTCAGATAAAGTGTAAACAAACTCTAAGGCAGCAGTTCTGATTTTAGTGTTGGTTTCAACAAGAAAGGGCAAAAGGAGTTGAATTGCACCATTTTCCTTCATTTTCCTTCTAACTTTTGATGCACTAGAATGACCAGAAATGCTGTTTAGTGCTTGTAAGAGATGATACTGAATAACCGGGCTAGACAGATTTAGAAGCGAGAGCATCTGGAGCGCGATATCCTTGTTGATAAGGATCGAATCTGACTTGGAAATTCTTGCGAGAATGGCTGATGCTGGCTCGCGAAGGGTCATAAGGACGGATGTTACTGAGAAAAGGAGCTGAAGGAGTGATACAACGATGCCTGAAGTGATCAACCGGCAAGTGTTTTCTTTCAAGCTGGACAAATTTTGCAGTGCACTTAAAGCAGATAATTTAGCTTCAAGTTTCCCCTCTTTGAACATTTTGACAAGGGGTTCAATTGCCCCATCTTCTCCTATGGAAGCTCTGGTTTGATCTCTGAGTTCCATTCTTGAAATCGCAGTTGCCATGAGGATCTTACTCATGTCTGAACCTGCGTAGAATATATGAGTTCAGTCAATCTGCTATAAAAGTAAACAATCTAAGCCACGAGGGATGTACTATCGGATTGTTTCACTAAAAGAGTCCTCTGTTTATCTATCGATAATTGACACAATGTTGTCAAGATGTCATCTTAATCTCATTATTATGACACGTGATATTGAGGACCAGAATGAGGCTGTGGCGCGAAAATGAAATCAAAATACATTCCTAGCATTTGCACATTATCAAAATGCCCTAAACTAGTGGCTTGAAGTAACCAACACAAGTATAAACGGACACAGTGTTCTCAAGTTGTCATTATCATGACACGTGATATTCAGGACCAGAGTGAGGCTCTATGGAAAACGTGAACAAAAATACATTCGTAACACTTGCAAATTATTAAAAACAGCCTTTTTTTGTGGGACAGAGGAGTAACTAGTACTAGAAGAAATGCAATTTTTATTACTTACCTTCCTTTAGGTACTGAACTAGTGGCTTGAAGTAACCAGCCTCTGCCATATGAAGAGCATTCTGGGTATTGCTTGACAAAGCGTTTAACAGCTTCCCTGCATCACGCGAAGCCACTTGATCGTCTCCATTAAAAATGGCCACCAGCATGACAATGCAGCCCTGGATTCTTCCAATCCTTCTTCTTACCGCGGAAACATCAGACAGAGTTGCCAATAACCCTACAGCCTCTTTCTGCTCCTCCATATCACGTGTCAAAGATTTCACCACCGTAGACAAGTATGTAACTTCTGCCATCTTCTCCTAAAGATTACTAAAAATTTAGAACAAACAATCATACTAATAAAAGATAAGGAAGAACACAACGGAGATACTCCCTCTATTCCACAAGAAAGTCTCATTTGCCAATTTATTTTGTTTCTGTTGGAAATGGGTTTGACAAAATAAATATTAAAATATTTTGAGGCTTAATTTAATGTGGGACCCCCACACTTCGGAAATGTCGGGTCCATGCACTAATGTGTTCTCCTCCGCAAGGAGTATAACGTGGTATACTTATTTGTTCAAATCCATTAGGAATTGAATGAGAAAATTGACTCCAAAATCACCTACTTGAACAGTTGTAAATTGCAAAAGTCCCACATAGGGTATTAGAAGAAAAAAATGAACAATTTATATATGAGATGTTTGCTCAATGAGAAGGGTCCCAAGGAACACCCCCACTTTTGTGGAAGGGAGAGGATTTATCCAAAGCTTGGTTCAAACCCTTTTGTGGAAGGGAGATGACTGAGGGAATAAATTTGCTTTAAGGAAACTTTGTGAATTTAAAGGACTCGGATTTATCTGTTTTATTTTTTCCAGAATCTGATTTCTTATTCAAGTAAGTATAATTCATTTTGTTTTCTAATTCTGTTTTGAATAACTTTGTTATTATATATTTATATTAAATATTACTATATGTAGAGAACTACAGTTTCATGTAAAGAGTTCTCTTTTTAATATTGATAGTAGTTCAACTTCTCAGTTTAAGGGGTCAACATGGAACAAAAATATTTTCTGATGTTTCTAAATTTTGCAAATGAGATTTTTTTTGTGAAATATAGAGAGTAATACAAAAATATACAACAGTACAACATTAGTAATCCATTCACAGGACATCATATTGTTGCAAATTTTTGCATTTAGGCCTAAAAAAATCTGTGTTTATATTCTCTATCAACAAGTATATTTAGTACTCTCTGTCCGTAAAAAAGAGCATCATTTCCAAAGGAAATCACGAAGAATGTAGGACTCATATTTTCGGACATGAGGAAAACGTAAGATGTTTTCATGCACCATTAAGTGTTTGTTCAGTTAGAGAGTGTTTACTGTGTTTGGTATGTTGGAAATTCAAAAGCATTTTAAAATTTTGTTTTCTTAAAAATAATTATTTCAAAAGCAATTTATTTAATTAAGTAAAGTTTGTGATTCCAACTCACCCCACCAAAAATAGTGTAACGCGTTTGAAAGTTGAAGCAAACGCAACTACTACAAAAACTATAAATGCTAATAACCAAACAAATCCTAAACACCGTGTACACACACAGAAAACTACTTGGCTCTTAAAATTACCAAAAAACCAAATTAAAATAAAGAAAAGTAGTATTCAATACATACCTTATTTTGATCATTGTAAGCAACAAGTGTTCTTAATATCCGAATTATGGTCAACCGATTGTAAGGCTTACTCGAACCCAACCGATTAAACAAAACTGGGATTACCCCTTCATCATTAATCCACTCATCTGTAACCTTATTTTCACTTATCAATGAATACAACCCTAAAATTGCATACTTAAACTCATCATCATTACCATACTTAAGCTGCACCACAATATCCTCAACATTTATTCTCTTATCCTCCTGTACTATTTCCTCCTCAGTATCGTCCTCTGTCCCAAATTCATCGACAAATTCCTCCGATTTCGAGTCATATGAACTAACTGCATCACTATTAAACCTCAAATTCATCATTTCCTTCCGCAGAGCCTCGATTTTCTCTTTCTCATCAATCAAAATATCATGACCAGCAAACAAAACAAGGCCTAAAGACCTTCCCAAATTCTGTGTCACTGATTCGATTTGCTTCACGTGTATCGATTGGTATTTCGGGCTTCTGATCAAGGCCTTGGCCCGTTTGAGCTCTTTTTCTAGAGATTCCAGGGCTTTTAGAATTGGGGGTATGTCCATGAGCTTGTTTGCCTTCAACCCCATGAGAATTGAAGCTAGTTTTTCTATTAAGAATGAGAAATCATTGAAAATCTCAGAGTTTTTTGCTAAAGAGGAAACCTCATCAGCTGATTGTTGTAGCTCTGAAACAAGCTCTGACAAAGTTTTATAATCTGATTCAGCTACCATATTGGGATTTATTTTTGTTGCTAAAAGCTATCAAACAAGATAAATATATATCATAGGGAGTACTTAGCTAAAACAGAGGAGACAAAAGGAGAAGAATGGGATTGAGAGGAAATTGAGGGTTGGGTATTTTTGTTTGGGAGATAAATATAGTTTCAGAATGAGAATTTAGATAAAAGAGGGATAATTGGAAAGTTGAAGCTGTTCAAGCAAGTAGACTAGAGGAGGAAGAAGAAGAAGAAGATGATGATGAAGACAAAGACTCGGTTAATGAAAATGATTTCTTTGTATCTACTTTATTGTTCTCTTCTCATTCCTTCTTCTTAACGTGAAATACAAGGAATATATATATATATATATATATATATATATATATATATATATAGGGTGTCTTATTATTTTAAAAATTTATTAATAACAGTTGTGCTATTTAATGATTTTTATTAATGATAATTTTAATATTTTATTAATAAATTTTTTGTTATGATACTATTTAGACACTCAATTTTGACCATTCATATGAGAAATAGACTATCCAATTTTTTTTAAAAAATAAAATACTATCAATTGTTAATAACAGTAAAAAGTTTAATGGTGTATCGTCCGTTTCTTATATAAACAACGTCCAAATAATATCATAATTTATTTTGCATAAAAGTCTGTTTGATATATAATGAGATAAATGAGGGGGAAATTGGAGCGTAGTTAATACAAGGTAGTAAGGAAAGTATCGAAAGCTGTCACTTTCAGTCTTTCTTTATTTCTCTCTCTCGCCTTTTTCTTTTATATTCTCTCTCTAGAATTTTAACTTGTTAAAGTGATAGACATATTCTTCATCTTCTAAGTTTTCCATTGATTATTTGAGGTTGTCATTATATTAATAATAATAATAATAATAATAATAATAATTATTATTATTATTATTATTATTATTATTTATTAGAATACGAATTAAAATATACATCTTGAATAACATATCTCCCTTAAATAATATATCTTTATTAAAATTAATTACATGATTTTGAAGTTTTCTCGTTAAAAAATAAGTGGGATTATGGTGATATTTTTATAAATAAAAAATAAAAAAAGTGGAATTACTCTCTTTAATATTATTTTATTTTTTAAAGTTAATTTTTAAAATAACGTAATATTAATAAAAATACGTTATTTAAAAGAGAAATGATATTTGAGAATTATGTTTTAAATTCGTCCACTTGTTTATTATTATTATTTTTATAGTTGTTTTATTATTATTGTATTTTACTAGTATTAATATTGTTATTATTATGAGAAAGACGAAGTCAACTCTGTCTCTCTTCTTTAACGTGTTTTCAGCTGGACCATTTGAATTCAGTTTTGACGGGCGAAGGACGGCTTTTTTAGTGGGGTAGCCTAATTTTGGACCATTCGGTTCAACATGATTTTGGGTTTTAGGTGGGTTAAATGATTTTTGGAACAATTACATTTTCTATTATATTTTTAAAAATTATTACAATAATAGTGCACTCATAAAATATTTACACAATTAATGTATTTTAAGTTTTATTTACAAAATTAGTGCATGCTCTTCCCTTTAATTTAGTTGAGTGTTTTAATTTAACACTTTCTCTCTCCTCCCTTCTATCCCCCCGACAGCCTACGTGAAGCTCGCATTGAAGTATCATCCTGATAAGAACCAAGGAAATGAGGAGGCTAACAAGAAATTCGCCGAGATTAATAATGATAAATTAATGCTCAAATTTTGATTTTGATTTTTTCATATATTGTCTGGTAATTGAGTTGATTCCTTTTTACGTGAGGAATTTGATTTTGAGATCTGAAGTTTGAATGAAATGGGTGGTTTGAATTTGAGATCTGAAGTTTGAATGAAATTCATGGACCTTATTTCTTTTGCTTTAATTTACAATATATACAAAGTTTGCTTGAATCTGAAAAGAAGGATTGGTAGTACAATATGGACATTACGATTTTTTCATAGTACAGTTGGTAGCCAAACATTCAAACCAAAAGAACTAATACTGAAGATTATTAGGTTACTTAATTTATTTTAAAAAATCTACTATAGATTTTTTTTATTTAATAGTGAAATTGGTAGTCAACACTTTATACAAATTTAACCAATTCAGTTTTATTGGGTTACCTATAGATTTTTTTTATTTAATAGTGAAATTGGTAGTCAACACTTTATACAAATTTAACTAATTCGCTTTTTATTGGTTACACAATTAATTAAAAAAAATATGTTGTAGATTTTTTTTTCAAATGGGTTGGTAGCCAAACCTTAATACAAAGGTAATCAATTTAGTTTTATTGGAGTTCTTATTTAATTATAAAAATATATTATAGATTTTTTTTTTTCATAATATTTTTAGTACTAAACCTTAATAAAATGTAACCAACAAAAACAAAAATGGTTACCAACAAGACTGAAATTTCTTTTGATTACTCACAAAAAACTAAAATGGTTACTTTCAGATAAATGTTTATTACCAATCAAGATTAAATTTATCTTCTTCTCCTTTTAATTTACGGACTGTTGTGGCGGTAATGGATGAGGAGATCGGAGTCCATAAGATGACGGCGAATGAGGAGGACGAAAAAAAAAAGAAGAAGAAGCGGAGGTGTTGAAGCAATAAACTAGTAGCTAAAATGAGGAGATCGACGTCCATGGCGGCTACATCTTCAAGATCTATAGATCTATAACTTCAAGGTGTTGTGGCGGTGACGGCGAAGGAAGATGACCGCCGTCGAAGGAGGAGGACGAAGAAGAAGAAGAAAGAAGAAGAAGAAGACTTACAAGATCTACATCTTCGAGGTGTTGAAGCATGTGCATGCATGGCGGCGTATTATATTTACGACATTTGCCAATGAAGGAGGACGAAGGGGAGGAGAGAGGAGGCGGTAAGGGAGAGAAAGAGAATAAGCGGATGAGTGTTTTCCCAAATTAAGGATATTAATATTATAAATAAATATGAGAAGATTATTATTTTTGTAATTATTTTGGTGATGCACTAATAGTGTAATTACTTATTAAATGTTGTATATTATTATAAAAGACCTATGATTTTTCAATCATCATATTATATGTCAACTTACAGATAGATAATTAAACTTTTTTTTTTACAGTCAACTCACTGAACTTGATTTTATTAACAAAAAGTTAAAAAAACCGTTAAGTCAAGTTGACTTAACGAAACGGTACACTTAAGCGGGTTAAATGATTTTTCAAGAATCGTATTTATAGAATTAATTTACAAATGGATAATCTGAACTTTTTTTTCTTACAAACAACTCATCAGACTTTCGACTTTCTTAACAAAAGTTAAAAAACCCGTTAGGTACTTTAACTTTCAACGAAACGGTACACATCAGTGGCTGATTTGTCCGTTACAAATCTGACGTGGCGCCATTGTGTGACGTGGCAGTGATTATGTGGATTTGTAGGAAAATTTTTATGAAGAAAATGAAAAAATTATTTAAAGTATAATATAAATTATAAAAATTATAAAATTAAAAATATTTTAAAATTAAAATCTTTTCAAATTCGGACATTAAATTTATAATTGAGTCAATTTGGTGATAATTTTTTTTTTCTTTTTTAACAAGGATAAATAAATTTGTACTTTCACATGCAAATAATTTTTGTCAAATAATTTTTAATTTTATCAAATAAGTTTTATTATAATTTTAATTTTTTAATAAAATAAAAAATGCATTTTTAAAAAAAATAAAAAACGCAACTTTTGAAATAAAATTTATTTTATTTTATTAAAAAAAGCAATTTTTTATAAGAATAAAAAAAACGCAGCTTTTTTATTTAAAAAAATATAAAACACATCTTTTTAAATAAAAATAAAAGCAGGTTTTTAAAAAAAAAAATTAAAACGCAGTTTTTTTTTTAAAAAAAAGTGCAGTTTTTTAATAATTTTTTTTACTTTTATTAAAAAATACAGTTTTTTATTAAAAAATGTAAAACACAACTTTTTTAATAAAATAAAAAAAGCATTTTTTAATCATTTTTTTATTATTAAACAAAAAAATGCAGCTTTTATTTTAAAAATGCAGTTTTAAAATTAATTTTTAATAAAAATGCATTTTTTAATTAAAAACTGCATTTTTTTAAAACTGCAATTTTTTATTTTTTATTAAAAAAACGCAGCTTTTATTTTTAAAAATGCAGTTTTTTATTAAAAAATTAATAAAAAAACTGCATTTTGTTTAAATAAAAGCTGTGTTTTGGTTTATTAATTTTAATTTTAAAACTGCGTTTTTTTTGTTTAATAATAAAAAAAGTTTTATTAAAAAATTCATTTTTTTTTATTTTTATTAAAAAGTTGGGTTTTATATATTTTTAATAAAAATGCGTTTTTTGTTTAAAATATTTTTTCATTTTCTACATAAAATTTATATTCTATTTTTCTATAATTTATTTAATATATTTATTAAATAAATTAATTACCATTAATATTAATTAATTAATGAAATTCATCATAAAATATCAAAAGTCATTGAAAATAACTTAAAATATTTTCTTTTACCATAATATTATTTTTCATGATTTTTCATGAATTAAAACTATTTTTAAATAATTTATTTAATATTATAATTAAATAAATAAATACCATTTATATTCCAAAAATATTAAATATTTATGAAATATACTCAAAATAATTAAAAAACTAATTTTCAGGCTTTAAAATAATTTTTTTCATAATTTATTATGTATTTTTAATAACTAAAAATAATTTTTAACTATTTATTTATTAAAATAAATAATTTTCTAAATAAATTGTCGCTAAAAGAGGCTTAGGCGACAAATCTGTCGCTAAAAGTGTTCTTGAGCAAGAACCCAGAAAACCATGTTAGTGTCCGAGTTGGTAGGTTTGACTAGTGATCGATTCTTGATCTTCCTGTTTTTAGGCAATCTAATGTATTGATTGTGAGACCCCAGATTTTATCAATAAAGATTTAAATTTTGTCGAAATAATTTTTTAATATTATGGTGTGAATTTGAGACAATATTATAGTTGTGGGTAGTATTTATAAATTTTGCAAAGTATGCAAGTGGTTACATTATATTCGATTGGTCTGGGAATATTCGGTTTAGCAAGGAATATTCGCATAACGACTCAATCATTGGTGGACCCCACAATGTAATTATTGTCGGATCGAGAAAACGAAAAAATATTTTATTGAAATAACGACGGAAGTTTTACTGGTTGATATCGTTGAACTACTGGTAGTAGTAAAAGTATAAAGAATAATGCGTGGCGCATAAGCATAGTACATTACCAGTATTGATTATCGATGCTTATGTGAGAAGTCACTCGGTTTGATTCCATTATTGTCGATTAATAATATAAATTATTATATCGATAATGACGTTTTGTTTTATTCAGATTATTAACGTAATAAAATGTAAACATCTTTTATATAAAATGTATTACTTTATTAAAGTTATTCTATAAATAGAATATATTATATTTTATTACGTAGTGTTGTATAGTAGTGTTTTGCATAGTGTTGCATAGTGTTTGCAGATAGTAAAAATTTTTATATAAATAGAATATATGATATTTTATTTAAAAGATTTTGCTTTTAAATATGGACTGTTAGATTAAAGTAAATCAATCTGACCGCTCATGGATTAATTACTATGCATTCTATTTTTCTATAAATAGAAGCTCATTCCTTCATTATTTTCTTACTTAATTCATTCAAACTCTGTAGAGAGAAATTATAGAGAGAAGCTTTATAGAGAGAAAATCTATAGAGAGAAAGAAGAAGAGTATTCTGTACTTCACTACTTTGATATCCAAAGTGTCTTTTTTACTAGAAGGGTATTATTTGTTGTAATTGTAAAGGGTGTTATTCTTTCTTATTCATGAAGAGAACTTCGTTATTCCATTCATTATTATTCGTTGGAATAACTCGTAAAAAGTGGCATACCCTATACATAACCTCAGTATACGCCAGATACCCTATACTTGGTGAAATCCTTTATATTATTCCATTCTTATTTATTCTCATTGAATAACTCAGATACGCTGAATCCCCTATACTTGGTGATCTTCTTCTCGTTATTCCATTCTTTATTATTCGTTGGAATATCTGCGTCGTGTGTTTTACGGGATTCGGTTCCATTGTTTATTATTCGCATTTATAATTCATTGGAATATCCTGCTCTGTGTTTTAGGACCGGTTCCATTGTTTATTATTCCGCATTTATTATTCATTTGGAATATCCTGCTCGTGTGTTTTACACAGGACCGGTTCCATTGTTTATTATTCAAAGCATTTATTATTCGTTGGATCATCCCGCCTTGAATGAATTTCACCGACCGTTCCGTTATTATTATTCTATCGAATAACTCGCCATGCAAGTACCGCATGCATGGTGATTTCTTTTGTTATTCCATTCTTTATTATACCCTGGGTTGGTTAAAACTTTGACTTCTATACTCCATGAAATTAGTAGAATATCTTTGATATTTCGCGTTTCATCCAAAGATCTTTTATGGAAATATTCTTCTCGAGTATTCTTGAATTTTACTATACAAAACAAAGATCATGTCGACAATTTGGACGTTAATAATTCTCGGATTAAATAATTCTTGAACTTGTTTTATTGAATTATTATGTCATTGTCATCATCCTCATGTTATATTATGTTATCTTTCGCTTACGTGCATAGATGAACTTAGTATGATTATGACTGAGGATCATTCTAGTATAATCATGGCTTGATATAAATGATGTGACAAAAGTCCTCAAATGGTTCGTAATGCGTTGATGGATAGTTTTTGGTATGATTATGACTGGGGTGATTCTAAGATAGTCATGACCATTGATAATTTGATGAAAATCCTTGACCGTGGTACGTGGATGATTAGATATTGTGGTTTATTCATTAAACCGAGTCTTAGTGATAAAAATTGATGAAAACCTTTTAAATCATAAAAGATAGTAGACTTTATTTTCTACTTGACTTTTTAATGGATCAGATATTCACCGCAGATTAAACTGGTTGTCTATTGTATTTTATCGTTTAACATTTATTTCAAGGCTAATGATAATTTATTCTCGCATTATCTTAGTCATAATATTTCATCGGGCTAGTTGAGCTCACCCTTTCTTTCATTATTTTTCTTCGTGAAATGAGAATATAGCCGGGATTTTTAGTGGAACGGAGTAATGGTCCAGAGGATAGCATTAGTAGTCCTCACTATTCTCGTGAAATAGTGTGATAATAGTTGTAATGAGGACTCCTTTTGAGTTTGTATAATATCTAGTAGACAATATTTGTATTCAAACTCACGCTTTATGTCGTATTGTACACATTTACGGCGCTTATATTAGTAAGTTTGTATTTGAATTTATGTACCATGTAAGTGGCGACCCAAGATGGGTGGCGTATACCTAATTTTGGGGCGCCACATTGGTATCGTAGCTTAGGAAATGATCCCCGGCTAAGATGTGACATAAGAACTAGGAGGGGAGAGACGGGAATTTTTCGCTAGTATGACCTACCTAAATTTATTTGGTATTTAATTGGTCGGTCGAGTATAGGGATAATATGTTGCATGTCAATTAACCCTTATTTTGTGGCGGTGTTGAAAAATGACATCCGAGAATGTTGAGATTAGCAATGGAGCATGTGAGACCGTTGATTCTCCACGAGATCAATAATCGGGACAATGTGCAACAGGATGGCAATAATCCTCCGTAAACAACAACATCGATCAATTGATTTAACGACAGTACGACGCTTAAGAGGTTTTAGAATTCATGCAACATCGTAAAACGACTCTGCCCAAAACATAGGTGGAAACACGGAAAACTCTCAGCGGTCACCGCTAAACAATTCAAGGAGTTGGGACCACCGGAGTTTAAGGGAGAGCCAAAACCACTTCGGCGGAAGCATGGATAAAGCAGATTACCAAGATATTTGATGTCTTGGGATGCTCCGAGGAGCAAAAGGTTCCTTTTTGCCGCCTTTTTATGTTGCATACAAGAGGCAGACATGGTGGGAATTCCAGAAACGACTCAACCTCATCAGATCAAGATATCTTGGGAGAAGTTCCAGAGTCGTTTCAACGACAAATACTTTTCCGAAAGTATTCGCCACATGAAGGAGGTGGAGTTTATCAAGTTGGAACAAAATAATATGACCGTGTCGCAATACGAGGCAAAATTTGCGGAGTTATCACGGTTTCGGCCCCACTGGTGGATAATGAAGAGAGAATGACGCGAATGTTTTTAAGAGGTTTGAAGTCGAGATACGTCAACATCTTATTTCTCATAAACCGTGTTTTTATTCGGATGTTGTAAATAGGGCTCGATTAGTGGAGCGCGATAACGAGTCAACGAACTAAAAAGAGAGAGTAGCCTAAAAATTATAATACCGGTGAGAGTAGTCATCGAAGCGGTGACAACAAGCGTGGAGGGAATCAACAAATATATGGTAACCACTTGGTGGTAATCGAGGCCAAAACAATAAGAATGGACATTTCAAGAAAAGGAGATTCAACAATGATGGAAAGACGTCAAAGACCAAAGACCGTTGTTAAGGAAGGAGAAAGACCACCTATCATATGCTTCAAATGCGAGGAGAGGGACACATCGTCCGAATCGCGCCATGCCGTCAAAGCATGTTATAATTGTGGAAGAGAAGGTCACTTAGCTCGATTTTGTCGCCATCAAGATAAATTCAACTAGGATGGAGGCACCAAAGGTCGCCCTGCAGAAAACCAAAGCCGATAGTTTAAGAGAGAGCATTTTTTTTCTCGTGACGAGGAACCTGAATAAAATTATCACGGGTAAGTTAATCGTAAGCTCTTGTGAAGTCTATACCGTGTTAGATACCAGTTCTACCCACTCTTTTATTTCACCTAGTTGTGTTCAACGTTTAAATTTGACTCCGGAGAAGTTAGACTTTGACTTGTTGGTTGAAACCTCGTTAGTAGGAGCCTTCGTTACCTCCACTGTTTTTTAAATCTTGTTTGATTCAAATAAACACTTTCACGTTACCTGTCGATATTATTTCTTTGAAAATACTTGCCTTTGAGGTAATTTTTGAAAACGATTGATTAACTACTCATTATTCTTTTCGTAAGGTTGTTAGTTTTTATATTCATAACCAACTTGTTGTGCGAATTCAAGTAACCAAACTACTAAAGTCAATTATTGTCATATCAAGCCATAAGTAAAGAGCCCCGAACCTTTCGTTGTTGACTTCCTTGTGTGGAATGCACCAAGCCGGACTTTCTCAGTAGGCTTACATCGTGAATGAAGATGGCAAGGTTATAGGTATCATTCATTGTGAGGTCTTTATCTAGGTTAAGGGATAGAAGTCACAGTTGGTATCAATGTGACGACTATCCAAGTCTTGGATGAGAGTCACGAGATTGAATGATATTTCTATTATTAATAAATTTCTGGCGTATTCTTGAAGACTTCTTAGCCTACTTAGAGCGTGAAATCGAATTTTTGTATTGACCCCAAAGATACAAAACCCATTTCTTAAACCCTCAAATATTTCTTCAACTAAAATGAAGCAGCTTTTACGTGGTTTATGATGAAAGTCATAATAAAAGCATTGGACTAATGAAAATCATGGGTATTCGTGGTATTAGTAAGTTTTATGATGAGTTATGTTGGTTAGTATGTAAAAACATGAAAGTTTCTTAGAAATCACAAAGAGTTGAAAATCAAGTTTTGGTGAAAAACGTAACATGAAATTCAATTGACCATATCTCTTATTATATTTTGAATTTTTGAGTATGGTCAAGTCCTAGAGTTATATCTATGAGTTACCTAACTAATCCAAGTGGAATTACTGGAAAAGGTGTTGTAGATTTTTGTGTGGGCTGATTTTAGCAAAGGAGTGCAAAGCTGCAAAAACCGAAAAAGCTGCTGCCATGATTTTAGAGGGACTGTTTTGGCCACTTAAATCACGAGAAAAATTCTGGCCTTTTGGGACATGAAAGTATATGGTATAAAGTACCTCCTGTCCAAAAATGAGCTCATTCTGACTTAAAATGAGCAAGTTATGACTATTTCAATATTTAGGTTTTTTCGACGAAAAACGCTATAACCGGAGTTCTATAACTCCGATGACCATGAAATTTAAACTAGAAGCTCACGTTAACATGTGTAAGGTCCTGCCAAGATTTGGTAATTTTTGGAGTTAAACTTGAGGTAGCTAATTTCTTAAGGAATTAATTAGAAATTGATTTTTGAAAAATAGTAAATGAATTTTAAAAATTCCAAGAAAAATATATTTTCATTATGGGACTATATTATGCTAAATCCCAGAAAAGAAATATTTTGGGACTAATTTGGTATTTTCATGAAAATAGTTTAGTTCTTTAACATATGAGTTAAATATGTTATGTGAAGTAACAAAGTTGAAAATAGGATTTTATGGCTAGAGAATCCTATATAGAGTATATGCATATTTTTTTGAGGATTTAATAATTGGTGATGATATCTTATGAGTATGGCATTTTTGAATGATTAAATGCATTATATGGTAAAGCGTAAACAATTGAGATAAATTGTTTATAAATTTAAGAAGTGATTAAAATATTGTTATAATATTAATGATATTAGATTATGAGATTATTAAGTGATTGATAACATGGGGATATTCTTGAATCCTCGGATAAATTATATTATAAATGTTTAATATTTATCCTTTATCTCATTTGATTGATTCTTTATATCATTATCCTCATGTTTATATTATGTTGAAAGTCATCGTGGGCTCAGAAGGTATAGATGGACTTGGTATGATTATGACGTGGATTGTTCGGTGTATAATCATAACCGTAATTGAAAACATGATTATCTTTGGTCAGTAGTGCATGGATAATTTGTGGTCGTGATACTAATGAATACACGATTATCTTTGGTAGTAGTGCATGGATAATTCGTGGTCGTGATACTAATAAATACACGATTATCTTTGGTAGTAGTGCATGGATAATTCGTGGTCGTGATACTAATGAATACACGATTATCTTTGGCCGTAGTGCATGGATAATTTGTGGTCGTGATACTAATGAATACACGATTATCTTTGGTCAGTAGTGCATGGATAATTTGTGGTCGTGATACTAATGAATACACGATTATCTTTCGTCGTAGTGCATGGATAATTTGTGGTCGGATACTAATGAATACACGATTATCTTTGGTCGTAGTGCATGGATAATTTGTGGTCGTGATACTAATGAATACACGATTATCTTCGTCAGTAGTGTAATGGATAATTCGTGGTCGTGATACTAATGAATATCCTCGGCCCGAAAAGTGCGTGGATGATTCGATGATATGGATTAATTATTGAGTGAGTCTCAAAGAATGAAATATTAATTCATGGATGTGGTAAAAGTCATCTTTGGTCAGTAGTGTATTAATAGACTTGGTATGATTATGACCAAGGATTATTCTAAGATAATCACGATCAGATTGAAAACACGAATATCCTTGGCTAGTGGTGCATGGATAATTCGTGGTCGTGATACTATTAAGCTGAGTCTTAGCATTATTGGTTTTACAGTTGTATATCTTTGGCCTGTAGTGCAAAGATGAATTGTTAATGAATATCTTTGGCCGGATTGCAAAAATGAATTTAATGTTTTCAACGATAAAGGTATTCAAGGTATCCTCATCTCTTTATCATATCAGGTACGTACCCTAATTTCGAGGGCGAAATTTCATAAGGAAGGGAGATTGTGAGACCCCAGATTTTATCAATAAAGATTTAAATTTTGTCGAAATAATTTTTTAATATTATGGTGTGAATTTGAGATAATATTATAGTTGTGGGTAGTATTTATAAATTTTGCAAAGTATGCAAGTGGTTACATTATATTCGATTGGTCGGGGAATATTCGGTTTGGCAAGGAATATTCGCACAACGACTCAATCATTGGTGGACCCACAATGTAATTATTATCATTTCGGATCGAGAAAACGAAAAAAATATTTTATTGAAATAACGACGGAAGTTTTACTGCTGATCTTGTTGAACTACTCGGTAGTAAAAGTACAAGAATACGTGTGGTGCATAATAGTAGCACACCAGTATTGATTATCGATGCTTATGTGAGAAGTCACTCGGTTTGATTCCATTATTGTCGATTAATAATATAAATTATTATATCGATAATGACGTTTTGTTTTATTCGTATTATTAACGTAATAAAAATGTAAACATCTTTTTATATAAAATGTAATACTTTATTAAAGTTATTCTATAAATAGAATATATTATATTTTATTATGCATAGTGTTGCATAGTGTTTTTGCATAGTGTTGCATAGTGTTTGCATAGTAAAATATTTTTATATAAATAGAATATATGATATTTTATTTAAAAGATTTTGCTTTAAATATGGACCGTTAGATTAAAGTAAATCAATCAGACTGCTCATGGATTAATTACTATGCATTCTATTTTTCTATAAATAGAAGCTCATTCCTTCATTATTTTCTTACTTAATTCAATGAAACTCTAGAGAGAAATTATAGAGAGAAGCTATAGAGAGAAAATCTATAGAGAGAAAGAAGAGTATTACTCGTACTTCACTACTTTGATATCCAAAGTGTCTTTTACTTAGTAAGGGGTATTATTTGTTTTTATTCGTAAGGGGTGTTATTCTTTCTTATTCATGAAGAGAACTTCGTTATTCCATTCATTATTATTCATTGAATAACTCGTTGTAAAAAGTGGCATACCCTATACATAACCTCAGATACGCCAGACATACCCTATACTTGGTGAAATCCTTATATTATTCCATTCTTATTTATTACATTGGAATAACTCAGTATACGCTGAATCCCCTATACTTGGTGATCTTCTTTCGTTATTCCATTCTTTATTATTACATTGGAATATCATGTTTGTGTGTTTTACACGGCACTGGTTCCATTGTTTATTATTACGCATTTATTATTACGTTGGAATATCCATCTCGTGTGTTTTACATCGGACCGGTTCCATTGTTTATTATTCCGCATTTATTATTCTCATTGGAATATCCTCATCGTCGTGTGTTTTACAGGACACCGGTTCCATTGTTTATTATTCAAAGATTTATTATTCGTTGGATCATCCTCGCTTTGTGAATTTCACCGAATTTGGTTCCATTATTATTATTCTATTGGAATAACTGCCTACATGCGGCACCGCATGCATGGTGATTTCTTTTGTTATTCCATTCTTTATTATACCAATTGGTTAAAACTTTGACTTCTATACTCCATGAAATTAGTAGAATATCTTTGATATTTGCGTTTCATCCAAAGATCTTTTCATGGAAATATTCTTCCGAGTATTCTTGAATTTTACTATACAAAACAAAGATCATGTTGACAATTTGGACGTTAATAATTCTTGGATTAAATAATTCTTGAACTTGTTTTATTGAATTATTATGTCATTGTCATCATCCTCATGTTATATTATGTTATCTTTCGCTTACGTGCATAGATGAACTTAGTATGATTATGACCGTGGATCATTCGGTATAATCATGGCTTGATATAAATGATGTGACAAAAGTCCTCGGTGGCCCTGTAATGCAAATGATGGATAGTTTTGGTATGATTATGACCGTGGGTGATTCGGTATAGTCATGACCATTGATAATTTGATGAAAATCCTTGACCGTGGTACAGGGATGATTAGATATTGTGGTTTATTCATTAAACTGAGTTTTAGTGATAAAAATTGATGAAAACCTTATAAATCATAAAAGATAGTAGACTTTATTTTCTACTTGACTCTTTTAATCGATCAGATATTCACCGCAGCTTAAACCGGTTGTCTATTGTATTTTATCGTTTAACATTGTTCAAGGCTAATGATAATTTATATTCGCATTATCTTAGTCATAATATTTCTTCATCGGGCTAGTTGAGCTCACCCTTTCTTTCACCGTTTCTTTCGTGAAATGAGAATATAGCCGGGATGAGTCGGGAACGGAGTAATGGTCGAGAGGATAGCATTAGTAGTCCTCACTATTCGTGAAATAGTGTGATAATAGTTGTAATGAGGACTCCTTTTGAGTTTGTATAATATCTAGTAGACAATATTTGTATTCAAACTCACGCTTTATGTCGATTGCACACTACGCTTATATTAGTAAGTTTGTATTTGAATTTATGTACCATGTAAGTGGCGACCCAAGATGGGTGACGTATACCTAATTTTGGGGGCGTCACATTGATGTTGTAGTATAAGTGTAATACTACTATCATTAATCAATTTCATGTCCATAACATATATGAGAGATCTAGGTTCTGGAATATCATGTCAGAGCTGTTCTTCATTTCTGGGTTTTCCAGAAATGAAGAACAGTTGCTAGGCCCTAATTCAAAGCCTTATAACTTGAGTTATGGGTCAGGTTTGTCTGATCTAATGGTCCCTTCTCGTAGGGGAGATGTCAGGCTATAATAATATATCAACAGAACAACATTAAAACATCCAAAGCATAAGATCCAAGGCAGTCAATCTGGGGGTCAAAACTCGGTTCTTGAAGATCTGGGTTTCCCAAAAATCTTCATCCGGTTAGTTGGTCAACGGTAGTTTGACCATAAATTGCTACGTTCCTGTTACAGATCTGGGTGATCTAAGGACATATATATGTACTCCTCATGATAGACTACAATAATCAAACAAACAAATGGCTATAACATTTAACAGAAGCAAGATCTAGAGCCCAAAAAATGGTTGTCAGAGTTTCTGGAAAATCTGGGTTACCCAGAAACCAGACTTTGTGTTCGGTCAACGCTGTTTGACCGATCACAACATTCGATCTACACATGATCTGGACTTGATTCAAGTTCCAGATCCGAGTCCTTACAACATACTTCAAGTACAAACTCTTAAAACACATAAATAATTAACAAGAAAGGATCTAGAGGCCCTGACATTAGGCTGTGATCAGGCCTTATTTTCAATTTTTTTTTTCAGATTTCTTCAAATGTTAGATCCGAGCACTTTGATGTTATGGATCTATGATCCAACAACCCAGATCTCTAATTGACACCTTATAACACATATTTAACCAACAACTAACATTAAACAACATAAGATCAAAGGATTTCAACATTTTAGGATTTATACCTTTTGAGCTTTGATCCATGAATCTGACTTTGATGATCTGTTATATACAAGCTAAAGTATGATCTTTGTAAGACCCCAACTTATTATTAATGAAATTTAATTTTCTCTATTGATTATTTTGAAATAGTAAGGGTTGATTTGATTAATATGGATAGTTAGGGGTAAAATACGCAAATACTTCAAAATAAGCAAGTGGTTATAAAATATTCATTATTGTCGGGGAATATTCGTTTGGTCGTGGAATATTCATACTGTCGGGGAATATTCGTACGACGGCGCAGCCATGTGTGGGCCCCATAACGGAAAGCGATTGGATGGAGACAACGACAAATATAAGTGGTTTAAAAATAACGGCGTGGTTGTTACCGTTAATACTGTAAAAATACCCGGTGGTTAAAAACACAAGAAGATTACCAGTATTGCACCAATTATTGATTCTTATGTAAGAAGGCACTACTCAATAATGGTTACAGTAATTACTGTTCAGTATTTTATTGAGTTAATAATTGCTGCGTTGATATTTTATATTGCTGTTGTTTCAATAATTGTCATTTACAAGATTTTTCATTATCGAAGCAATAATTCATATTATCTGAATAATATTATTAGATAACATTATTGGCAATGTCTAGAAAGTTACATCTAAGGAGAGGTTTGGTCACCTAATCATGCGGCCAAGAAGAAGAAATTCTTATTGGAAAGCCCTCTTCCCTGAAGGCGCTCGGTTGTCAATATTGTGATTCGTAATATTATTTGTGAATAATTAATTATTGATTCATATGATGAGGAAAATATTGATTTTATGTGGATATAGATGGAGAAAAATTTTAATGTGACAATTGTTGAAAATTGAAATTTTATCTTTTTGTGATAAAATAATTCATTTAAATATATTATTATATTTTAATAATATAATAATGGTGATATTTTTACAACGAATGTGGGATATATGAGTATACTGAGGAGGAAGAGTATTTTGTTGCAATAAATATTTAAAACATGTTAAACATGTTGGTGGACCCCATTTATCGATCGAAATTTGATTATAACTTGTAAAATCGCCTCGTTTGTGGATTTTCGGTCAATTTTATTTGGAATTTAGAAAACTTTCTTCTGCAAAGTTGTAGAGAATTGAATTTTCTATAAAAACTCGCGAGATTTGAATTTTCTGATGAAAGGGCTATTTATTATGAATTATTGAAGTTCAAGTTCAAATAATTAATTTTGGGAGTTTTAGTTAATTATTTTGAGAAAACGTTTTTGCAACTAAGTTGGCCTCACATGTGATTCAAATGGGCTGAGATCAGTTGTCTAAGGTGGGCTAAAGAAAATGTGAAAAATATATTAATATTATATTCAATTTTTCGCTTTGGTGTTCTAAGCATTTTCCTATAAATAGGTGCTTAGGTTAGAATTGAAAAACACACCGTAAACCGAAGTTTCTCTCTATTTCTCTCTCGATATATTGAGCGTATTCTTGTGAGTATACTTTGAGTATTGTTAGGCGGTGCAAGTTCCCTTCAAAGACTATAATTTAGATTCCAAATTAGAAGTACTAATCTTTCGAGGTAAGGGATGTTATTTTCTTCTCAAATGATATTATTTCTTCAATATCATTATTTGAAATATTGGTTGGAACTTTTTATCAAATTTGGAACTTTTTCATGCTTCGGGGTTACTATTCATGAGTTACTATTCACGAAGTTACTATTCATGAAGTTAGTTATTATTCACGAAGTTACTATTCATGAGTACTATTCATGAAGCGTGAAGATGTTTTTTTGTGGAATTTCTATCTTTTGGTGTCGAGTTACTATTCACGATAACGACACTATTCACGATATCGGCACTATTCAATAGAAAAATAAAATTTTTCTTTTTGTCCAAAATATCTATTCGGATACTAGCTTTGATTGTATCCATGTTTTGATCATTCTTGAATTTTACACCACTATGATTATTTTTGAGGTATTTTTGAACATGGATAAAACAAAGTACTTAATCCTTAATCCTTAATCCTTGTCATTTTGTTTCCTTTGGATTCGTTTTTAAAAATATTTTCATCATCCTCGGTCTTAAATGATGATATTATTGAATATCTTTTGGTAAGTAGTGCAAAGATGAATGATTTTGAAGAATATATTTGGTCAGAAGAAAAGATGAGCAGTGTTTAGATGAACATGATTAATCGATGAATATCTTTGGCCTCAGTAGTGCAAAGATGAATATTTGATTCCGTGATGTATATTGATTGATGTTACAGGATAAAAGATAGACGATGAACTTTTAAATTCATACATGAAGATAGTAGTTTGCATTCTCTACTTAACTCTTCTAATGAATTATTATTTCCGCGAATATTGATTTAAAATTTGTTGTCTATTGTATTCTATTAGATTTTCCTGTTGAAGACTAACGGTAATTTGTTGTATATTATCTTAGTCATAGTATTCTTTCTTGGGCTAGTTGAGCTCACCCTTTTCCTTTTTGTTCCATTTTTCTTCTCAGAGGCGAGAATATAGCGAAGTACTTAGTCTGGGTATGGAATGAAGGTTTTAGAAAGGATTGTTTAGTAGTCCTCACCATTTTGTAAAATAATGTATCAATAAATGTGATGAGGATTTATTTGAGTATAGATATTGTCTGAAGATAATATTTGTATTCAAACTCACAGCTTTTCTTGTTGTAATAATAAAGTTGTAGTTGTTTCGTACCATGTATTGACAACTCGGAATAGGTGATGTATACCTATTTTGGGGGCGCCACAGTTGGTATCGAGCTTAGGATATGATCTCTGGCGGAGATCGGGAATAGAACTAGGAGGGGAGAGACGAGTAAAATCCTTCGCTAGTGTGTCCTACCTAAGCTTATTTTTTAGTTGGTCAAGATATAAGGATATTATGTGATATATTGATTTCCTTAATTAACCCTTGTTTTACGATGGTATTTGAGAATGTCGATCGAGAATATTAACAATGGAAATGAGACCGTGGAGACGCCTTTGTACTCACTAACGAGGAGAACGTGCAACAGGTGGCAATGTTCCTCCCGTGAACAACACCACCGAAAGAGATGATGAACGATGGGATGTTTAGAAGCTTTTTGCGATCCATGCAAAATCGAATGAGGAGACTCGTGTTCAAAATACTGTGGAGGAAATGATAGCAATTCACGGGTTGTCACAAATGCAAGCGCTTCAAAGAATTGGGACCACGAATTTAAGGGAAAGCCGGATCCGATCACGGCGGAAACATGGGTCAAACAAATTACCAAGATATTCGATGTCTTGGGATGCACGAAGGAACAGAAGGTTCCATTCGCCACCTTTATGTTCCGTGGCGAGGCGACTCATCTGGTGGGAGTCTGTGTGAAGCGCATCCAAATCGGCACTCAAAGATGTCTTGGGAAACGTTTGAAACTATTTAATGACAAATACTTTCCGAAAGTGTTCGTCATATGAAGGAAGTGGAGTTCATTAGATTAGAGCAAAACAAACATGGCGGTGTCTCAAGACGAGGCAAAGTTTGCAGAGTTATCCGTGTTTGCACCTCATTTGGTGGAGAATGAGGAACGATGACGCGGATGTTTCTTAGAGGTTTGAAACCCAAGATACGCCAAGATCTCATTTCTCATAAACTTTCTCTCTATTCAGATGTTGTAAAACAGGCTCAATTATTAGAGCGAGATAACGAAGCACGGTCAATCGAGGGACCACAACCGAGGATCGTACCAAAAGAGCGATCAGCCAATGTAATAATGATAACCAAACGGAGAAAGAAAGCAGACGGACAAAATGGTAATCACTCTCTGGTGGTAATCATGGCCATGAAAATAGAAGAAGCGAGTCGAGGAGGAGATTTGAAAAAGAGGAGATTTAACAATGACCATGTGAAGACGACAATCCAAGCATAAAGCTGGTTCTAAGGGAGGAGAACGACCACCCATTATATACTATAAATGCGGAAAGAGGGACATATCACCAAACCGCCCACAACAATTCAAGGTATGCTATAATTATGGAAAGGAAGGACATATCGCCGAGATTGACGGTAGCGAAAACCTAGTTCAATGGGACGGTGACTCAAAAGATCGTCGTAAAAGTCAAAGTCAACGATTAGGGAAGAGCGTTTTTGTGTGATGGTCATAATGCGAGGAACCCAAACGTGGTGATCACGGGTAAGCTATTTATAAATTCTTGCGAAGTTTATACCTTACTTGATCTGGGTGCTACCCATTCATTTATCTCTCCCGCATGTGCTCAACGCTTAAACTTGACTCAGGAGAAATTAGACTTTGACCTATCTGTGAAAACTCCGTTAGGAGAAACTTTCATCACATCCATCGTTTATAAATCTTGTTTGATTCAAGTTGGCACCATTACCTTACCCGTTGACCTTATCTCTTTAAAGATACTTGCTTTTGATGTGATTTTAGGGATTGATTGGTTAACTACTCATCATGCCAAAATTGATTGTTTTCGTAAGGTTGTTAGTTTTCATATTCCTAACCAACCCGTTGTATTTAATTCAAGCAACTAAACCATTAAAATCAATCACCACATCATATCTAATCATAAAGCTATTTGTTTATTGAAAAACGAATGTCAAGCTTTCTTAGCCTATGTTATGGATTTGAATAAAGACACATCAAATTTGAATAATATTCCTGTTGTTATTGACTTTCCGACGTATTTCGAAGAACTTCCGGTCACCCCCGTAACGTGAAGTTGAATTCTTTATTGATCTTGAACCTGGTACAAAGCCCATTTCTAAAACCCCATATCGAATGGCTCCTATTGAACTTCAGGGAGTTAAAGGTCCAACTACGAGGAATTGTTGGACATCGGGTTTCATTCGCCCTAGTACATCTCCTTGGGGTGCTCTGTTTTATTTGTAAAAAGAAAGACGGGAGTATGCGACTTTGTATTGACTATCGGGAATTGAACCATGTCACCATCAAGAATAGGTATCCTCTACCTCGTATTGATGACTTGTTTGACCATTTGCAAAGGCACAATTCTTTTCAAAATCGATCTTCGCTACGGATATCATCGGTGAAGATTAGAATCGAGGATATTCCAAAGACCGCTTTAGAACTCGGGAGACGGGCATTATGAATTCTTAGTCATGTCTTTCGGAGTGACTAATTCTCCTACGGCTTTCATGGATATGATGAACCGAGTATTCAAGGAATATTTGGATCAGTTTGTTGTTGTCTTTATTGATGACATCCTTATATATTCCAAAAGTCGTGAAGATCATGAGCACCATTTGAAGTCGGTACTCCAAAGGCTTCGTGAAAACAAACTATATGCCAAATTGAAGAAATGCGAGTTCGGCTTGAGGAAGTAGCATTCCTTGGGCACGTGGTGTCGAAACATGGAGTATCTGTTGATCCGGCCAAGATTGAAGCAATACAAAGTTGGGAGCAACCAAAAGTCGGTGGATCAAATACGTAGCTTTTGGGCTTATTTGGTTATTATCGGAGATTCGTGGAAGGGTTTTCTCGAATCGCTACTCCATTAACTCGGCTAACTCGAAGGATACAAAATTCGTTTGGAGCGAAGAATGCGAGAAGAGTTTCCAAGAGCTTAAGAGGAGACTTATTTTAAGACTGTTTTTAACAATACCATCCGGTTCGGATGGATTTGTTATCTACAAATGATGCTTCGAGAAAAGGGTTAGGATGTGTTCTCATGCAACGTGGGAAAGTCATAGCCTATGCCTCGCGACAACTTAAAGAGTATGAGAGGAATTATCCTACTCATGATCTAGAGTTAAGCAGTGATCGTTTTGCTGCTTAAAGATATGGAGGCACTATCTATATGGGGAGAAAGTGGAGATATATTCAGACCATAAAAGCCTTAAATATTTCTTCACACAAAAAGAACTCAACATGCGGCAGCGACGTTGGCTCGAGCTATTGAAAGACTACGACCACACTATTCAATACCATCCTGGAAAAGCGAACGTGGTAACTGACGCGTTGAGTAGAAGATCATATGCAGGAACGAGTGCGATGATGTCAAGTATACGCATAGAGCCAACTTTAATAGAAAAAGTTAAGGTTGCTCAAGCCACCCAACCTTGAGGCGATGCGTATGAAGAAGAAAGTACAAGAAGGAGCTATTCCTAAGCGAGAATTGATGAAGAAGGAATACTTGAGTCCACTCTAGACTTTGTGTTCCTAACGACTCGATTTGAAGTACAAGATTATGATGGAGGCACACAATACACCATTTGCAATCCATCCCGGAAGTACTAAAATGTATCGTTATCTTCGACATACATTTTGGTGGAACAATATGAAGAGAGAGATTGAAAAGTTTATCTCATTGTGTTTAACTTGTCAACGTGTAAAAGCGCGAGCATCTAGTACCTAAGGGTCCGTTGCAACCACTTGAGATTCGAAATGGAAGTGGGAACACATTACCATGGATTTCGTTACGGGTCTTCCTACGGTTTCTCAGGCATCAATGCTATTTGGGTTATTGTTGATAGATTAACCAAGTCTCCGCTCATTTCTGCCGACACGGAGACTTATTCACTTGAACGTCTTGCTAGTATATACGTGAATGAGATTGTGAGGTTGCATGGCATGCCCTGTATCCATAGTTTCGGATCGTGACCCAAGATTCACTTCAAGATTTTGTGTTAGCTTGCAAAAAGCTATGGGCACGGATTTTCTGATTCAATTCGCATACCATCCTCAAAGCGGACGGACAATCGAAAGGACTATTCAAACTCTTGAAGATTTATTAAGACTCGTGTCCTAGACTTCAAAGGCGGTTAGGATAAGTATTTACCATTGGTGGAATTCCCCACAACAACAACGCTTATCGTGCAAGTATAGGTGTAGCTCCATTTGAAGCATTATATGGACGAAAGTGTCGCTCTCCGGTATGTGGGACGAGGTGGGTGAAGCAACTTTGTTGGGACCCGAGTTGAGTACGTATGACTACGGAAAAGATCCAAATGATTCGACAACGTATACAAGCGGCACAAGATCGACAAAAAGAGTTATGCGGATCTTCATCGAAAGGACGTGGAATTTAGTGTGGGGATCATGTATTATCATGAAGTTGCTCCATGGAAGGGAGTTACAAGATTTGGGAAGAGAGGAAAGCTCAATCCACAATTTATTGGTCCATTTCAAATTCTTGACCGAGTAGGAAATGTAGCCTATAGACTCGCGCGTTACCTCCGAGTATGTCTCGTGTTCATAATGTGTTTCACATATCGTACTTTCGTAAATATGTGAAAGACCCGAACCACGTTATAGAGTTAGAACCGGACGAGATAGCCAAGACTTAACGTATGAGGAGGTACTGTCAAGATTTTTGATAGGAAGGAGCATGTCCTACGCCAAGAAAGGTCATACCACAAGTTAAAGTTTTGTGGAGGAATCATGCTATAGAGGAAATGACCGGGAATTGGAAACGGAAATGAAAGCGAGGTATCCTCACCTTTTGAAACACAGTGTCGTGACGTCAATTTCGAGGACGAAATTTCATAAGGAGGGAGGTTGTAAGACCCCAACTTATTATTAATGAAATTTAATTTTCTCTATTGATTATTTTGAAATAGTAAGGGTTGATTTGATTAATGTGGATAGTTAGGGGTAAAATACGCAAATACTTTAAAATAAGCAAGTGGTTATAAAATATTCATCATTGTTTGGGAATATTCGTTTTTGGTCGTGGAATATTCGTAATCTGTGTGGGAATATTAAATGCACGACGGCGCAGACCATGTGTGGGCCCCATAACTGAAAAAGCGATTGGATGGAAAAAAACGACAAATATAAGTGGTTTAAAAATAATGGCGTGGTTATTACAGATTATCATTAAAAAAATACCGATGTGGTTAAAACACAAGAAGCTTTACGGTATTGCACCAATTATTGATTCTTACGTAGAAGAAGGCACTACTCAATAATGGTTACGATAATTCGTTCAAGATTTTATTGAGTTAATAATTGCTGCGTTGATATTTTATATTGCTGTTGTTTCAATAATTGTCATTACGGTATTTTTCATTATCGAAGCAATAATTCATATTATCTGAATAATATTATTAGATAACATTATTGGCAATGTCTAGAAAGTTCTCGCTCTAAGAGAGGTTTGGTCACCTAATTGCGCGCCCGATGAAGAAGAAATTCTATTGGAAAGCCCCTCTTTCCAGGAACCGCTCGGTTGTCAATATTGTGATTCTGTAATATTATTTGTGAATAATTAATTATTGATTCATATGATGAGGAAAATATTAATTTTATGTGGATATAGATGGAGAAAAATTTTAATGTGACAATTGTTGAAAATTGAAATTTTATCTTTTTCTGATAAAATAATTCATTTAAATATATTATTATATTTTAATAATATAATAATGGTGATATTTTTACAACGAATGTGGGATATATGAGTATACGAGGAGGAAGAGTATTTTTGTTGCAATAAATATTTAAAACATGTTAAACATGTTGGTGGACCCCATTTATTGACTGAAATTTGATTATAGCCTGTAAAATCGCCCGTTTGTGGATTTCGGTCAATTTCTATTTGGAATTTGGAAAAACTTTCTTCTGCAAAGTTGTAGAGAATTGAATTTCCTATAAAAACTCGCGAGATTCGAATTTTCTGATGAAAGGGCTATTTATTATGAATTATTGAAGTTCCGAAGTTCCGAAATAATTAATTTTTGGGAGTTTTAGTTAATTATTTTGAGAAAAACGTTTTTTGCAACTAAGTTGGCCTCGCATGTGATTCAAATGGGCTGAGATCAGTTGTCTAAGGTGGGCTAAAGAAAATGTGAAAAATATATTAATATTATATTCAATTTTCTGCTTTGGTGTTTTAAGCATTTTCCTATAAATAGGGTGCTTAGGTTAGAATTGAAAAACACACCAGAAACTGAAGTTTCTCTCTATTTCTCTCTCGATATATTGAGCGTATTCTTGTGAGTATACTTTGAGTATTGTTAGGCGATTGCAAGTTCCTTCAAAGACTATACCCCAGATTAAATTAGAAGTACTAATCTTTCGAGGTAAGGGATGTTATTTTCTTCTCAAATGATATTATTTCTTCAATATCATTATCTTTGAAATATTGGTTGGAACTTTTTATCAAATTTGGAACTTTTTCATGTCGGGTTACTATTCATGAGTTACTATTCACGAGTTACTATTCACGAGTACTATTCATTAAATAAGCGTGAAGATGTTTTTGTGGAATTTCTATCTTTTGGTGTTGAGTTACTTATTCACGATATATCAAGACTATTCACGATATCTGGCACTATTCATAGAAAAATAAAATTTCTTCTTTTTGTCCAAAATATCTATTCTCGGATACTAGCTTTGATTGTATCCATGTTTTGATCATTCTTGAATTTTACACCACTATGATTATTTTTGAGGTATTTTTGAACATGGATAAAACAAAGTACGAATCCTTAATCCTTAATCCTTGTCATTTTGTTTCTTTGGATTCGTTTCTTTAAAATATATTTTCATCATCCTCGGTCTTAAATGATGATATTATTGAATATCTTTGGGCCAGTAGTGCAATGATGAATGATTTTTGAAGAATATCTTTGGGTCGTAGTGCAAAGATGAGCAGTGTTTAGATGAACATGACTAATCGATGAATATCTTTGGCAGTAGTGCAAAGATGAATATTTGATTCCGGATGTATATTGATTGATGTTACAGGATAAAAGATAGAGCGATGAACTTTTAAATTCATACATAGAAGATAGTAGTTTGCATTCTCTACTTAACTCTTCTAATGAATTATTATTTCATTGCGAATATTGATTTAAAATTTATTGTCTATTGTATTCTATTAGATTTTTCCCCGTTGAAGACTAACGGTAATTTGTTGTATATTATCTTAGTCATAATATTCTTTTCTTGGGCTAGTTGAGCTCACCCTTTTCCTTTTTGTTCCATTTTTTTCTTCTCGGGAGGCGAGAATATAGCGAGTATTTAGTCTGGGTATGGAATGAAGGTTTTAGAAATGATTGTTTAGTAGTCCTCACCATTTTGTAAAATAATGTATCAATAAATGTGATGAGGATTTATTTGAGTATAGATATTGTCTAGAAGATAATATTTGTATTCAAACTCACAGCTTTTCTTGTTGTAATAATAAAGTTGTAGTTGTTTCTGTACCATGTATTGACAACTCAGAATAGGTTATGTATACCTATTTTGGGGGCGTCACAATCTTAGCTTAATTTATCTCACTTTCTCACTCTATATTTCGAATTTTAGAGAGAGAGGGTCTTGGCTAATTTTTTTTAAAAACTAAAGTGAGTATTATCTCTCTTTCTAATCTTTATAATATTTTGATTCATTGTATTGGCTGACACTAGATGGCTGAAAATTAAATATAGAGCACATGCTAGGCTAGGTTTTGGTCACCAACTCACACTAGAGCAAGTCTTGCAAGTTAAGTCACAATAATGCTAAAAAGGGCAAAATGGACATTTAGTATTTAATTTTAATGGCATTTTTGACATTTGACCAAACCCTTAGGGTTTAGGGTTTGGAAAAATTTAGGGTTTGCAATTTAATTTCTAAAATTTTCAATTTAAGTTTTAAAAAAATAGAAAATTAATATTTCTAAATTATAATTAGAATTTTCTAATTATATTAAAATTTCTTAATCATACTTTAAATATTGCTAATTAGGATTAGCATTTCTTAATTAAAATTGCTAATCAATCAATTAGGGTCAAAATGGTCATTAGGGTTTATAACCCACGAATTAGGGTTTTAATTATAACAATAATATTTCTAATTTATAAATTAGATTTTGTAATTAGGGTTTTCTAATTACTCATAAATTGAAAACTAGGATTAATATTTCCTAATTAACATAAAATTATTTAATTAACACTTAGGTTTTCCCTAATTATAAATTAGGGTTTCAAATCCCGAAGTTAGGGTTTTCTAAATTTGAAATTAGGGTTTGCTAATTAATTAAGTTTTACCCTAATTAATATTATAATTAATAGCACTTAAGCAATATAATAATCATTTAAGCTCCCATATTAGGGTTTTCTATATTCGAATTAGGGTTTCGAATACCCGGAACTGAAATTAGGGTTTCCAGAACCGGTTTCTAGGATTTCTTATAATTCGCTAGAGTTTTCTAACCGAACGTTGACGTTCTTAATATATAATTAGGGTTTATTCTGAGATATCGTTTATCCGGTCAACCTCGACCCTTAACCACATCATTTGTACACATATACAGAACATATTCACCTATTTCCTTATTCTGAATAATTCACCTAAATTCTTCATGCTGTAATTTTGAAATTCTCAAAATTCTATCTTAAAAATATTAAACGATACACTTATTTTCCGCATCAGGTTCTAATTTTGAACCTTAAATCAATTAATTAAAATTTAAAAAAATTCAAAATTCTCGGGTTGTCACAAAAACTTCTTTTTTATTTTATTATTATAAAAAAGCTGCGTTTTTTAATTTTATTAAAAATAATTATTTTTATTAAAAACTTTGTTTTATTTATATTTTTAATAAAATTATAATTATTATTCTTATTTAAAAAAAATAACGCTCTCTCTCTCTCTCCTTCTCCGTCATAACAACGCAGCTTGGTTTTTTTTTTTAATAAAAATAATTATTTCTTAAAGTTGATTAAATTAAATTATAAAATTTAAATAAAGTATAATTTTATTTTCTCAATTATTTCTTAAATTTGATTAGATTAAATTATAAAAAAAATGAGAAAATAAAGTTATACTTTGTTTAAATAATTGAGAAAATAAAATTTAAATAAAGTATAACTTTATTTTCTCAAATTTTATAATTTAAATAAAATTTGCAAATTTCAAAGGCTATCTGCTATGCATATTTTCCAACTAAAGTTGATAACAAGACAACTATCTGCTATGCGTTTTATTTATTTAAATTTTATTTTCTCATTTATTTTAAATTTATACTTTATTTAAATAAAGTATAACTTTATTTTCTCAATTTTTATAATTTAATTTAATCAAATTTAAGAAATAATTGTGAAAATAAAATTATACTTTATTTAAATTTTATAATTTAATTTAATCAAATTTAAGAAATAATTATTTTTATTAAAAAAACAAACAAACTGTGTTGTTGTGACGGAGAAGTAGAGAGAGAGAGCGTTGTTTGATTTTTTTTTATAATAAAAATAATAATTATTTTTTAATTAAATAAATAAATAAAACACAGTTTTTAATAAAAATAATTATTTTTAATAGAATTAAAAATGCAGTTTTTTATAATAATAAATAAAAACGCAGTTTTTTCATAAAATAAAAAAGAGCAGTTTTTTTTAAAAAAAAAATTGTTTTTTTTATTAAAAAAAATTAATTTTTTTTTAAATTTATTTTCTTGTTTTTTTGGCTAATTTTTAAAATGTATATTATACTTTAAAATATTTTTTTCCATTTTTTCATAAAAAATTTCCTCCAAATTCACATCATCACTGTCACGTCGCATACTAACTGTCACATAGGCTTTTTTTTGGACAACTCAGCGGCTTAGGTGTACCGTTCCGTTAAGTCAACTTGACTTAACGGTTTTTTTTTTTAACTTTTTGTTAGTAAAATCGAGAACAGTGAATTGACTGTAAGAAAAAAAAGTTCAGTTATCCCTATGTAAGTTGACATACGATTACTGAAAAAGTATTTAACCCGGTTTTAGGTCGATTTTGAGTGTTACGTAATGTCACGGACGGAACGGTAGTCTAAATTACAAATAGGATACACATACATACTACTTGATAAACGTAACTCGATTTTTAATACCAGTACAAAATACGTGCAAAGCACGAAATTGTTTAAAAATTATTTTTTTCATATTCTTTATATCATGATGTTTAAACTTAATTAATTGATATAACTAAAAAGATTTCAATGTAATATATGTTTAATATAATTAATTGTCAGAAAAATAATTTATGATTTGTATGGATACTCACTTTGTCCAGCATAATACATGTGTGTGTATATATATATATAGGGATTCCATCTATGGCAACCGGTTGTTATGGACACTATTCTAACAACCCCTTTTCGAACCGTTGATCAACTTATTGGAAGGTTTAGATTGAAACATAAAATATGCCCAGTCGACACAACTTGTTATGCCTAAAAAATAAGTTGTACCGGATTTTATTTTAATATACGGGCCCCACATGGTCAACATAAAATTTTATTATTAAAAAACACCAGCCGGCACAGCTTGTACCGGCTGTGCTTTTTTTTTTTTAAGTCCCCCATAATGTGAGACAGTTTTTGATGGTGACAGCAACTCAGCAAGAACTATATATTAATGTCAAGTGTTGTGTGAGAGAATAAGATTTCGTTATAATAGTGGATTGGTATTTTTCGATTTCGTTAAGATTTAACTAGGTTTCAATTTCAATTTCAATTTTTGATTTGATTTGGGATTTTTTTCCATCTGGGAATTAGCCCTATTTTCTTTTTCTTTTTATTTTTTTTTGTTTTGGGATGAACATGAGAATTGCTGGAATTTCTCATCTGTTTTGATTTTATATGGTTTCCTAGGGTGTAATTTGAGTATCAGTAACTATCTAAAATGATAACTGTGGCTGGTATAACTATAGTTGGGATGAAACTAGTAAATAAAATATGTTAGATGCTTAAGAAATACCTGCTCAATATTTGCAAAGGTTAGCTACATGTACTTTTGTCAAGTGTATATAAAGAGTATCATTCTTAAACTTTCCATTGATTCGTATGGTTGCTTTTGCTCTTCATTGCATTGCTGCTTTCATGTGATAATTCTGGTTTTTGTTATGATCTATGTTCATGTTTTGGAAGCTAACTTTGGGTTGGGTCTTGCAGGCATGAAAAATATTTAACATAATACAGAGTAATATTTGTTGTCAACTGCAAGATAAAGAATGACAAGTGTCCCAGCCATGTTTAAAATAGAAAAGGGGCAGAAAAGGGAGAGGTGGTGGTGAGACTGAATCAGGTTCTGTTAGCAGTGAAATATTTAAGCAAGTATGTTGCTCAGTTTGTTTGACTGAGGTTGGTGTGATTGATGAAGAAGAGGTCTATCATTTCAATGAAAGATTGTAGAAAAGAAAAATCAAGAGTTGGGTGCAAAAATTGAGATGAAATTGAACAATGAAAAACCGAAGAAAATAGTGGTGTACTGGGTGTTTGTTTTTTCTTTCATATTGTGGTTTTTGTTATTTATAATGAAGTTATAATGAAGTTGTAGTTGCTTTATAATGAAATTGTTAAATGTAATGGAGGTGATATATAAAAGATCACAACAATGAACTGAAATTTTATGTTACAATATTCCTTGATCAAGAATAGATAAACATTGTATTTCTTGCAAATGCTTTAGTACAACCAATATTAAAGACATGAATGACATGATTAGATTGGAAACATGTATGACGATCATAATGGGTCCATCGTTCCTAGTTATACACCTAGTGTATACTGTGGAGAGGAGAGCTCTTTATATCTTATACACTCCGATGAAAATCTACCTCATGCTCCATATTTTAGGGCCTTCCAAAGCATAAATGCCACTTCATGTACAGCGAGATTTCCACAATGCTGCATGGAGGAAGGAAAAACCTTAATTATGAAATCATTATAAAAGAAACTACAAACCATTGAACCCCTTTTGAGGTTGGTAACACTCCATTAAGTCAATCTTCTGAGAAAAGTCAAGAATTCAACATATGAATATGCAATGGAAACAATGGAAGTAACATAAAAGTTCTTGAACAAAGTTCATTCTCATGACAATATTCAAGAATCCAGGTTTTAGAAACAATATCACCAAGCACCCAAACAATATGACAACGTATACTTCCATAAACTTATGAATTACAAAAGTATTATAGTAATTCAATAATTCAACTGGTTTGAATCAATGCCATATAAGCACAAACAATGGTCGAGGAACCTAACGAAGAGCAAAACTTTAGTACATTCATGCTTCTGAAACAAGAATATTTTCTCAAAGCGTCAAAATATATGTCGGCTACTAAATTGTTCACTAGTTTAACAGTGACAATGATAAGAAAGCTTGTACTTTGTACACTACAAGCTGAAATCCTCATATCAATATATAACATAAATATTGAGCTAGAATAATTAAATTGTTATCAAAATAGTGTTCATAGTACGAATATAAGGTGATCGTACGTAACTAACTGAAAAAAAGCATAAGACTAAAATATTTGTGAAATGAAACCAGTGTCTTGTCAAATTATCAAATGGAAGATAATATTGAATTTAGTTGCACGTAAATATTATTGTCAATGTATAACTCCAACAGCTTTCCTAGTAGATCTCTATTTTTAACACAACTCGTCAACCTAATAAGCAACTAACTTTGTTTTAGGATAAATATGGGACTGCAGCAACAATTTAGTGTAACACTATATCGACAAAAAACCTTTGGCCAGATAGTAAGTTTACTTCAGCACAAATTTCAAGATTGGGGTTTACAGAACGTAGGATAGGCCTTTAACGCCTCCCAACAGGTAAATATGCAAGGAAACCTTGATACTTCATCAGTTTTATTTCAACAAGAATTTTCATCTAGCCAAAATATTGGGAACAACAGGAATTCATCTCTTGGCAATGGAATGTTCTCAGGAGGGGAAGAAAGTGGGCACATGAATATGCCAAATTACATTCAACAGCTTAATGCTTATCTTACTGATACTCAAATTACACCCCAGGAAACCATATAAAATCAAAACAGATGAGAAATTCCAGCAATTTTCATGTTCATCCCAAAAAAAGAAAAGAAATTAGGGCCAATTAATTTCCAGATTGAAAAAAAATCCCAAATCAAATCAAAAATTGAAATTGAAATTGAAACCTAGTTAAATCTGAATGAAATCGAAAAATAGTTAAGGGTTTACCGAATTTCGTTAATATCTGGTCTCCGTGTTGCTGCGTTCAATTTCCCCTCTAGAATTTTGTTATAGTCTGGTATCTGGGTTTATCGAATTTCGCAAATATATGGTCGTGTTTGGAGGAGAGTCGGGATGGTGATGATAAGTTTGCGAGGAGAGTTTGGAGGATGGAGTTTCAGAGTGGTGAGGAATGGGGGCAAGTGAGGAGAGAGAAAATAAAATTAAGAGCAGAAGAGGGTTTCAGGCGAGGTGAGGCGAGGAGAGGAAATGGGCAAATGAGGAGAGAGAAAATAAAACCAAGAGTACTAGTTATATAGGTATGTCATTTAACAAAAGAATGCTTTTTAAGAGTTCTACTCTTGAACGAGGCTATATATATATGAGGTAAGGATCAAGAGCATTCTCCTTAAATAGCATTCTTTTACTAAAATTACGTCGTTTTGAAGGAACGCGGTGATATTTTTGTAAATACAATGCCACCGCGTATTTATAAAAATGTCATCGCGTCCCTCCAAAATGACGTAGTTTTAATAAAAGAATGATATTTAAGGAGGAATGCTATTTAAGGAGAATGCTCTTGATCCTTACCGTATATATATATATATATATATACACACACACACACACACACCACGGATCAGGTCCGGATTCCCGGACCTGATCAAATCCGGACCCAATTTTTTTTTTTTTTAAATAACTAATTTTTTTTTAATATTTTATGCAACTGAAATTTTTTCATAATACAATATTTTGGGCGTGATTTGGATACCTATATACTAAAAATGTATATACCGCATGCATCGCATATATATTTTTTGTTATACGATCCAAATCACATCCAAAACATTGTATTATATAAAAATTTTAGTTCCATAAAATATTAATTTTTTAGTTGTTTTAAAAAAAAAAAAAAAAGGTCCGGATTTTTGGTCTGATCTGGGAGTCCGGACTGATCAGTATATATATATATATATATATATATATATATATATATATCTTATTAGGATCTTAAGCTCACCCTTATTGACTCACTTGAGCTCACCCCCTTTAATGACGGACCAAATGATTTGCTCATCATACAACCGTTATACATACTTTTAACGATGCTATATGTTATCGTCGCTAAAAGTATAGGCGACGATTGATGACCGAACGTCGTCACGGGTCTGTCATTAAAAAAAGTGAGCTCAGTGAATTGGATAAAAGTGAGCTTAAGATCCGGACTATATATATATATATATATATATATATATATATATATATATATATATATATATATATATGGAAATCCATATATGGCAATGGTTGCCTTGGACATCGTATCAACAACCTCTTTTCAGACTATTGATCAATTGATTTGAAGGCTGAGATTGAAATGTAAATATCATGCCAAAGACAAGTTCTTTGTATTCAATAATCAAGTCGCATTAAATTTCTATTTTAATAAGAGAGCCCCACATATTCAACATATTGTCAGTATAGTTAAAAAAAACAAATATTTAATACTAAAATATTCGTGAATAGCAACAACGACATGTAGTTTTTTTTTCCTTTTTTATTACGCATTTCTCCATTATATGTCATGATTCAGCACATTAAAATGGAATAAAAAAAATAAAATGAAGGACGGCCGGTACAGGCTGTTGTGGTTGGGATTATTTTTTTTTTTTTAAAATGACGGCCGGTACTGTGACGCCCCCGAAATAGGTATACATCACCCATCCCGAGTTGCCAAATGCATGGTACATAAACAAGTACAGATTCATTAATACAATTGTCGTATAAAATACGACAACACATATACTATGAGTTTAAAAACAAATATTGTTTAATAGACAGTATTCAAAATCAAAATGAGTCCTCATTACAATTATTGATACACTATTTTACAAAATAGTGAGGATTGCTAAAACAACTTTCTAGAATCATCACTCCATACCCCAGCTAGTTCCTGCTAAATTCTCACCTCCTGAGAAGAAAAATAGAACAAAAAGGAAAAGGGTGAGCTCAACTAGCCTAGTAAAGAATATTATTACTAAGATAATATACAACAAATTATCATTAGTCTTCAACAGGGAAAAATCGATAGAATATAATAGAAAACAAGTTTTAGATCAAACAACTGCAGCGGAAACAACAATCCATTAGAAGAGTCAAGTAGAGAATGAATTCTACTATCTTCTAAGATTTAAAAGTCCATCATCAATATTTTATCCTTGTAGCATCAATTAATATACATCTTGAATCAAATATTCATCTTTGCACTACATGCCAAAGATATTCATTTGTATCACAAGTTGGTCATGCTCATCTCAACACCTGTTCATCTTTGCACTACGGGCCAAAGATATTCTTCAGTTAATCATTCATCTTTGCACTACATGCCAAAGATATTCAGTAATATCATCATTTAGGACTGAGGATGATGAAAAATATCTTAAAGAAAATGAATCCAGTGAGATAAAAGATCAAAGATTAAGAATTCGTACTTTAGTTTATTCAAGTTCAAAAATACCTTATAATAATCAATTTTTGAGCAAAATTCAAGAATGAAGATCAAAACATGGATACAATCAAAGATAGCAACCATAATAGACATCTTGGACAAAGAAGAGAAAATTTTATTTTTTCGGTGAATAGTGCCGTATTCGTGAATAGTGCCATATATGTGAATAGTGTCGTATCCGTGAATAGTAACCACGACACAAAAAGGTAGAAATTCCACAATAAAATTTATATCAATATTTCGGCATAATGATATTGAAGAAAATAATATCATTTACGAAGAAAATAACATCCCTTACCTCAAAAGAACTGTACTTCTGACTGGAATATCGGATATAGTGCTGAATGAAACTTGCACTGAATAACAACTCTTAAAGTATCTAAATACTCACAAAATACGCTCGATAATATATAGAGAGAAAACTTGTTTCTGGTGTCATTTTCAATTGTAACTAAGCACCCTATTTTATAGGAAAATGCTAGAACGCCAAAGCAGACTAAATTAATAAAATTTTAATATTATTTTTCCAAGCATGCCACTGACCAAGCAACCCTCTACTTTTGGAAATTTTTTCCAGCACATGTTTTTAACAAAGGACAAAAGTGGGTCCCACCCATAATTTTAATAAAAAATATTTATTTCCGAAACTTCAATAATTCATAATAAATAGTCCTTTTATAAGAAAAATACGAATTTTATGTCCATTCCATAGGAAATTAAATTCTCTACAACTTTGTAGATTTAAATTTTTCCAAATTCTAAACGAAAAATGACTGAAATCCACATACGGACGATTTTCAACACCTCTATTCTGATAAAATATTGATAAAACACCTCAACATTTATTCTTTCATTTATATCCACATAACATAAACATATTCATCATTTATATCCATATAAATTAAATATTTCCTTATCATGTAAATCAATAATTAATTATTGACAAATAATATTACAGAATCACAATAATGACAACCAAGTCGTTCCCAGGAAAGAAGGGGGATTTCCGATAAGAATTTCTCCTTACTGACACGCAATCAGGTGACCAAACCCCTTTTCTAGACAGAACTTTCTTAGACATTGTCAATAATGATATATAATAATATTATTCAAATAATATGAATTATTGATCTGATAATGGAAAATACTGTGTAATGACAATTATTGAAACAACAATAATATAAAATATCAACGCAACAATTATTGAATCAATAAAATAAAATATTGAACATTAATTACTGTAACAATTATTGAGTAGTACCTTCTTACGTAAGAATTAATAATTCAAAAAATCTTTATTCAATACTGGTGTCTTCTTTAATAACAACCACGCATATTACTGTATTTTAACCAACCGGGTCTTCCAACAGTGTTAACGGTAACCATTACGCCGTTATTTATAAAAACTCAACTTGTCATTTTTTTATCCGACCGTTTTCCGTTATGGGTCCCATAAATGGTCGCTACTTGTCGCATAAATAATATTCACGACGTTAAAGAATATTCCACGACCAAATGAATATTCCCCGACAACAATAAATATTTTATAACCACTTGCTTATTTTGCAAAATTTTCACATTTCACCCATAACCAAAATATTATATCAAATTAACACCTTATTATTCACAATAATAATTAGAGGAAATTCGATTTTATTTATAAAAAGTTGGGGTCTTACAACCTCCCCTCCTTATGAAATTTCGTCCTCGAAATTGACGTACGTACCTGCTGTTTCGAAAAGGTGAGGGTACCTCATTTTCATTTTTGATTCCAACTCCCACGTCATTTCTTCAATAGCATGGTTCCTCCACAAAACCTTAACTTGTGGTATAACCTTGGTGCGTATGACATGATCTTTCCTATCCAAGATCTTAACAGGTACCTCCTCGTACGTTAAATCTCCGGCTATCTCGTCTGGTTCTAACTCAATAATGTGGTTCGGGTCTTTCACATATTTACGAAGCATAGATATGTGAAAAACAGTATGAACATGAGACATGCTTGGAGGTAATGCGAGTCTATAGGCCATATTTTCTATTCGGTCAAGAATCTCAAATGGACCAAAAAAATCTTGGATTGAGCTTTCCTCTCTTCCCAAAACTTGTAACTCCCTTCCATGGAGCAATACGTAACAATACATGATCCCCAATATTAAATTCCATGTCCTTTCGATGAAGATTCGCATAACTCTTTTGTCGATCCTGTGTCGTTTGTATACGTTGTCGAATTGCTTGGATCTTTTCTGTAGTTATGCGTACCAACTCTGGTCCCAACAACGTTTCTTCTCCCACCTCATCCCATCATACTGGAGAACGACATTTTCTTCAATACAACGCCTCGAATGGAGCCACACCTATACTTTCCTGATAATTGTTATTGTAGGAGAATTCCACCAATGGTAGGTACTTATCCCAAATCCCTTTGATATCTAGGACACAGAGTCTTAATAAATCTTCAAGAGTTTGAATAGTCCTCTCTGATTGCCCGTCCGTTTGAGGATGGTATGCCGAACTGAATCGTAAATCCGTACATACGATCCAAAATTGTGAAGTGAATCTTGGGTCACGATCCGAAACTATGGATACTGGCATGCCATGCAATCTCACAAACTCATTCACATACATACGAGCAAGAAGTTCAAGGGAATAAGTCTCCCATATAGGCAATAAATGAGCAAACTTGGTTAATCTATTAACAATGACCCAAATCGTATCTATGCCTTGAGAAACCTTGGGAAGACCCGTAACGAAATCCATAGTAATGTGTTCCCACTTCTATTTCAGAATCTAAAGTGGTTGCAATGGACCCTATGGTACTTGATGTTCCGCCTTTACACATTGACAAGTTAAACACCTCGAGATAAACTCCACGATCTCTCTCTTCATATTACTCCACCAAAATGTATGTCGAAGATCATGATACATTTTGGTACTCCCAGGATGGATTGCAAACGGTGTGTTGTGTGCCTCCATCATGATTATATATTTTAAGACAGAATCGTTAGGAACACAAAGTCTGGATTTGACTCGAAGTATTCATTCTTTAACGATTATTGCTTCTGGAATAGCACATTCTTGCACTTTCTTCTTCATACGCATCAGCTCCATGTCCGTATCTTGAGCAGCTTTAACTTTATCGATTAAAGTCGATTCTACTCGTATGCTTGATATCATCACGTGGGTACTTGGAGCCTTTACCTCTATCTCCATCCTTTTCAAGTCATACAAAATGGGCCTTTGTGTTAACAACATTGCACTCGTACCCGCATATGATCTTCTACTCAATGCGTCAGCTACCACGTTTGCTTTTTCAGGATGGTATTGGATGGTATGGTTGTAATCTTTCAACAAATCGAGCGAACATCATTGCCGCATGTTGAGTTCCTTTTGGTTGAAGAAATATTTGAGGCTTTTATGATTTGTATAGATCTCCACTTTCTCCCCATACAGGTAATGTCTTTAGATCTTCAACGCGAAAATGACTGTTGCTAACTCTAGATCATGAGTAGGATAATTCCTCTCATATTCTTTGAGTTGTCGCGAGGCATAGGCTATGGCTTTCCCATGTTGCATGAGAACATATCCTAACCCTTTGCCTGAAGCATCGCTGTAGATAAAAAATCCATCCGAACCAGATGGTATTTTCAGAAAAGGTGCCAAAATGAGTCTCCTCTTGTGCTCTTGGAAACTCTTCTCGCATCCCTCGCTCCATACGAATTTTGTATCTTTTCGAGTCAGCTGAGTTAACGGAGTAGCGATTCTAGAAAATCCTTCCACGAATCTCCGATAATAACCAACTAAGCCCAGAAAGCTACGTACTTCGGTCACCGACTTTGGTTGCTCCAAACTTTTTATTTCTTCAATCTTCGATGGGTCGATAGATACTCCATGTTTTGACACCACATGCCCAAGGAATTCTTCTTCCTCAAGCCAGAACTTGCATTTCTTCAACTTTGCATATAGCTTGTTATCACGAAGCCTTTGAAGTATCAGCTTCAAATGGTGCTCATGATCTTCAAGGCTTTTGGAATAGATCAGGATGTTATCAATAAAGACAATAACGAATTGATCCAAATATTCTTTGAACACATGGTTCATCATATCCATAAAAGCAGCATGAGTATTAGTCAATCCAAAAGACATGACTAAGAATTCATAATGGTTCTGAAGGCAGTGTTTGGAATATCCTCTGTTTTAATCTTCAGCTGATGATATCCAGAACGAAGATCGATCTTTGAAAAAAATTGTGGTCCTTGCAATTGGTCGAACAGGTCATCAATGCGAGGTAGCAGATACCTATTCTTGATGGTGACATAGTTCAATTCCTGGTAGTCAATACAAAGTTGCATACTCCCGTCTTTCTTCTTTACAAATAAAATAGGAGCACCCCAAGGAGATGTACTAGGACGAATGAAATCGATGTCCAACAACTCCTGTAGTTAGACCTTTAACTCTTGAAGTTCAATAGGAGCCATTCGATATGGGGTTTTAGAAATTGGCTTTGTACCAGGTTCAAGGCCAATAAAGAATTCAACTTCACGTTCTGGAGGTAGACCGGGAAGTTCTTCAGGAAATACGTCAGGAAATTCACTAACAACAGAAATATTATTAAAATCTGACGTGTTTTTGTTCAAGTCCGTGACATGGGCTAAGAAAGCTTGACATCCATTTTTCAGTAAACGAATAGCTTTATGGCTTGATATGACAGTGATTGACTTTAGTTGTTTGGTTGTTTGAATTCGCATAACAGGTTGGTTAGGAATATGGAAACTAACAACCTTACGAAAATAATCAATTTTAGCATGATGAGTGGTTAACCAATCAATCCCTAAAATCACATCAAATGCAAGAATTTTCAACGAAATAAGATCGGCAGGTAATGTGATGGTACCAACTTGGATCAAGCAAGATTTAAAAATAGTAGATGTAATGAAAGTTTCTCCTAACGGAGTCTCAACAGATAAGTCAAAGTCTAATTTCTCCGGAGTCAAGTTCAAACGTTGAGCACAAGCAGGAGAGATAAAAGAATGGGTAGAACCGGTATCTAATAAGGTATAAACTTCGCAAGAGTTTATGATTAGCTTACCCGTGATCTTCTCTTTTGGGTTCCTCGCATTTTGGGCAGTCACGACAAACGCCCTTCCAGGAACCACCGACTTTGACTTGTTCGGAACAGCCTTTGGAGTCACCATCCCCGTTGAACTTGGTTTCACAACAAGACAATCTCTAGCTATATGACCTTCCTTTCCACAGTTATAACACACCTTGGATTGTTGTGGGCAGTTTGGGCTGATGTGTCCCTCTTTCCCGCATTTATAACAAACGATCGGTGCTCGTTCTCCTCCCCTAGAAATAACCAATGTTTGTGCTGACGTCTGCACGTTTTCATTGTTGTACCTTCTCTTTTTGAAATCTCCTTCTGACTCGCTTCTTCTATTATCATGGTCACGATTACCACCAGAATGGTTACCGCTTTTGTCCGAATGTTTTCCTCCCCGCTGGTTGTTATTGCTCCGATGACTGTTGCCACCGGTAGAACCCTGGTTGTGGTCTCTCGGTTGAACATACTCATTATCTTGCTCTAATAATTGAGCCCTATTTATAACATCTGAATATAGAGAAAAATTATGAGAAATAAGATATTGCCGAATCTCGGGTTTTAGACCTCACAGAAACATCCGCATCATTCGTTCCTCATCCTCTACTAAATGAGGTGCAAACCTGGATAACTCTGCGAACTTAGCCTTGTACTGAGACACAATCATGTTGTTTTGTTCCAGTATGATAAACTCTACCTCCTTCATATGACTAATATTTTTAGGAAAGTACTTGTCATTGAACAGTTTTTGAAACGTTTCCCAAGACATGTTGAGTGCTGCAGACTGGGTACGCTTCACAGATTCCCACCAGTAATCTGCCTCACAGTAAAACATAAAGGTGGAAAATGGAACCTTCTATTTCTCCGTGCATCCCAAGACATCAAATATCTTGGTAATTTGTTTAACCCACGTCTCCACCTTGATCGGATCCGGCTTTCCCGCAAATTTTGGTGGTCCCAACTCTTTGAACTGCTTGGCTATGACAAGCCGTGCATTGCTATCATTTCCACCCGTATTTTGTACACGAGTCTCCCTCTTCTGATTTTAAATGAACTGCAAAAAGCTTCTAAACATTCCATCATTCATCATTTGTTCGGTAGTGTTGTTTACAGGAGGAATATTGCCTTCTTATTGCACGTTCCCCTGGGTGGTGATTAAAGGTGTCTCCACGGTCTCATTCACTCCATTGTTAATATTTCCAGCTGCCATTCTCCGAGATCAATCGGTCTTCTCCGGTGTGTGCTCCGGTATTGTATCTGCACACCTCGGGGTTATCTCCAAGGTTAGAATTGTTACTCTCAGAGTGGGCTCCGGGGTTGATGCTGAGCTTCCGGTAGTATCCGGTATGGATTGTCTTTCAGGGTTCCCTCTTAAAAGACGAATCTGTCCTCCTGCAATGTTAGTGACATTAGTACAGAAAATTTTGAGTGTCTACAGATGCCCCTCTTTATCATACTCATGCATGACGATGCATAGGTAGGATAAAGAATCCTAGAAACTTGAAACGCAACAAGATAAACATGGTACTGTATGTAGCAACATGAGGCAAATGTATGATGCATGTGTAAGGGGTTGTAGCCCAACATGCTGGGGATGATTGCTGGCTCCCTGTTGCTTCAACTGGGGATTTGCAATGCTGACTAGATTTGATTTCTAAGCCAAATCTGTTAGGATGTTGATGTTGGAGTTATCACCAAATTCCTGTGTTCTTGATAATGACTTGATCCTGAAGAGGTAACTCTTATGTGCAAGAGATCTGTGGAGATAAAACTTGATTTATTTGAGGATGTGTATAACATATTCCATCATCTATCCTCTTTGATAACATTGACCTCTCCTGGTTAGTATCGCCAGAATATGTCACGATTCTGTTGGATTTACTGCCAATAGCAAATACTGTCAGGGATGCCTGACCTTCGTTGACGTGTACTTCACTGACATGTGAATCAACGGCTGAAAAATCCTGTGGGATATACTGTCAAGGTTGCTTGACCTTCCCTGACGTGTGAATCAAAGGCTGAGACTCTATGAGTAGATCGTGAAGGTTGCTTGACCTTTGTTGAAGTGTGAATCAACGGAACATTGCGTTGTGACCCCCGCCGGGGATCTGCTGGGGAATATGAGTAATCGAGCATGAAATCCTTGAATAGCTCTAGAGCTCCGATAGGTTTAATTGCTATCGGCTGAGGTAACATCAAGGCTGCTTGACCTTCGTTGATATGTGTGTCAACGGCTTAAATGTACGTTTTAATCCCCTATTGGGGCTTCACGTTGTAACCCTCGCTGATGTGTGTAGCAGCGGCTGGTCATCAGATGGTTTTCGATGCTCCGTTGGGTTTACTTCCAACGGTTATCATGGTGTCAAGGATGCTTGACCTTCGCTGATTTATGTGTCAACGGATGAGCACGTGTTGTAACCCCCGTCAGGGACTCACGTTGTAACCCGTCGAGGACTCACATGTAACCCGTCGGGACTCACGCCAGAATCCCCCGTCGAGACTCATTTAGGTAACGACCGGATTTGGCGGCATCGGACACTGCATAAGGTATCACGGATGTGATTTGTGACAAATGAGATCATTGGCAGGGTATACCTCGTGTTCGGGTGACTACCAATGAGCGATGTACATACTCAAAGTTTCATCTGAGAATGCCAGGATTGTATGATGTTTTGCTCAATTGCGTGGCATTTTTATTCCCGATTTGACCTTTTTAGTCCGCAAGAACTCATTTGCAACTCGAACTGGACCGAGCCAGAGGGGTGAGACCCACATAGGGGTGCCGCAGGTGCACCTGCTGTAGTCGCAGGTGAGCCTGCGGCCAACCGTGGATGATAAAATCAAGCAGGTTGGTCTCACAAGTCATTTTCAGCTTTGCGCGCGAAGGGAAATCCGTGAGCCTCCTTCAGATCTTCTGAGTTCGGGCTATTTTCTGCAAATTCTGTCACCGTAAAAGTGTTCTGCACTATCCTGGTAACGTATACATGTATTTTTGCCAGTTTTTATACGTTGGATTTTGAGTTATAGCATGAAATGAATCTAAACACATAGTAGTGATTATGTATGCACAAATGACTTGATAAAAAATATTCAACATAGTAAATGTTAGTATTAAACCATGCTGAACATAATGATGTGAAAAAATTTGACTTTTGAGACAGTCAAATTGGCACCTTTTTCTGCTATTTTTGTCCTATTTGAGGTCCAATGAGCAAAGGTATAAAGGCAAAGTACTCCTGATATTGAGGTTAACCTTATGCATGTATGATTTTGATTTTTGATGCATATATTATGTATATGATTTTGGGGCAGGTGTGCTACCGAATGGCCACCTAGACATGCCTATGTGCATGTGGATAGTCCTCTTTTCAAAGGGGACTATGGCAAAAATTTTCAAAATGTAGGCATTGGGTAGTCATGCATTTTAACTCTATTGTATGTTAAAGTAAATGCATGCATGCATATAGTCATAAAATGCATTCTATAAAACTCTAGGTAAGGAAATATCACACCCTTTCTGAGGTGATTTGGAGACTTGTTGTCCAGATATTATGGATCCGGATCGGCGAAAGCGCTCCCACAGGACCACTTCCGCGCGTCTGGCGGAGGGCTTCAAGTGCCTCATCCTCGCTCATCGAATGCCTCGTCGGTTGGTGGAGGTCGTGATTCGTCCTGTCCGGGTAGATGTGCCAGACGTCGAGGACGAGGAGGCAGATATTCCAATTGAGGATCCCGCTCCTGCTGCACATATCCCTCGTAAGGAGCTCCCGAGTATTCAGGTGGCAAACCCAGAGCTGTTGGGTGATTTGAGCAGACATCCATCGATGTATTTGTATGCTAACGAGTTATGGCGTTAGAATTGATCTTCCTTCTTTCCTATTGATGAGGAGCAAAGGGTTCTGATGTTGATCTGCATTTCATACAGGTTCCCGGCTTTACACAGCCTCGAGGGAACTGGTTCAGCATTCACTCCGTGTACCAGGAACTTCATCCTGACTATAGAGCGGTAGTGCATGAGTGGGGATTCGGGGCATTCTTCTCCATCCTTCCCCATCGTTGTCCCTGGGGTTACCTCAGGGCATTGTTTGAGCGATGGTTTCATCAGACTCAGTCGCTACATCTGTTGGATTATGAGGTGATGATGACGCCGATGGATTGGCAATTTATCACAGGTATAGAGTTTGGAGGGGAGCCAGTGCCTTGCATGGCTAATATTACCCCTACTGCCGTCAGATCCTTGTTAGGAGTTCCGGCAGAGGCGCTCAAAGGCAGGACTGTTCATTCAGGTCCTTTGAGCGTAGATGCTATCAGCGGGCTTTTGAGTGAGCCCATGTCTGATGATGTCAGAATCAGGAATCGCGTTCTGCGGCGATTGTACCTGATGATCATTCGAGGCTGCTTCATAGCAGATAACTCTTCTACAGTGTCTTTTGCTTTGATCAGCGCCACACGTGATGTGGACCGCATTGGAGAGTATTATTGGGGCTCCTATACCTTTGCCTATTTCCTCCGAGGCATGCGCATGCGCTCACAGGGTTTGACCGAGGCTTGGCTAGGCTTTTACCCATTTCTGCTGGTGAGTATTTCTCTTGTCATTTCCCATTTAGAGGTTAAGAGTGTTTACTGATAGCAGATATTTTGCCATTGTGTTGGCAGTTTTGGGCCTATGAGAGGCTCCCATGCTTGCATCCTGTGAGTGTGTTAGGTTTAGATACCTATCCACTAGGACGACGATGACACCATTCTATTTTGTCGGAGGTCCTTGTAGCCGAGGGCTTCACTCACTGCCGTATGCAGCTAGAGTTGCTAACAGCTGACACCATCACATGGATTCCCTATTCAGGGGAACACCTGACCATCGGCTTTGAGGATGGGTACCCGACTGGAGTCGAGTACTTGATTTCCACCAAGAGAGTTCCTCTCTTCATAGATGGAGGCTGGGAGCTCTATTTAGGAGAACGTGCTATTAGGAGCACCATAGGGGAGATTCGTATGTCGATCTTGCCTCCCGCCAGGCGTCATTGACCTGTATTACAGTTACCCGTCACTGATATCCCATTGTTGGGGGTTGACAGTTTTGCATTGTTAGAGGGGCCATGTACCCAGGAGACGTTCCAGCGGTGGTGGTCTCCTCGCACCATTGGAGCTCAGTCCCGTGGCACTCAGTTTATGGGGGATATGGTTCCAGGATCCTTGATGATGACGGATTGGATAGCTTGTGTCCGAGATCCGACTCATATGACCCAGATTGATAGTTTGACCCGGCAGTTGGACCATGCACATATATTTATCCGACATTAGGGCAGAGATCCAGCAGAGGAGGATTCGTTTGTTCCCTCCAGCTCAGGCGCTGGCCCCTCAGATGACCCATTCGATTTTGCCGGTGCAGATCCTCCTTTGTATAGGTCTGACATCCCTGTTGATAGAGATCCAGTGACTCAGGAGGAGTTACATCAGGTGGACAGGATTGATGATGTGGACATCGACACCTTGGTCTTCTTCTGATGTGTATTCTCGTTATATCTTTTGATAGGCCTATGTTAGATATTGGGTGGCTATGCCCCATTCTTGCTATATCTTTTGATAGGCCTCTGTTAGTAGTAGGGCGTCTGTACCCCATTTCCCTGTATTTGTAGCTGTACAGAGATGATGTATTAGATGATGATATACTTAGGAATGTATGCACAGTTTTTCCATTCCCTATATCATATTGCCATCCATTATTTGTTATGCATGTATCATGTTATGCATATGTATGTATGTCCAGAGATATTCGGCATTGACCCTTGGATGGTCTTATGACACGGCCCACACAGATGTCTTCTTTGACAGTTAGCCATATAGATCATACCCCACCATCATTGGTGGCATTGGGTATGCGATCGTGGTATGATAACATGTCACCACCAGACAGGGTGATTGTAGATCATTTGCTGCAGCATACCATGACCTTATTGACGTTTCAGGTTCCGGCAGGGTTTGTAGATGGGATGCTAGAGCATTGGATACCAGATAGGAAGGTTTTTCGATTCGGGACCCACGAGTTGACTCCTACTCTAGAGGAGTATGCACGATTGACGATGCTGCCTTTAGACAGACCTTGCGTGCACCTGGCTTTGGGAGACATGAGTAGACGATTCACGACTCTCACTGGATTGCGGCGCAGAGTAGTACAAGATGAGCTGACATCTAGCCACGTGATATCCCAGCGTTTTCTGTATGATATATTTGGCTCTGAGGATAGCTATTCACGGCATTCCGAGGATTTTACCACACCGGAGGATCATCAAGCGCTTGGCTGTGGTTGATGTCTCGCTTCATGCATGCATACTGTCAGTATGTCTATATGCCACGATATATGGATGAGATAGACATTGGTGTCATCATAGCTGTGAGAGCTCTTAGAGAGGGTCGTACCATTGTACCTATGATTATAGCAGAGACCCTGCGGTCAGCATCCTATTGTTGCACTTATCCGACATGAGTGTTCACTGGGAGTTCAGTCATATTGTACGTGTGGTTTATGTCACACTTGAGACCGATTGGTACCCTTAGACGACATGGATATTGCTTCACCCATGATGTAGCTATGTCATACTCCTTTCAGCCATCGGAGTGTATAGATGCTTTGTCCTAGTCCACATTTTTGTCAGATATCAGAGATCCATTCAGCATATTGCCGTGTTCGGGGCTTAGCTCACCATACAGCTTCATTACTCATGCTCCGGGAATGGACTACCTCCATCTGGCTGGTTTGAGGGGCGTGACTACTCACCACCCACTGGCCGTGATGTCGCAGTTTGACCAGTTCCAGGATTTTCATCCTTTCGAGGGGGCGATAGGTCAGCATTTAGCTTCTCGATATCTCTCAGTAGAGGACCGATCCCGCGTGTATGCTTGTTGGGATCAGCGTGAGATAGCTTCTTTCTCGTCGAGCCATCCATGTTGTTCTACGAGTATTCCCATGGATGGAGACAGATTTTATTTATCGCACAGTGAGTGTCCACAACACTGGGATAGTGAGTCGATGATGTAGAGCCCATGGAGGACATCGATTCATACATCGAGGAGGAGCCCATTTGTTGAGTTGCCAAGATTTCCTCCGGATTCTCCCGAAGATCAAGATTGTTGTGATTCAAAGACTAAGCACAAGATTAGAGCAAAGTCTTCATCTGATGACCTTTGAGAGAGATCATGCCCGATCTTTGATGTTGACTGCCCTTGACGGGAGAGACGCAGCTCTATTAGAGAGAGATGAGGCATTAGCTCGCAGAGATATCGCTGTTGCTGAGCGGGATGAGGCCAGGTCAGCCAGAGATGCAGTGATAGTTGAGCGGGATAGTGCTATATTTGCCCGGGATGTAGCTGTCACAGATAGTACTGCCGTGAGGTCCCTTACCACTGGTATGATCTCAGAGATGAGCGCACATATTGATGATCATATGGTCACCATGCAGATGGCTGCAGATCTGTTGGGTCATGTGGATATTCTCGTATAGGAGACCACAACTTCACCTTCATCTTCTGAGAGGGACGCCATGTTGGGCTTGTTAGCTCGCATATACCCTGACTTGTAGATGAGCTTGTATTTTTCTGCACAGACTAGCTTAGCCATTTTGTCTTGTACAGTTTACATTGTATATATCAAACAGCATTATATATATGACAGGGAAATATATGACATGGAAATATATTTTTGGATCACTTCCCTTTTAGATATGCCTTGCTACGTACTTGATATTTTGCATGCTGCTTCAGGGCTTGTGATCTTGATGTATTCTGAATCCCTCCTGGGTGGATGGACATTGAGTTGTCTCTAGATATTTCAGAATGGATCATCGATCTCTGTGTATCCCTACCATCTTTGGTGTCTTGGGATTGGTTTCTGGATGAAAATGTAGAGAGGAGTGTGGCTTTCCTCTCTGAGATTGACCATACCACAGATGGTCGCCAGTACTTCTATTTAGGAGAAGCCTAGTTAATTCCACCTCTTATGGATTGGTGTTGCTCTTCAAGGTATGACCGCAGCTTAGATGGTTGCCGAATCTCCTATTTGGGAGGAGTTCAGGTAATTCCATCTCTTTGGTCTGAAGCCGAATGAAATGTAGTGGATTGATGTTTGATTCCAGTACCAACTGACAAGGGTTTATGTTTTGGTAAGGGGTGAGACCGAACCATGAATGGCTTCTTACGTACTCCTATTGAAGAGGAGATCAGGTCTGCGTAGTTCGAACCTGGTGTAAGAGGTTCAATGTTGTATATGGTAGAAATGGTATAGGAATATTTTTGTTGTTTTTGTTTTTGTAAGGGTAGAAATGTTTTTGTTGTTTTTGTTTTATTGCGTCTGGGCCATGTGAAATGGTTGCCTACGTATTCCTATTGAAGAGGAGATCAGGTCAACGTAGTTCGCCCCTCAGGGTGAGATAAAAAGCGTAATCCCATGCGCAGGTCAGAGTGCGGGGAGGAGAAAGTTTAATCCTAGGTTGAGGATAAACTGCAGGTACGAGAAGTTTGATCCCAGGTATGGGTAGCCAAACTGCAAATGCGAGAGGTTCAATCTGTGGTGGGATGACCTAAGTCGTAGGAACGCAAAGGAGAGCCAGGCTGCTGGCTTGAAAAGTATGTTTCTTTGAGGGGCAAAGTGTATAAGAGTTGTATGTAGTAAAGGGTTAAAGAACCGGAATGACTGGTGATCTGATGGTTCCGCACCAGGGTGTTTTGCGAATTACCTCAGACATAGTACCGTTTCACGGCGTATGAGTTGATGAGTTGTGGAAATTCATCGCCTTCCATTTCTTGTAATTTGAGAGCGCCTCCTGTCAATACTTCTTTGATAAAAAAAGGGCCTTCCCAGTTAGGAGCGAATTTTTCCTTAGATTGATCTTGGTTGTCAAGGATCTTCTTCAAAACCAAGTCATGTTGTTTAAACTACCGTAGCTGGACTTTTTTGTTGTAGGATCTGGCGATCCTTTGTTGATATAACTGACCATGGAAGATAGCCGTGGTTCGCCTTTCGTCTATTAGAGACAATTTGTGATACTTGTCTTGTACCCATTGGTCTTCATCCAGCTAGGAGTCTATCAACACTCTGAGGGATTCCATTTCAACTTCTATGGGGAGTACTGCTTCCATCCCATAGGTTAATGCGTAGGGGGTTGCCCCAGTGGAAGTGCGCATTGAGGTTCTGTAGGCTAACAGAGTCAGAGGCAATAGGTCAGGCCAATCTTTGTGGTTGGCGGACATCTTTTGCATAATCTTCTTGATATTTTTTTTAGCCGCTTCAACAGCACCGTTCATCTTCGGGCGATAGATGTCAGAGTTGAGATGTTTGATATGGAATTTACTGCATAATTGCTCCATCATTTTGTTGTTGAGGTTCTTTGCATTGTCCGACATAATCACCTCTGGTTGTCCGTATCGAAAAATGACATTATTTTTGATGAAAGCAATGTTGACTTCTTTGGTAACCCTAGGGAAGGAGGCTGCTTCTACCCACTTGGTGAAGTAGTCGATCATGGTGAAGATAAATCGGTGTCCATTACTGGCTTTAGGCTCAATGGGCCCAATCACGTCCATTCCCCACATTGCGAAGGGCCAAGGCGAACTCATATTATGGAGTTCCCGTGGAGGGGCGTGGATAACATTCCCATGAATCTGGCACTGATAGCATCTCCTGACGTGGTCATCGCAATCAGCTTTGAAAGATAGCCGATAATGTCCCGTCCTGAGGACTTTCTTGACAAGGAGGGGGCCACTCATATGGAGGCCACAGACTCCACCATGGATTTCATCCATAAGCCTTTGGGCTTGATCTTTGTCTAAACATCTGAGGAGACCTATTCCTGCATCTCTTTTGTAGAGCGCATCTCCACTCAGGTAGAATTTCATAGCAAGTCGATGGATCCACCTTTTCTCAGTCGGGCTCACTTCCGCGGGTGTAGATCCATCTCACAGATATTCCTTGATATGCTGATACCAATGATGTTGGATGAGAGGTAGCTCATCCGATACTTCTCCAATGTAATTCCCATAGGCTGGGGCCTTTTGCAGAGAAATTATGACGCTTGGCAAATGTTCCTTATCTGATATGTGAATCAAGGAGGCCAAAGTTGCTAACGCGTCCGCAAAGTCATTCCTATTACGAGGAATGTGTAGAAAGGAGATTTCTTCGAACTCCAAAGCCATCTTCAAAACCTGCCGATGGTAGGGCAACAAATGTAGTTCCTTGGTTTGATAGATTCCGGTGGATTGTCTGATTACCATCTCCGAATCTCCAAAGACAGTTAACCGCCTGATGCCCATTGAATGGGCAAGTTTTAGCCCCATGAGACAACCTTTATATTCAGCCGTATTGTTGGTGCTAACAAACTGCAATTTGACGGCGACAGATACTGCTCCCCCGTACCAGATACTAGAACTTCTCCAGCTCCAGAACCTTCCATATTGACAGCTCCATCTAAATACATCTTCCATGCTTGTCCTGTATCGTACTGATGATGTTGCTGAACTATCATTATTTCTTCATCAAGGAAATATGTTTCCAAGGGTTTGAAATCCCCTGAAGGTGCGGCGGCCAGTTGATCCGCAATTCCTTGACCTTTGATGGACTTTTGAGTCACATATACGATGTCAAATTGTTGTAGGATCAACTGCTATCTGGACAGCCAACAATTTAACATGGGTTTGTTGAACACGTACTTGAGAGGATCCACGCGGGATATGAGATGGGTTGTGTGACCATGGAGGTAATGCTGTAACCTCATGGAAGCCCATGCTAAAGCACAACACGTCTTTTCGATCAGAGTGTACTTGTGTTCACTGTTGTTGAACCTTTTGCTGAGGTAATAGATAGCTCGTTCTTGGCCTCTATTGTCCTTCTGTCCCAGCATGCATCCCATGGCATTGTCACTTATGGACAGGTACATAAACAGGGGAACATCATCCCTGGGTGGTACCAAAACGAGAGTTTTGACTAGCTGTTTCTTGATTGTAAGGAAGGCATTCTGACACTCATCATTCCATTTTATGGAGGAGTTCTTCCTTAATAGCTTGAAGATTGGCTCACAGGTTGCTGTGAGTTGGGAGATAAACCTGCTAATGAAGTCGATGCTTCCCAAAAATCCCCTTATTTCCTTCTCTATCTGAGGAATGGGCATTTCCGTGATGGCTTGGATTTTGGCAGGATCCAGCTCAATCCCTTTGTGGCTGACTAGAAATCCTAGCAACTTGCCTGATTTAACACCAAAGGCGCATTTAGCTGGATTCAACTTCAAGTTGTACTTACACAACTTGTTGAACAACTTCCTGAGATGGTCTATATGGTCATCCTCCTTCCGGGACTTGACAATGACGTCATCCACGTAGATCTCGATCTCTTTGTGCATTAAGTCGTGGAAAAGAGCCATCATAGCTCGTTGATAGGTGGCTCCTAAGATTGATGAGGCCGAATGACAACCGTCTATAGCAAAAGGTTCCCCAAGGCATGATGAAAGCAGTTTTCTCATGATCTTCCTCAGCAACCATGATCTGATGATACCCCGCAAAGCAATCAGCAAAGGAGTACATGTAGTATTGTGCAGTATTGTCAATGAGAATGTGGATAAATGGCACGGAAAAGCTATCTTTTAAGCAAGCTTTGTTCAAGTCCCGGTAATCCACGCAAACTCGCACCTTCCCTCTAGGTTTAGGCACGGGCACAATGTTGGATATCCACTCAGGATATGTAGACACCATGATGATGCCAGCTTGAAATTGTTTCACAATTTCTTCTTTCACCTTTAAACTCCACTCAGTTTCAATCGCCCGAGCTTTTTTGCTTGACGGGCTTAAATCCTCTTTAATGGGAAGGCGATGAAGGACAATGTCAGTGGACAAACCCACCATGTCTTCATGAGACCATGCAAACACATCCTGGAATTGGGTTAATAGTGTAACCATGTCATTCCGTTGGTTTGGGTTAAGGTCTGAACCAATCTGGATTAACTTAGGGCTTTCTAAGGTTCCGAGATTGAAAGAAGTGGTTTGATCAAGGTTGGGTTTGGGTTTGTCTTTGACCCATTCTTGAATTTCTGGAGGCACCTCAATGTCATCCTGTATATCCATCAAGGCGGAATTCATCTCTACATCAAAGGTATAATCCTTGTGGAGAAGAGGCATCGTATCAGCAAGTATAGGCACATCTAAACTCAAAGTCCTGAAACAAAATATGCTTTCACTTAGTATATATGAAATGTGTTGATCATACACAGTGTTAGCATATACTGGCAAAATAAACTGCTAATACTGTACAGAAAAGTAAGCAGTTATTATATCTACAGGGCAAAAAGAGTTTCTGCCCGCTTTACCCTTGTCGACCAATGCAAAGAATGCTGTTCCAATTGGCAAGGGCAAAGTCTGGGTGGATCGCAGTGATGGAGGGATTGTCATCATCCTCCTTGTCTCGAATGATGGCCATTACGTCTGGGCAATCATCGTCTGGGGTATATCTGTTGGTATGTTCATCATGATCGATGATGCGTATGCCTAATATCATTCGGATGACGTCTTGCTTGATTCTTCGTTCCTCCTCTTCCACTGCAGGATTTGGAACAAAGACTTCTTTCTCCTTTACCGGTACTGGCTTGGGAAATAACATAGCCATTACATTGGCTGACACCTTTATAGGAGGTTGTGCAGACTCAGGGTTTGAAGGCGAAGATAAACGCCACATGGTTAAAGCTGAAGGAATCTGTTGATGCTTATGAGGATTCCTGTGACTAGAACTGGTAGAATAGCCTAGCCTAGCTGTTCCAGTTTGCTTGGTTAATCGAATTGGATATTTGATACCCTGGCAATCTTTACCCAGCCCTTGTCCCGGCTTATGACCCAATGACATCATTTCTTGAGTAGCCGACATTACCACAACATAAATCTTGGGTTCGGGCAATGGCGTTCCAATAGCATGGTATTGGGTATTGCTTATTTCCAAAGCATGAAAACTGATTGGCTCAACGTTTGCATTGGAATTGATGAATGGCACGTCTCCGTGCTGAGGAATCTCTGGTTCAGCGTTGACCGTGACCAGGCTATTGTTGATAATGTATTTTAACTATTGGTGAAGAGTGGAGGGGACTGCCCCTGCCATTTGAATCCATGGTCTTCCCAAGAGCAGGTTGTATCCCGAATCTATCTTGAGCACATGGAAAGATACGTAGAATGTGTGAGGACCAATTTCGATTGGTAGCTCAATTACTCCGACTGAATTTCGTCGGGCTCCATCAAAAGCTTTGATGATAGTATGGCTACTTCGAATTTTGTTGAGATTGATATTCATCTTCACCAAAGTAGCGTATGGACAGATATTTAGAGATTAACCTCTATCTATCATCTTCACCAAAGTAGCGCATGTATTCGGAGGACAAGACCGCAATGTGCAACGGTTTGCAATGACCGGTCCCCTCGGGCAGTATGTCGTCATCAGTGAAGGATATTACATTGTTGTTGAAAATGTGATCAACCATATATTGAAATTTTTCCGTATCAACTAATGTTGGTATATAGGCTTCTTCTATAACCTTCACCAAGACCCTCCGGTGATTCTCGGAAGTTAGGACCAAGTCCAAAATTGATATTTGTTGTGGAGCTTCCTTTAAGCTTAAAACAACCGTGGATTCGTTATGACCCATAGTGCGGAGGAACTTTTCAATTTTCTCCATGGGTATTTTCCCCTTTGATTTGATGGTAGGCTTCATCACCCGTTGGGGAAGATACAGTGGATTTTCCTTCGACACTGTAGCAGTCGTATGTGAGGTGGATCCTTCACCTTCTCCATAATTCCACGGAACTTTGCGCAAGCTAACAATAGGATATTGTGTTCTGCACGACAAGTTGATTGGCTCGGGAGCGACCACATTCAAAGGATTGTTGATTCCCTTGAGTTGAATTGTTGGCATTGTAAGTGATTTGTTAAGCCCATCAGCTTCAGTGGATATGACTGCTACCACACTCTTCCACTTAGTAGGACCTGAATTCTCACTTGTATGTAACACAGTATCGTCGTCCGCTAGGCGCAGGACACCACTGTCAATTAGATTTTGGATAAGGTGGCGGAGTGCACAACATTTTTCTGTGCTGTGATCGCGAGACTGGGAGTGATATTGACATACTCCATCAGAGTTGTACTGCCCTGAACGGGGGTTGATTGGAGGTAGAAGGGAACTGATCCTTCCTTCATTGATTAACATCTAAAGGATTTCCTCCATAGGTTGGCCCAGATATGTGAATTCCCTTTTGTTGGCAAAATCCCGACGGGCTTTGGCATTTGCTCTCTTTGTCACTTTGTCTTCCAGCATTTCATTTTTTGAAAGTGATGAGGGAACATTCATGACAAGAGGTAGGAGACTGGCATGCTCCTGGCTGATTAATTGACGAGTCACTTGATGCTGATAAGTCACCAATTCTGCCAATTGTTCAATATGCATGTTTGCCTAAAGCTTTTATCTTTCGTTCCATTGTGAACTGAAACTTGGCATAATCCCATTTGTCATCACCATCTTTGAGGGTCTGGGAGGATTCACAGTTGAAATTGGAATTCTGTCCGCTACTCCAATTTATCATGTTGACCTCTTCTTCTTTGTGTTGAGGAAGAGGGTTGTCTTTGAAAGTAATATGCACATAAGCCAATCATGTTTGATGATAAAGCATATACTTTGTAACAATCTTATTTTATTTATTAATAAAAGGTATTAATTTATTAAAGGCTTTTAATTATCTACATGATGTTGTTTTTGAAAGTAGTATGCATACAAGCCAATCATGTTTGATGATAAAGCATATACTTTGTAACAATCTTATTCATTTATTAATAAAAAGTATTAATTTATTAAAGGCTTTTAATTATCTACATGATGCTGTTTTATTATATGTGATAAACCCATAGTTTTAAGCAATGCTCTTAGAATAATGATGATGATCATTCTAATGAGATCTAAATTCTTAGAAAGCTTAAAACTAAAATAGTTCCCAATCATTGGATTACTAAATTGGGGATTAGTGAATCCGGATAGATTGGTACATACGTTACTTGCTCATTGGATGAGGATGATTGATCTCATGATCATTTGTGTGGAGACACTAAAGCAAGTATGTAGGTGCTTATTAGAGAATAAGTTCATTGAACGTGGCTCGCTAAGGAATACCTAATGGAGTTTTATTTGCCTGTCAATAGGAATTTCTGTAGTGATAGTAGTACAAGTGATCCTTGGACTTGAGATCATCATAGTATCTTGTGTATGATGAGTTATACTTTGACTTATTCCTTAAGACCCTTAGGGTATATCAAAGGGTATGCTTGGGTATAATAAGTTGTACATGGAGATAATGTATGATCAATAAAGAATCTACCACTTAATAAAAGAAGAGAAATGTCCTATGTGATTCGATAAATGACAACCTGAGAGTCCTTGGTTAAGCGCGTAATGAAATTAGAATGGAGTTTCTAATTTGCATTATTTGGAGTTGTGCATTTAAGGATCGAAATACATATAATTAAATAAAATAAGACTTGTGAAATTCCATGTCTTATATTTAATTGGGACATTGTATGGTGGAAGGATTGAATTGTCATTTGCAGAACTATTTACTCAAAGGTTCTTTTATGATTAATGTTGAAATTTATATTATCCGGAAAGTCGTTGATCGCTAGGGAGGCTTATCCTACATTGTAGAATAAATATTATTTATTTAAATAAATTAATTATTTAATTTATTTATTTAAATAAGATTAGAATTGTTCTAATTGATTTATTCACAACCTAGGTTTAATATGGAGAACCTAAAAGGTCACACCATAAAAGGAAGAATAATTATTTAAGAAGTAAATGGCATAATCGTAATAATATGTTAAGTATATTTAATTTAATCTATGGTGATAGAATAAATTAAATAGCTTAATATTTATTATTTAATATTTTAGAAATATTAAATATAAATTAATAAGAGGAGTCTTATTAATATTATTACAATTATTATTATTTTAATTTCTAAAAGAGTTTAGGAATTAATTTAATATAAGTATTCTCATTTATTCCTAATTGGATTAGGAAGGAAAATTAGTTAAAGGAGTTTAATTAATTATCCCTAATAAGATTAGGGAGCTTAATTAATTAAAAGAATTAATTAATTAAAACCCAATTCTTTAATTGTTAAGGTGGGTTGCCCACATCTATAAATAAGAGGAGTCTTATTATGGGTGGCATGAGTTGTTGACTTTTTTAACAACTACGTAATAATTCCAAGTTGTTGGGAGTATGCCTTTTCTATAGAGATAGAAAACTAGGGTTAGCCATAACACCTTGAATTTTATTCTTCCTTGGTGGATCACCTCTAGAGGCCAAACATTTGGGTGGCTAACGTTGATCAAAGGAAGGAACCAAACTCGGTGGATTCAAGATTGAACGCGAAAGGATTTGGAGGTGAACTTGTACCTGAGGAAGCTCGATCTTCAAGGGTATGATTTATTCTTTATCTTTTCGTTTAATTAATAATTATGCATAAAGGGTGATCCGGGTATATGGTTTGTAAATTTTTAAACTCTGATTTTACCACGCTTCCGCTAATTTGTGCAATTTGATTGCGTAAAGAATATTACAAACCTAACAGTGGTATCAGAGCCAAACCTTTATGCGAATTATTAATTGTTCAGATTTGATATGTATATTGATATGTGTTTAGAATAATTTTATTGGGCATAATTTTATTGTATAAAATTTAAAATAAAATAAAAAAAAAAACGTAAGTTTTTTTTTTTTGGAATATTCGTGGGTCATTCACGGAAAACAAACAAAAAAAAAAAAGGGAGGTCATAGGTTTTTTCATGTTGTACGCATATTAAAGTCGTTTTTGACCACACTTTTAAATTATGAAATCGAGGAGTATGCAAATTTTTTTTTCTTTCAAAACCGTAAGCATGCTTTGTTATTATATATATATATATATATATATATATATATATTTGATATACATATATATATATTGTAATTATATATATATATAATAGTTATATATATATATATATTCTCTGTTATTATATATATATATATAATAGTTATATATATTTTCTTAATTATTATATAATTAAAATAAAAGTTTATTTTAATTTTAAAATAAAAGGTTTATTTTAATATTAAAATATAAAGTTTTATTTTAATTTTAATAATTTTATAATTAAAATAAAGGTTTATTTTAATCTTAAAATAAAAGGTTTATTTTAATATTAAAATAAAAGATTTATTTTAATTTTAAAATTAAATTTCATAAACTAATTAGAGTTGGAATTGGATTCCATGATAACTAATTGGAGTTGAAATTGGATTTCATTTTTCCTAAAATAAAGGAGTTTATTTATGAATAGGGAAGTAAATCCATCTTTCCTTAAATAAAGGAGTTTGTTTAGATATGAAATAAGATTTCATATTATTCAAAATAAAAGAGTTTATTTGTGAATAGGAAAGAGAATCCTAATTTCCTTAAATAAAGGAGTTTATTTAGATATGAAATAAGATTTCATATTATTCAAAATAAAAGAGTTTGTTTGTGAATAGAAAATATAATCCAAGTGTTTCCTTTAATATTTTTTTTTAACATGGAATTGGATTCCATAATTAATTAAAATAAAAGAGTTTATTTTAATTAAAGATTTTTTTTATTTGGAATTGGATTCCATAATTAATTAAAATAAAGGAGTTTATTTTGATTAAAGATTTTGATTAAAATAAAATAGTTTATTTTATTCAAAATTAGATAAATTAAAATAAAATAGTTTTATTTTGATTTAAATTTGGATTAAAATAAAGGAGTTTATTTTGATTCAAAAATAGATTTTATACTAACTAAATTTGCCCATTAAATGATATCAATATATATATTAAATGTTTATTATTCATGAGATGAATGTTATTTATTGATGCATATGGTGATGTGTATGATAATAAATGGGATTGATTATGGACTATTGACCAAATGCGATTGGATTTTATTTTAGTTGGATGTATGAATGTATGGGTTTTATTAAATGGGGTCACAGATTCGCCTTCTCTAATTTTTCTTAATGTAAATTCTATCTCTCTCCTATGTACTTCCCCTCGATCACGATCAAGGTTTCTATTTATTTTAAATAGTTTTGTAATAGGAATAGTTAGAATTAATTTTGAAAAATTGGAGATCAAGGAGCAAGGAGCGCTTGAAGACCCGTTTGTAATGGAGCCCGAGTTTAAATGTAATAGTTATATTTAAATATTATTTCTTGCACCTCTAGGGTTTGACCTTTTGGTTCACTTGATGGCTCTAGTGAACCAAACTAGAATAAAAGTCCATAATCAATCCGGGTAGAATATAGTATTCTATATGTGCATGCTTATACTATATATATATATATATTATATATTATGCAAACATGCTTCGCATGTTAATTAATATGACGCGTATTTTATATATATATGTGCATGCGCGCTAAACAAGATGAGACAAATTAATAACAAACCCCTCAATTTTTATATTAAGTCCTAAGCGTTCAAAGATATTTGGAATATTGAACGTCGCCTTCTAGCATGATAAAATTAATAGAGTATTAAATATTTAATATGAGTTTTTTGTGTCACCACAAGGCAAGTATTAAGTATTTAAGATGTTAATTTATCACATTTGATGCTTATAAAGAAAATTGAATAATATTGTTTTGTTGTGTCACCACAAGGATGATATTTTTCTTTTTGAATATATGGAGTGCTAGGTTGGACTTAACTTGGATAATTTTGATTCGGATGTGCCACCACTGATCAAAATAATCTAAGAGGCAAAAATACAAGGAGTTGCATAGTTGATGTAATTGACAAAAGTTGTCTACCTATTTATTTATATATAGTTTGTTGTGTCACCACAAGGCTATATACATTTGAAATGGGATCCTTATTCTCACTAGCGGATCTTTAATTAGATTTTGCTTAACTATATAAGTGAGGTAATATAGTTTGAAGAAAATAGTGGGAGATACCAATTTAAAACAAGACCTAATTTATTTTGGTAATTAATAAAAGAATGTATGTTAAAATGTTGTTAATTACAAATTCATTTACGTAATTTTACAATGTCTAAAATTACTATCATCTGCGAAGCATATTAGATGCTAAATTAATCAGACCGAATTAAATGGATTGGTTAAGGAATTTGAGAATAGTTCTCATGGCTGAAAAGCTACCTTATGTCCTTAATACGCCTATCCCTGCAATGGTTGCAGACAATGCCTCTGAGGAAGACATTGCTACTTTTAGAAAGTGGCAAGATGATGCACACGATTGGCTCGATGCATCATGCTCGCATCCATAAGTAACGAGCTTCAGCTTGACACGAGATAAAACTATGGATGCTCCTACTATATTCCTGAACATCAAGTAGTTGATGGTGAGGAAAGTAGGACTGATAGATATCAGATATCTAAGGAGCTCTTCCGATCTAGAATGACTAATGACACTACAAAGATGCATAAAAAGTCCTTAACATAATCAATTTGATTGATCAATTAGGATAACAGGTTTTGTCATGGATGGAGAGTTGAGCTAAGATTTGATCTTGCACTCACTCCCGGACTCCTTTCACAATTGTTGTGAATTTTTCATATGGACAAGCTAGATATCAGCCTCGCTGATTTGCTTAACATGTTGAAAAATGATGAGAGTCACTTTCCAACCAAGAAAGATCAAGTCTTACTCGTAGGGGCCAAAGGATCTTCTGAAAAGAAGAACGATTCAAAGAAGGTAAATAGAAAGGCGTAAACAAAGGATAATAAGAGCAAAACTGATACGGATAGCAAATGAGTTTGCTTCCACTACAATAAGCCTGGACACTGGAAAAAAACTGCAAGAAGCATCTTGCAGAGGCTAACCAAAGAAGCTTAGTGAAGTTTCGGTTACAATACAGTTTTTTGTTCATGATTGAAATAAATTTTTCTTTAAGTCAAGGTTCTACTTGGGTATTGGATACCGACTTTGGTTATCATAAATATAGATTTATGAAGGGACCAAGCAGAAGTAGAAAGCTAAACAAATATAAGTAATCCTACGTATGGAAATGTAGCAAAGGTTGCCACATTAGCCATAAAAACTTATAGTTTAGCAATGCCTACGGGCAAATCTATTAAGTCAATAAGTTGTTATTGTATTCTAGTTCTCTTTGGAAACATTATTTCCATTTTATTGTTGGACAATGAAATCTTTGGTATTATAATTAAGAACAATTGTTGTTCTATTTATAATAATAATGTTTTGTATAGAACTGGAATATTACTTAATAAATTTTGTATACTTGACTTACATGAAAATAATTTTGCATATTGAACAAATTAGTATAAGAAAAGGAGATGATCATTCAAAGAGTTGAATATATGTATTTGTTGAAATACAAGTATGAATTATTTGAAAGGTTCAAAGAATTCAGAAGTGAAACAAATTGGCAAAGTATTAAGATTCTTTGATTAGATCAAGGAATAAATACTTGTGCAATAAGTTTCTAGATCATCTCAAATGGTTTTCTCATAATGGACACATCCTGATACACAATAATTGATTGATGTATCTGAATGAAAAATCGTACCTTGTTGGACATGGTGCGGTCCATAATGATTTTACCGACATTCCAGTATCCCTCTAGGGTCATGTCCTAGAAATGGCTACATATCTACGAAAAGGTAACCTCAAAATCCAGCCCCAAGACTCCATAAAAGTTATGGACAGGGAGGATTCCTAATCTTAAGTATGTTAAGATAAGGGGTTGTCCAACTTATGTGAAAAGGTTTCAAAAGGATAAGCTTGGGACAAGATTTGACAAGTGTAGATTTGTGGGACATCCTAAAGTAAGTTTAGGGTAAATGTTCTATAATCCTACTTAGCAAAAGGTGTTTATTGCGAAACACCCTGCCTTCTAAGATAAAGGTGTTTATCATTGAAAGGGCTAGTGGGAGGATTATAGATCTTGAAGAGTTCAAGATCCACAAAACACTATAAGTCAAATAAGAGGAACTCCGTAGATAGACCTATTGTACCACAAACCTAATCGTAAATCGGAATAGTACCAAAGATACCTAGGAGGTATGGATTCATCATGGATGATGATGATGAGGTACACATCATAGAAGATGATGATCCCGAGTTACATTCGATGAGGTAAGACTTCTAGTGTGTGTAAAAGGTCGATGGGGCGTCGTGAAATTTCTAGTATTATATGTTGATATACTACGGATGAGGAATTACATACCAATGCTACAATCAGTAAAGATAAAGTTGTCTAAACATTCCTCCATGAATGGTTTGGGAAGAGTATCTTAATTGGGGATAATATCTATATAGATAGATACAAGAGGATGCTCGATTTAACCCAAGGAACGTATATTCATTTGATGCTAAAGTCGTTTAGCATGGCAAACTCAAAGAGATGTCTCATGTTGATGAGCCATGGAGTGTATCTCTCTTAATAGTCCCCACACAGACTCACGAAAAGAGAGGTCGCATGAGTGACAATCATGTATGCATAATGAAATATACGAGACCGATGTTGATCGGTCATATTCGGAGAAGATCAACGTAAAGCACGTTGAAAAACATCTTAAAGTTCTTAACCCAAGCACTAAGGATGTGAACATACATGGTGGGTCCGAATTAAAACTAGAGGGCTTTACTGGACTCAAGTTTTTCGATGCACCAAGACGATCAAAAATCCACTTTAAGGTAAAGTGTTACCTTGAACAGTGGTGCGTTGAATTGGAAAGGTTCCAAACAAAGAAAGAGTTCTTTCGGGTTTAGTGATAAAGACAAAGTATATAGCTATAAATGAAGTCGCAAGTTGATTGACTGTTTGGATTAAAAGTTCATTCTTGAACTAGGAATAGTTCTAAGTCTCGTCTTGGATCTAAACATGTGTTGTGGCACTTTCATTTGATTATTAGAATCATTGAAAGATGGGAAATCACTATAGAGATAGTGGACTCTCATGAACAACATTACATATCCATTAACTAAAGCTTATCCAATGCAGGATAATCGTCACTTAGAGAAGAAGAGTATGAGTTACCATGACGATTGGCTTTAGTGCAAGTGGGAGATTGAAAGTAGTATGCATACAAGCCAATCATGTTTGATGATAAAGCATATACTTTGTAACAATCTTATTCATTTATTAATAAAAAGTATTAATTTATTAAAGGCTTTTAATTATCTACATGATCTTCGTTTTTATTATGTGATAAACCCATAGTTTTAAGCAATGCTTTTAGAATAATGATGATGATCATTCTAATGAGATCTAAATTCTTAGAAAGCTTAAAACTAAAATAGTTCCCAATCATTGGATTACTAAATTGGGGATTAGTGAATCCGGATAGATTGGTACATACGCTGCTTGCTCATTGGATGAGGATGATTGATCTCATGATCATTTGTGTGGAGACACTAAAGCAAGTATGTAGGTGCTTATTAGAGAATAAGTTCATCGAAGCGTGGCTCGCTAAGGAATACCTAATGGAGTTTTATATTCACTGTCAATAGGAATTCTGTAGTGATAGTAGTACAAGTGATCCTTGGACTTGAGATCATCATAGTATCTTGTATATGATGAGTTATACTTTGACTTATTCCTTAAGACCCTTAGGGTATATCAAAGGGTATGCTTGGGTATAATAAGTTGTACATGAAGATAATGTATGATCAATAAAGAATCTACCACTTCTAATAAAAGAAGAGAAATGTCTTATGTGATTCGATAAATGACAACCCCAAGAGTCCTTGGCAAGGAGTAATGAAATTAGAAAGGAGTTTCTAATTTGCATTATTTGGAGTTCATGCATTTAAGAGTCGAAATACATATAATTAAATAAAATAAGACTTGACAAAGAATTCCATGTCTTATATTTAATTGGGACATTGTATGGTGGAAGGATTGAATTTGCGGTAACTATTTACTCAAAAGGTTCTTTAATGATTAATGTTGAAATCTATATTATCCGGAAAGTCGTTGATCGCTAGGAGGCTTATCCTATTGTAGAATAAATATTATTTAAATAAATTAATTGTTTAATTTATTTATTTAAATAAGATTAGAATTATTCTAATTGATTTATTCACAACCGGTTTAATATGGAGAACCTAAAGGGTCACACCATAAAAGGAAGAATAATTATTTAAGAAGTTAATGGCATAATCGTAATAATATGTTAAGTATATTTAATTTAATCTATGGTGATAGAATAAATTAAATAGCTTAATATTTATTATTTAATATTTTAGAAATATTAAATATAAATTAATAAGAGGAGTCTTATTAATATTATTACAATTATTATTATTTTAATTTCTAAAAGAGTTTAGGAATTAATTTAATATAAGTATTCTCATTTATTCCTAATAGGATTAGGAAGGAAAATTAGTTAAAAGAGTTTAATTAATTATCCCTAATAAGATTAGGAGCCTAATTAATTAAAAGAATTTAATTAATTAAATAAAACCCAATTTCTTAATTGTTAGGTGGGTTTCCCACATCTATAAATAAGAGGAGTCTTATTATGGGTGGTATGGGTTGTTGACTTTTTCAACATACGATATAATTCCAATTGTTGGAGAGTACACCCTTTCTATAGAGATAGAAAAACTAGGGTTTAGCCAACCACCTTCTTCTTGAATTTTCTTCTTCCTTGGTGGATCACCTCTAGAGGCCAAACATTTGGGTGGCTAACGTTGATCAAAGGAAGGAACCAAACCCGGTGGATTCAAGATTGAACGCGAAAGGATTTGGAGGTGAACTTGTACCTGAGGAAGCTCGATCTTCAAGGGTATGATTTATTCTTTATCTTTTCGTTTAATTAATAATTATGCATAAAGGGTGATCTGGGTATATGGTTTGTAAATTTTTAAACTCTGATTTTACCACGCTTCCGCTAATTTGTGCAATTTGATTGCGTAAAGAATATTACAAACCTAACAGTTTTATAATATGTGATAAACCCATAGTTTTAAGCAATACTTTTAGAATAATGATGATGATCATTCTAATGAGATCTAAATTCTTAGAAAGCTTAAAACTAAAATAGTTCCCAATCATTGGATTACTAAATTGGGGATTAGTGAATCCGGATAGATTGGTACATACGTTGCTTGCTCATTGGATGAGGATGATTGATCTCATGATCATTTGTGTGGAGACATTAATGCAAGTTTGTAGGTGCTTATTAGAGAATAAGTTCACTGAACGTGGCTCGCTAAGGAATACCTAATGGAGTTTTATTTGCCTGTCAATAAGAATTCCTGTAGTGATAGTAGTACAAGTAATCCTTGGACTTGAGATCATCATAGTATTTTGTGTATGATGAGTTATACTTTGACTTATTCCTTAAGACCCTTAGGGTATATCAAAGGGTATGCTTGGGTATAATAAGTTGTACATGGAGATAATGTATGATCGATAAAGAATCTACCACTTCTAATAAAAGAAGAGAAATGTCCTATGTGATTCGATAAATGACAACCCAATAGTCCTTGGTTATATGAGAATGAAATTAGAAAGGAGTTTCTAATTTGCATTATTTGAGTTGTGCATTTAAGGATCGAAATACATATAATTAAATAAAATAAGACTTGATAAAGTAATTCCATGTCTTATATTTAATTGGGACATTGTATGGTGGAAGGATTGAATTGTATGCGGTAACTATTTACTCAAAGGTTCTTTAATGATTAATGTTGAAATCTATATTATCCGGAAAGTCGTTGATCGCTAGGGAGGCTTATCCCTATTGTAGAATAAATATTATTTATTTAAATAAATTAATTGTTTAATTTATTTATTTAAATAAGATTAGAATTATTCTAATTGATTTATTCAACCTAGGTTTAATATGGAGAACCTAAAGGGTCACACCATAAAAGGAAGAATAATTATTTAAGAAGTTAATGACATAATCGTAATAATATGTTAAGTATATTTAATTTAATCTATGGTGATAGAATAAATTAAATAGCTTAATATTTATTATTTAATATTTTAGAAATATTAAATATAAATTTATAAGAGGAGTCTTATTAATATTATTACAATTATTATTATTTTAATTTCTAAAAGAGTTTAGGAATTAATTTAATATAAGTACTCTCATTTATTCCTAATTGGATCAGGAAGAAAAATTAATTAAAGGAGTTTAATTAATTATCCCTAATAAGATTAGGGAGCTTAATTAATTAAAAGAATTTAATTAATTAAATAAAACCAAATTCCTTAATTGTTAAGGTGGGTTGCCCACATCTATAAATAAGAGGAGTCTTATTATGGGTGAGGGGGTTGTTGACTTTTTCAACATACGACATAATTCCAGTTTGTTGGAGAGTACGTTTTTTTTCTATAGAGATAGGAAAAACTAGGGTTTGAGCCAATACCCCTTCTTCTTGAATTTTCTTCTTCCTTGGTGGATCACCTCTAGAGGCCAAACATATGGGTGGCTAACGTTGATCAAAGGAAGGAACCAAACCCGGTGGATTCAAGTTGAACGCGAAAAGGATTGGAGGTGAACTTGTACTTGAGGAAGCTCAGATCTTCAAGGGTATGATTCTTGTCCATCATATTTTCGTTTAATTAATAATTGTGCATAAAGGGTGATCCGGGTTTATGGTTTGTAAAATTTTTTAAACTCTGATTTTTACACGCTTCCGCATTTTTATGCAATTTGATTGCGCACATGAATATTACAAACCCAACAGTCTTGAACATGAGACTGATCTGGTTTGGTGACCATGATCTCCCCGTTGTCTATCAGGTCTTGGATCTTGTGTTTCAAGGCCCAACAATCCTGAGTATAATGCCCAGTGCCCGGCGATGATAAGCACATTTCAATGACATTGAAACGTCCGCCCATTAGGAAATTTGGTGGAAGAAGATCATAATTTTCTTACGTGATTGTCGGAAGATTAAGAATGTTCTCGAGGGTATCCCCTAAGGGTGTAAACACTCTAGGGGCGTTTGACTTCTCCGACTTTTTGGTATTGGAGGTTCATGACCGTGTGCTTGAAAGGGAGTGTAGTTTCACCTTTGAATAGGCATGTTTTGATTGCCTTTTTGACCCTGTAGTATCAGGAAAACATCTTCCTCTTTCTTTTTATGAACCCTCCGGGGGTTGTTTCCATAATTTCCGGATTGGATGTGATCAACAACAGCTTTGAGTGCAGCTAGGTCTTGAATCTTTCTGGACTTCAATTCCATCTCAGCCATCTCCCCATATTTGACCATTTCAAAAAATGGTTTGCCGATGCCGGCTAAAACTCTCTCATAGAAATGAGCTTCTTGTATGTTCATGAAAGTCATGACCATCTCGATTACATCATGGAAGGACTAACTTGGGCGTACCAGCGTCTCCACCTTTGAGCATACTCTCTGAAAGACTCGTTAGACTGCTTTCTTGATCTTGGTAATTTGATCTGGATCGGGAGCCATCCGAGTTTGAAAAGTTGTATTGAGTGAGGAAAGCATGTACTAGCTCTTCCCAGCTATGGATCTTTGAATTGTCTAATCTTGTGTACCACGATCGGGCTTCTCCAGTTAGACTCTTTTGGAACAATTGCATTCTAAGCTTTTCGTCCTCTGCATAAGATCCTAGTTCTCCAATAAACACCTTTAAATGTGTGTAAGGATCTCCTAACCCGTCATATTTTTCAAAGTCAGGGGTTTTAAATTTTTCTGGATAATGAACACCAGGGAAAATACACAGATTAACATATGAAACACTCCCGTGTGTTCCAATTCCTTTAATAGCACGAATGGTCTCTTCCATTTGGAGGACTTTCTTTTTGATGTCACCAGTGTTTGGATCTCCAGTGGGATAAGCGGCATCATGAGTTTTATTGGCCGTATCCAACTGCAGTTCAGGTCTTATAATGACCTGGGTTCCTCCTTGTGCGGAGGATTCAACATGTACGGGTATTTTTTGACCCTGAGTAGATTGGTGTAATTCTTTGAGTAGAACAACCAAATCTGTAATTTGTTTGCTTAATCCGTCAAATTCTTTGTGAGAAACTGGATTAAGTTCAGTTTGGTCGAATGACGACATGATTGACTGTAGGCCTGTTACCTTTTTAGACTTTGAACGGGTAGTAGGTACGATTGGTTCCCTGCGAAAGACTTGCAAAGTTTAGTCTTTAAGGAATGTGTATAATAACATGCTATGTGATGTGTCCACTTTAGGAATTTTATCCTGCAAAACGGATGTCAGCTGTTTATAGTATGTTAATATGTATGTGTACACATTTCTTCATATTTCTCATTACATGGAGATAGATATGGAATGTAATTACAAGTAATTGTGTTTACAAGTAATTTGAAATGAGAGCATGAAGAGACTTTCCTCCATTTTGGGTTTATCAGAGGCTGACCTATCTTAGGTTACTCTTGCGGTTTATTGGCATGAAGTTTCCCAAATCATCGCAATCTACTTGACGGGTAGTTAATCCAGTCTTTCAACTGGAGCGAATTTGGGTGGTGCCTTTCTTGAGCCTCGGAGAATTAGTCTTCTCACGAGTCCAGTAATCAAACACCGATGGGATAGCCTCCTGGTGGAGGGATTACACAACATACATTCACATACATCGCGTCTCACCGTATGAAAATGATGACATGTGCGAAGCGCTAATATCACAAGAAGATATGGTGCGAAGCATTAATATCCCAAGTAGTTATGGTGCGAAGCACTAAGTGCAATAAGGAAATGCATTCGTACACATTCATCAAATGTAAATGCAACATCCACACACAAACATGTAACAGTTTTGAAAAGATTGTAATAGCGGCTTAAGTCCTCTTACTGGAGTCCCTAGCGGAGTCGCCACCTGTCGACGTCGGGATTTTTAGATGTCCCTTTCCGTTACTTGTTCTTTGGTGTTCTTATTTTAGGTGAGATTTGTTTGAAAAAACAAGTGAAAAAGGTCCGACATGTATAATGTCGATGATGGATTGTTAAGAGTCGCCAGTTGGTTTTTTAAATGGTTGTACCAACACAACCGAGAAAAGATTTGCATATTGACCCAGTGATGTGACACTGCTAAATGGGTCAGTGAAACCGAGATTCATTAGGGTCCCGGGACTTGGTGATGCGGAGGGAAGGTGTTAGGCACCCCCCGACATCCATGTTACCACAGTGACCGCCTTTTTTAAGAAACTTTTATCTGAATGTGTGTGTGTGTGGGTCAATGTGCTGTTATTTGGAAGTAGTGCGAGGCCTCGTTCACACCTCTATACACTGGGTTTGAATTTATGTAAAAATTCAGTTTTAAATAAGATATGGCAGTGATGTTTTATAAAAGAGGTTTTTCAAACCCTGATGCTCAATTGTAATTGAGACCTTTTACACTCCCATTTTATTAAGTGTTCGGCTTGATTGATTTTATTTTACATATGCGAGGCATCCGTATGAAAATAATGTACAAAATAATTCCGACTTCCTCATGGGTATGGAAACCATCTGGGGAAATTCAGACATCACAGAATAATTAACAAGCTGCTTACAGATGAAAATGTCTATCACGGGAACCGAATCTAGATCAATAAATTTGAATCTGTGATCACATGATTCTTAAGCGCATATACGTAATCATAATTTATATGAAAGCGATAAGCGGTATATATATAAAAGTCGTAAATATATATATACAAACATGATCACCAACCACGAAGAACCTCCATGGGGATCGAAATGTAAATAAAAGTCAAAAGCTATCAACGAAATCACGGAGGAAACTCAAAGCGGGACGAAATGTAAATAAAACTGTAAATACGGTCAACCGCCACGAAGGAAACTCCTAACGGGACGAAATATAAATAAAGTTGTAAAAGCGATCAATCAAATCCCACTGTAAGAAAAACTCGAGCGGAGGACGAAAATATATATATATATATATATATATATATATATATATATACAAAAGTAATAAATGCACCGGATGTAAAATCCAGGCTCATCGAACATAGTTCGACAACAGTTCATATATATATATATATACAAAAGCAGAGTAAACGCACCGGATGTAAAATCCAGGCTCATCGAATAGAGTCCGACCACAGTCATATATATAAATATATATATACAAAAAAAGAGTAAACGCACCGGATGTAAAATCCAGGCTCATCGAACAGAGTCCGACCACAGTTCATATATATAAATATATATATATACAAAAACAGAGTAAACGCACTGGATGTAAAATCCAGGCTCATCGATCCCTTCATGGGACAGTCTATTGCCAGATGGTCTTTCGAACCACAAGTAAAACAAGCACCCTTCTTTGGGTTTGGACAGTTTGGTGCTATGTGGCCTTCCTGACCACAATTGTAGCACACTCTTTTTCCTTTCATACAAACTCCAAGATGGACTTTCCCGCAAGTCGAGCATGCTTCGATTCTTTTCTTCTGATTACCTTGCTGATTCCCCGATGATGAGTTGTCGTTCCACCTTTTCTTCTGATTGAAATTTCCACCTCCTATGCCACTTCCACTGGCCTTGTTATTTCCTTCACCTTCACTCTTTTTCTTCTTTTGATCTTGATTGTACTTGGTCACCGCATCGCTTCCTCCTTCAGCGAGGATGGCCTTTTCGATACTCGATGGCGTGTTTAGTTTGAAACATTGATACCTTGCTGTACACCCAAGGCTTTAGTCCTTGCTCAAACCGTCTCGCCTTCCTCTCATTCGTGTGAACTTAATACGGGGCGAACCTCGCTAACTCATTGAATTTTGCCGCATAATCAGGTACGCTCATATTTCCCTGCTTCAGTTCCAGAAATTGAACCTCCATCTGGTTCTGCAAGCTAGTTGGAAAGTACATCTCGAAAAACATTTCTTTAAATCTCTCCCACGTAATTACACCTTCACCTCCTCTCACTTTGTTTGTTTACCAACAGTAGCTAGCCTCAGACTTCAGCATAAACGTTGCAAAAGCGGTCTTCTAGTCTTCTCTAACCCTAGCAACGTCGAAAACCTTCTCCATCTCCAAAACCCACGTTTGACCCTCGATTGGGTTCATGGAACCTTTGAACTCTGGCGGTCCCACCGCCTTGAAGTCCTTAAACATTGTGTTTGGTGGAGCTTGAGGTTGATTGTTCATTGCTCGGTCGAAGAAGTTAACTAAGCTGTTGAGCAGGATTTGCATTGGCATTATTGTTATTATTGGTTGACTCTTCCTGAGCCGGTTGACGTTGTTGTCTTCTCCTTGGCGGTATTTTTCTGTTAAATAAACACTTATTAGAACTTTATTTATTTCTCTAAATAGTTAAGGCATTACTTAACAATTTAACATATCACTTAACACATCATCTCAAACAACTTGATATATTTTCATTCAAATCAAAAGTTTTAACATTAAACGATAGCATAACTGCTATTTACATCAACTATCCTGGAATAAAGAATCCACAGGATTTAAAACATTCAAATATTCTTTCATTCATAAACATGTCAGAATTTACATCTAAAAACTAATTAAGTTCTTCACATAATTAAATAAATCATATCACTGTTGGTCAAGGTACTGATTAGCCTTTCTACGCTCCTCTTCTAGGATGCGATACATCGTCCTGCGATCCATCATGTGCAATGGTAGTCCTTCGAACTGGATTGGGTACCTCAAAACTCGATCTTGGGTCTCAATCATTGCCTTGTTAAGTGTAGAGCACGTTTCCCCAATCTTCGCTTTCTTTGCATGACTATCATCCTCTGCACGATCAGCTCGACGTGATTCTCTTACCCAGCCTTCCTCTGCTATGTTCAGCCTTTCGGAGGTTTCCTTCAGTTCCTTCTTCAGCTTCTCTATCTGCTCGGTCTTATCTTCAGTTTGACCCTTCTCATGGACCAAATACCATTCTACATTTGCCAGTCGAGAGTGAAGAGTTGAAATCTCCCTCTCCTTCTGCTCTAGAGTAATATGTTGAATAACCGCTCGCTCAGTCAAATCCTGGACCTCATCTCGTAACTCCATGTTACGGTCGTATAGCATGTCATACATCTCAGCATCAACGGTGTACCGTGGTAACTCCTCTTCTTCCTCTTCCTCTTCCTCAACAAATTCCTCCTCAGGATCCTCCTCAGGATCAGTCTCAGGTTCATGCTCCTGACCAAACGGTGATCAATGGAGATGATTCCCTCTGCACCAGCTGCTCCCTAACGACATGAATGTCTCCGGGCTCTTCCTCTGTCGGTACTATAGGTGCACGGGGTTCCTCCTCAGTAGGTACTATAGGTACCCGGGGTTCTTCCTCCCCAGCTTGACTATCTTCTCCAACATTCGACATCCTGACAACAAAATTTTAAGTTTTAGTTACTAAGTCGTATCATCTAACGCATACTTTAACACATAAACACATAAGGTCTTTTATTATCTTCAATGAATTACATAAATTTATTTCTTATAACTCGATAAGAGTTTTCCATCACTATCTTCTTTCTATAAGGCTACTACCTAAGGTTGTTCCCCCACCTAAGGTTTATAACCTACAGCTTTGATACCAACTTATGACACCCCCAAATCCGGGTACATCAATTCCACGGGATTTGGTGTTCACTGTACAAATATCATCTATCTATTTACCCATAATAAATGCAAGCCATGCAATAGATAGAATAAAAATCTTCCCCTTAAGGGTTACAACATCCGAGTAATAATAATACAATCCCAGGTTAAACTAACCTTAAACATCTGTGAGGAATCATAAACAAATAAGTCTTAACAACATCATTAAATCAAGTCTTAAACAAAATACATCATCAAATAAACAACAAGTCTTCATCACTTGCTAACTTTTCCCTTGCCTTTACTAGTGGAAGGTTCATCAGTTCTTTCGTTCTTAATTGCAATGTTATTATTAAGCAAGAGTGAGCACTATTGCCCACAAGTATAATAATGAAATAACAGTATAAAAACATGCGAGGGAAATAATAACTTCTGAAATAAAAGCTCAACTTTTGGATCAAGAATGAATAGCAAGAATCAAAAGATTTCTGAGGGTCATAAGACCTTGAACTATGTCCTAGGTTATCAAGCGTTATACTTGAAACCTTTAACAGTCATAAGACTATGGACCTTTCTACTCGTACTTAGGGGGATCAACCCTTAGTACCATACTGTGCACAATATCTTAACGCTAACGCATAAGTAAATCCCTTTGCAGGGTTGTTCATCTCAGTTTGACATTCGAATCCGCACCAAAGGAAGTTTGGTTTGGATAATTCAATAAGGGTTCTAAAATTTAGAACGTTCATCAACTACGGACTAGTCGAATCAATAAGGGTTCGCTAGTCTAATAAGGTTCAATAATAATGATATTCAAATTGAATAATAATCTCAAGAAGTATACAATAGGACAATTATTGTATAACTGAATCATGCTTTGAAAAGATAATAAATCTTTAATATAACATTTGAACTTGAATAATAGCAATGATAATTTACTCGAGGTAAATAATAAACTTGAACAATAATGACAAGTAGGGTTAGGAAACTTTCCTCGTGCGTAGATTACACTTTAACTAAGCACGTTCTTTGAATTTAATCCTGCATACCATTCACATTCACAATACCAGTTAATTATAACTTAACTAATCATCAATGATTATTCTTTTTGTTTAAACTTTGGTTATTAACTATACTTAGTCAAATTATCACATTGTCACATAATTTGTACTTCATGGATAACAAACTAATTATGTATTTAATAACTCAATCCACATGTAATTATGTTATTTACATGTTAAACATCTAATTTACATCTCATTATACTTCTAACATGTTTACATGTTCATTACATTAATTTACTAACACATTGTTAGACTTAATCAATTTAAAATCTCATTTCGAACTTTCGGCGAGTGGTATTGCATGACGCCTGTTACACTTACACTTAGTATTATGGCTGGGCTCTGGTATTGGACTCTTGGCGGCATTATGGCTTTTCGAGATATAGATACTATAAATATGGCTGAAATAAGCGGTATATCCGGTATATGGCATTACATGAACATACTGAGACATGAAATGGCGATTCATGAAAAAATCGAGAACATGCCAATTTCTTCCAATTTCTTATTTTCTACTCGAAATTAGACATACCCATATGGTGTAATTCATGCATAAACATAACCCAACATTTATATAATGACTTTAACCATTTAAAACACATAATCACAGAATTAAATTATGCAAATTGTACTGTTCTTGATGTTCTTGAAGATTTTGAACAAAAACATAAAATTTAACACTACGGATTCGTTATAACACTGAATCCGTTCGTTTAAGGCTTGGTCTCTTCAAATCAATATGCATAATAATATACGAGTGTAAAATTTAGGGATAATATACGATCAATACATAAAATATCACGTATAAGGTCATAAGGCCAAAACCCATACTCTGTAAATTTTTGAAATAGCAATTCATAGTATTATGAAACTGATGACATGATAATTCACATAATATTTATATATATATAATCAAATACGATTTGATATATCTTAACCCATATATAAACTCATAATCAAACCCTTTTTCAATTACGTAGATTTTACAAAATATATGAAAGCCATTTTATAAAACTAATAGCGTGAATTAGAAATTGGGTTTGGAGAAATTACCAGAGCGTAGAGTGTAATGTTAAACAATGAATTGAAACTCTTCTCAAACTCTTCTTCAATCGCACACTCAAAATTCTTAACTTTTCTCTCTGAATTCTCTCTGTTATGTTTTCTAGACTTAGAATAATAATAATAAAAAGAAGACGTTTGAATTAAAAGAGAAGAACTGACGCAGAAGTGGTCAGTTATCCTAGTCATGGGTAACTGCATCCAACCACTACTAGGGCCTTGTTTGGCAACCCTTAATTGATTCAAAGTCATTTAATTTAATAAAAGCTTTATAATATAGTTTAAATCATGTCACACCCAATTCAAATATCTTATTTAATTTAATATAAAATAAATATAATAACTTCTCATAAATTCACATAGTCATATATTTAATTTTTCTCAATAATAAATAATGTCAAATTATTAATTCTCTACTTAATAATTAATTTGATTAAAATAACATTAGGCTTATTAAATATTTCTTTTAATACAATAAGCTCACATAATCACATACTTTGATAATAAAATTTCTACATTAATTTAATAAATGTAACACATATAATTAAATTAATCTACCACAATGCATCAATTAATTATTTAATCTAATAATTAACTCATCAAAAAATATTTATTTAATTCAATAAATATTAAAATAAATTATAAAATCTAGATTAAATCACAAGAAGCGCTCCGAATCAAGTTCAGCTCATCGAACAAAGTTCGACACACAGTTAATATATATAAATGTATATATATATATATATATTAAAGCAAATAAACGCTCCAAACCGAAGTTCAATCGAGGCATAACTCGATAATGTTAGTCAATATATATATATATATATATATATATATATATATATATATACAAGCTGAAACAAAACCACAGACCAAAGTCTGGGCAAATGCACGCAACACGACTCTCAACGTGAAGAAGGGTGTGTGCAGAGATGAAGAGAAAGACTCTAAAGTGTGTGAGAAGGCTTACAGTTGACTGCCAAAGAAGACTTCTATATCTTTAGAGTGGGTAAACACTGGCTTTTATAGGTACAAAAGGGCTATATATGAGCTCACAAGTGTTTAAAAATAGAAAGTACACTGCATGGGGTGAGTGCAGAGCAAATTGGGCAGGGCTTCCTCGCCGTTTTCTCTTGCAAAATGGGCTGCCCAAGCCCTCTATTTATAGACAAAGTAGCCGCAGGTGTACCTGCGGCTGAGCCGCAGGTGTACCAGAGGCAACCCGAGTTGGCCCGGGTTTTTCGGGTTGGGTCGTCTCGAAGTTCATGCACTCGGGCACTGTAATGTCCACTCGAACTTTTAGAAGTGCAATCCGGGCATCCGTTTGAGGTATACATGACCTATTTCAGACCGCCATTGTCGAGAGTTGTACGATGGCATGGGATTAGAGTTTGTATGAAGTCATTGAAGATGGAACGATGCCCTCCGGTCTTCAATCTTCAACTTTCATCCGTTACCCCGCACGATAGTCACTCGGGATTGGTTAGTCTTGTGATACATCGTTGCGTAGAGATGTTGAGACGACGTGGCGTGGCATCGCGTTGGCGAGATGAAGATGTTTCTTCTCATCGGTGTTATTGCCGGATTGGGCTGATAAAGCAGACGTTGCTCAGGCTTCGTTGAGATTGGACTGCTGCAATTATTGAAGGTCCTCATTGTCATCTTTAAGGTGTACCTGTCTCCCGATGTTATCGCCGGGTTGGTACAGTGTATCACATTGTGAGCACCGAGATTGAAGCTGGTCACATTTGAAACAAGCATTTCAAGGGTTATAGCCGAAACTGCATTCCTTGGGGTTATCACTAAGGTTGGTGGAAATTCCCATAGTTGGGGCTGAGACTAGATACCACGGGGTTATCTCCGAGATTAATCGGTCTTCTCCGGTGTGTGCTCCGGTATTGTATCTGCACGCCTTGGGGTTATCTCCGAGGTTGGAATTGTTACTTCGAGAGTGGGCTCCGGGGTTGATCTTTTGAGCTTCCAAAGAGTATCCAGTATGGATTGTCTTTCGGGGTTCCTCTTAAAAGCGAATCTGTCCTCCGCATTAGTAGTGATGAGTACGAGAAAATTTTGAGTGTGTCTACACAGTCATAACGTAATCACACAGTATGGGATATTCTAATGAATAATGAAGAATAGAACAGTCGTATGTAATCCGCATGCAGACAGGATGTTCTAATAGAATAATAAAGAATGGAAATTAAATGCGTAATTCATACAGACGAGGATGTTCCAACAGAATAATAAAGAATGGAATAACAATGTAATTCACGGGCATGCAATAGACCGCACATACAGGTTATTCTAACAGAATAATAAAGAATAGAATAACAGAAGAATTTCACCATGTATGCGATACTTCGCATAGACATGTTATTCCAACATAATAATAAAGAATAGAATAACAACCCTTACGAGTATTGAAAGAAAATAACTCTCTTCATGAATACGAAAGAATAATACCCCTTACCTTAGAAAAACTTGATACTGGAATAGTGAGGTAGCAGACTTCTCTTCTTCTTTCTCTCTATAATAATTGCTCTAAAGCTTTTGTGAATTGGTGAGAAATAAAGGAAGAATGAGCTTCTATTTATAGGAAAATATAGTTTCGATAATTGCACGTTTTGGGGCTCGAAATATTACAGTATAATACCTTCATCTTTTTCTTCATTTTTAATTTAGTCCTGCAAGTATTATCAAACTTGCACCACCTCCCCTAATAGAAAATAATGTGAATTAATAGTTCATTCATGTGACTCAATAGTATAATCATGTGAAAAAACTAATTACAGTATAGTACCTTCAACTATACCTCCATTTTTAATTTAGTCATGCAAGTATTATCAATCTTGCACCACCTCCCCTAATAGTACGTGAATGTGAATCAATAGTACACACATGTGAACAAATAGTTATAAGCATGTGAAATAATAGCAATTAATTTCTCATTTATCTGATTAATTACCCGATTGGTAAATATAACCTCCAGAAATCAATTATTATCGAAATAAATGTCGATTTCCACTAACACTAATAATCCCAACACAATGGAACTATCAATTTCATCTTTAATCAACACAACTTATTCATCATTAATATTATAACTCACAATATTTAACAACCAGATCGTTCCCAGGAAAGAGGGGGCTTTCCGATAAGGATTTCTGTGACGCCCCCAAATTCAGGTACTTGAAACCCGAACTCAGTGCTTCACGATACCATTTCTATGAGTGAAATAATACTAATAATAATAACAATAATATAAATAACAAACTTAGTTTACATATATCAGAGTCTAATCCCAAGTACGCAACCTTTACTATAATTCCTTACATGATAGATAATATATATCATTGCCTTATTACTGTCTAACTATTACAAAAGATACCATTACACATATTCAGTTTGCTTTCCTTTTTCACTTGTTCTTGTTTGAACCTTCAGGTTGATCACGTTTAGCTGAAAACATTTAAATTTAAGCAAGGATGAGCATTTGAGTGCCCAACAAGTAATAACAATTAGAAATATAATTAGCTGAAAGAAATAAATGTTTTTTTCTACATCACTTCTACAACGAATTTATAGTTGTGAAGTAAACTGAACCGATAATAATAACATAACAATTCTATCTCAAATTTTTGAAACTATATATGACTATATATATATAGGGTAGTCGATAGATTATGAACATTGTTTTTTAGTTTTTCGCTAAGGTTTAGCGAGAACTTCATCTCAAAAAATCATAATAACTTCTGACAGCACGAGGGTGATCCTAATGTGCCTGTATTGATCAATACTACATTGCTAGAACGATATTATCGTTCATCCTTTGTCCGCCTGAGCGCATAAAATTTTTCCCGTGATCGGGATGTTCATACTTAGACTGGAATCCGAACCAAAATAATTTGATTGGATACAAAAAGGTTTTTATCATATTCAACGACATTTTAAAATTTGTGTCTAGCTAATTAAATAGCTTAGACGGCTTATATATATATATATATATATATATATATATACCAACATGTGATTTAAATACAATGATTATCCAAGTGGGGACACTTGTATAACCATATATAGAAATTAACGAACAGAATATATATAGAAATTAACGAACAGAATATCTATAGGAATTATTATATACTAACATGTTGATAATCAATGGTCGGATATAGAATATATCACAATAGGGTTAATAATATAGCATAATAATAATATAATTCTGAAACTTCTTACTCATGTCCATTGTATAAAGGAAATGCAAATGTAAGATACTTGCCTGATGCGCTGCTTACAGTTCGTAACTTAGTTCTATCTTTATATAGCACCTATCAGTAATAAGATCATTTGACCGATTAAAATAACATACTATAACACATAGCACTGCTTAAACAACCTAATCACATTGTCACATATGTTTAACAACCATTGAATCACAAATAAACACATATCTAATCAAATTATCTAAGTCCAGGATAATTTTGAAATATGCTTGATTGCAATCAACGGCTTTATCGGTAATTATCTAGTCTAAGACTCTCATCTCGTAACTCAATATCTATAAATACCGGTCATAATATTTTTAAATGACTTATAATAATTTTAAAATATTTATTATAATTTATCATAAATTTTCAAAGATCGGAATCATTATTAAATGATTTAAATATTAAACAATTCTATTATCATTAATATTTAATTAATATTAAACTATTAATGAAATCATTTCAAAATGTTAAAGTTATTTATAATAACTTGAAATACTTTTAAAGTATTAATATTACCCTTAAATGATTTTTAAAACATTTAAAATCATTTTTAAATAATTACCATTAATATTAAAGTATTAATGTTCTATATATCAAAATATTAAAAGTCATTAATTTTAACTTAAAATATTTTTAATTCATTTATATCCTTTTTAAATGATTTTTAAATAAATAAAACCATTTTAAAACTATTTATTTAATATAATTATTAAATAAACTTAATATCATTTATTATTAAATTAATATCATTAATATTAAATTATTAATGAAATTATCCTTTAAATATTAAAAGTTATATTTTATAACTCAAAATAACTTTAAACACTTTATTTTCATTTAAAATGATTTTCCTAATATTAAAAATCATTTTTAAACTAATGTATTTAATATAATTATTAAATAACTTAATATCATTAATAATAATTAGTTAATAAAATTTACCTTTAAATATTGGAAGTTATATTTTATAACTTAAAATATTTTTAAACTATTTATTTTCATTTAAAATGATTTTTTAATATTAAAATTATTTTTAAACTAATTTAGTTAATATAATTATTAAATAAATCTAATATCATTAATATTAAAATATTAATATTTTACAAAACAAAATATCAAAAGTTATATTTTATAACTTAAAATACTTTTTATAACCTTTAAATCATTTTTCTAAAATTTTAAAATCATTAATTCTATTTTCCATAAGTTATTTAATACATTTATTAATAACTTTAATTACCATTAATATTAATTAATTAATTAATGAAATTCATCACAAAATTTTAAAAGTTATCAAAAATAACTTAAATTATTTTCATATACTATAATATAATTTTAAATGATTTTTCATGTATTAAAATCATTTTCAAATAAATTATTTAATATTATCATTAAATAAATTAAATACTTTTAATATTTCAAAAATATTAAATATTTATGAAATATATTCAAAATAATTAAAAACTAATTTTGGATTTTAAAATAATTTTTAATAATTTATTTTGTATTTTTAATAATTAAATACTAATTTTCTATTTATTTAATAAAATAATTTATTTTAAAAAATAAAGCGTGTCATAAAGATCATGCTATATAGCGATAGAACCATCGCTATAGGTGTTCTTCATGTTCTTGAGCCCAAACCCAGAAAATATGTCAATGATCGTGAGGGTATGTTTGACCAACAATATCTAACAGATCATAAAGCTTCTGGGTGTGATATGACTTTGATCTTGTAGTATAAATGTAATACTACAAGTATCAGCAACAATAGTAATCTAACAACATAATACAATTGAGATCTAGGCTTCTGAAATGGCTGTCAGAGCTGTTCATCATTTCTGGGTTACCCATAAATGATGAACAGTTCGAGTGGCCACTTTTAGGCTTCTACTACTTGCAACACATGTACTGGTTTGGAAATTTAAGTGTTCTAGTGTGTAGACAACATGCAAGACATCAGTTACATAGTATAAAACAAGTCTAAAAACATCACAGTAAGCAAATCCATGCCGGTCAAAGAATGTCAGGAACCACGTTCATAGGTTTTCTGGGTTACCCAGAAAACCGTAAACGTGAACTACCTAGCTACTTTGACTGGTTACTACTTTCATCCAGTATGATGTATAGGTGATTTAAAGGCTTCAGAGTGTAGTCCATCTAACATACTATAACATTGATGCAACACAATATACAAAACACGTATAACCTGCAAGATCAAAGCCCATGAACAATCTGTCAGACCGATCTGGGAAATTCTGGGTTACCCAGAAAAGGAGAAGTCATGGTCGGTCAACGACCTTTGACCAAGAATAACTTACAATATAAACCAATTCTGACCCTGATTCGAGTTCCAGATGAAAGACCTCATAGCATACTACAAGATCAAACACTTAAACAACAAAAATACATAACATACAAAGATCTATGAGGTCTGACATTAGGCTGTCAGACACAAATTTCTAGATTTCCAGATTCTTGAGATCTTCAAATCTGAGCCTATAGATGTTATGGATCCAACATCTATCAACCCAGATCATCATTAGACACTACATAGAACATGTTTAACACAAAAAACAACATCAAACCACAGATCGATGGTCAGATTCTTAGGTAGGGTTTATACCTTCTATGATCAAGTTCTTGATTCAAGGCTTCTGATTTGTTATGTTTGATCGTGGGGCTTTGATTTGGGACTGATATACTTTTATATTTCGGAGGTTAGAGAGAGAGAGGGACTTGATGGAGTGTGGGTGAGTAAATGAGCAAAATGTACACTTTTTCTCTCTCTAATTCTATTTATAATGCATGTATACATTGTATGTTCTTTGATCGATGGACCGATCTCTTGAGAGATTTGAGCATGTGGAGTGGGTATGGAGTTAGTCACCAACTCACCTAAATGTCAAAACCTATTCTAGCTTCAATAATACAACTAAGGGTAAAAGGGTCATTTGATTTTTATTTTTAATGGCAAAATGGTAACTTGTCAAACTCTTAGGGTTTAGGGTTTGGATTAGAGTTTGAACCATTTTAGGTTTTAAGAGCAATTTCTCGGATTTTCAAAATAACAATTTAGTTTCAAAAAAAAAATATATATAATTTAGAGTTTAGTAAATATAATTAGTTTTCTAATTCGATTGTTTTAAAATTTACTAATCATAATTAACCTTGATCTTTAAACAATTAAGGTTTATAATAAGTTATTAGGTTTTTAAAATTACTAATTAGAGTTTTCACAAAAAAAATAAAAATAATATTAGTTTCTAATTTTTGAAAATTAGGGTTTCTTAATCGTGTTTAATTTTCTAATTACATTATACTTGAACATTAGTATTTTAATGTCCACTAATTAGCATTTAGCTTGAAATTAACAATTAGGTTTACAAATTTAGCAAATTAGGGTTACTAATTTACAAATTAGGGTTTCTAGCTAATTAGGGTTTCCTAATTTAGAAAATTAGGTTTTTCCTAACTAATATAAAAATATATAATACTCATCATTGTATTACATTATTACAAAGATCATGACTACATAATGACTCAACCAAATTTTAAAGTTAGTAATTGACTTTCAATTAGGGTTTATCAATAATTCTAGTATTTGAAATTGAAATACCATAATTGACCAATTATTGTCAATATACACAAACAAGTACATATTTATATCAATTGAAAGAAATATAATTAATATTATATTATTATTCTTATTTCTTAATCAAAATCCAAAATTAGGGTTTGGATTCCATATCGATTTAATATTCATATACACCATTTTTTAAGTTAAAATAATTAACTTAATTAATCTCAAATAAATTCATATAATAAAATATTTATGATAATAATTTTAATAACCATTTCATATATTATTTAAATAATATATAATTATATTTTCATGAAAATAATTAATAAAAATATTTCTACTATAAAATTAATTATTATAAGAATATACTTTATAATAATCAATAATTGTAAAATAAAATTATTTGTAAACATTCATGTAATAAATATATTTTTATTTATTACATAATTACATACATACATTATCTTGTACAAATCCTCATCCTTAAAATAAAAAAAAATTTATAAGCAAAATTTCATATTTAATTATATAGAAAATATCGGGTTGTTACAATTTCTCCTTATTGGCGCGCAATTAGGTGACCAAACCTCTCCTTGACAGAACTTCTAGACATTGTTAATATTGCAAATAATAATATGAATAACTTTGTCGTCTCAATTATTGATTTAATATTAATTAATATTATGCAGATGATACTGTGACAATAATTGAATCAATAATATGAGAGATATGATGCAGCAATTACTGTAGCAATAATTGAGTATAACTGAGTGACTTCTCACGTAAGCATCAATAATCAATACTGTGTACTATGCAACCACGCCAGACATCAGATTTACTTTACCGGGTAGTTCAACAGTTTTTAATTGTTACACTTCCGCCGTTATTTTTATTAAAAGATAATTATGTCGTTTTCTAACTACGATAATACTTCCGTTGTGTCTACTACCAATGATTGTGCTTGCCGCATTTAATACTCCATGTTAAAACGAATATTCCCCTACCAATCGAATATTATATAACCATTTGCTTACTTTGCAAAATTTGTAAATATTACCACAACTATAACATTATATCAAATCCACACCATAATATTCAAAAATATATTTCGAGAAAATTATTCTTTATTCATAAAAGCAGGTCATCTGATTCCCTATATATATATATATATATATATATATATATATATATATATATATATATATATGGAGAGACTCTAAAGTTTAACCTTAAAAGCGAAACCAAAGATTTAACTGTCGTTTTTGGTGTCTATGGCGATTTGCTCGATCCGTCGCCATAGCCATGTAGTCTTTGGCGATGGGTCTAACTGCCGCCATAGACACCAAAGACGACGGTTCATCTTTGGTTTGCTCTTTAAGGTTCACTTTAGAGACGGACCGTAAATATATATATATATATATATATATATATATATATATTGTTGGGCCAAGTATAACACCTCCCTCACGAAAAAGAAAGGGGATGTCACGTGCAGAACACAAACAAACCTCAAATTAAGTAAACAGAGCACTGATAACTTCAAAATATTAATAGTGGTGATCCATTAATAAAGTACTAAATACAATTCTCCAAACAGAGTCAAAATAATCAAAACTTAAAATCAAATCAACATAGATGGTCAAAGGAAACTCTCTCATCACTCTAGCCCTGAATCACCCCTACAAATCTGTCGGAAGAAAAATACAGCATGAGTCAATTGCCCAGTACGGATATAGATAATACAAAGATGTATAACTGAATACAAAATCAACTGAAACAACATACTTAACAAAGCCTCAAACTTAAAGACTGACAAAAATATGATATCCAAAGTCTGGATAGAATATATTTGAATCAACAGATTTAACGAAACAAACAGAAGAGTAAAAATGAACTGAAGTAACTAACACAATTAATTAAACTGAACAGAAACAAATAAAACTAATACAATAAAATAATAGGCTGAATCAAATGACTGGGTGTTATTTCATACCGAGTGAGCTCAGAAATATACATTACCACACAGGCAATTCAAAACAATGCCACACATGCAAGTCAAAATTATGCCACACAAGCAACCAAAATAATGCTACACATGCAAATCACACACTGGATCGTGAATCCAAATGTATGTAAATTGGATAGGTGTGTTTGGCACATCATCGCAAATCTGCAGAATAGAAAACTAGGGTTAACCCATAAGCCTCCCACAACAAAACACCAAATGACCCACTTCCTCCAGAGCCCAAACGGAGACGCCGTGGACTAATCACACCGCTACGAAAAGTCTCATGCCTCTCGTGCCAAGACGACATGCCTGTGGTACATCCACAGGTAGTTAGCTCAAGTGTACCCTAAAGATCAATCTACAAAATATAAGTCAAAAAGGGGTTCAAATCACAAGGCTTACATTACCATACTCCAAACGACATCGAATTATCAAATACGAACATACCCAATTATCACAAGATATCAACGATTAAAACAACTCTCGAATGTGATCGAAAATATACAAAGAATGATACAAACGAATAAAGTATCCAAAACATATTGACATGATTAACTAGTTCAAAGAATACAAATATGAGTTAGTACCAACGCCCAACATGAAACTATCATATTAATTTGACATGGAACAATTATGTGAAATAATATCCAAATTTGAAACGGATACCAAAATGAATTAATAAATTTAACAAGATTATCGATGAAAAAGTACGAAATCCGTACCTTAATATAGTACCATAATAATTCACCGAAGCCAAATATCACTCGTTAGACTCCCTCAATCCGATCTAATTATCAAAATAAAATACAATACATATAATTAAATTATGAACTTATATAGTTTATATTTTCATAAATTTAATAATTTTAATATACTATATTCAGTTTGTAATCAAAAGATACAATTTAATTGTAATAATAATAATATTATTATTTATCACTTTTAAATATTTTTGTATATCTTATATATATATATATCAAATCTACAGAACGTATATATATCCTATGATTTGATATATATATATATATATATATATATATATATATATATATATATATATATATATATAATGAATCATTTGTGACTTCCCCAAAATAGGTCCACACAACCCATTCCGAGTCGCTAAATACATGGTACATAAATCAAATACAAACTTCATTAATACAATTGTCGTGCAAAATACGACAATACATATGCTGTGAGTTTTAATACAAATATTATCTTATAGACAATATTCAAACTCAAATAAAGTCCTCATTATAATTATTGTTACACTATTCTACGAAATAGTGAGGACTGATATAATAACTATCTTGAATCCTTACTCCACTCCCCGACTAGTCCCAGCTATATTCTCGCCTCCCGAGAAGAACAATGGAACCAAAAGGAAAAGGGCAAGCTCAACTAGCCCAGTAAATAATATTATGACTAATATTATGTAGAAAAAATTATCTTTAGTCCTCAACAGGGAAAAATCTAATAGAATACAATAGACAACAAGTTTTAGATCAAAAACTGTAGCGGAAACAACAATCCATTAGAAGAGTCAAGTAGAGCATGATGTATACTATCTTCCATGATTTAAAAGTCCATCATCAATATTTTATACCTGTAACACCAATCAATAATTAATTTCAATCAACGAATTATCTATGCACTACGTGCCAAAGATAATCATTTGTATCACCAGTGGTCATGATCATGCCAAACACCTGTCCATCTTTGCACTACGGGCCAAAGATAACTTTTAACATAATTTTATTTTGAGAATTATGATAATGACATAAAGAATGAATCAGGTGAGATCATAACATGGATTCAATTTCAATTATAAGATTCATAAAAGATAACTTGGACAAAGAAAAGAAATTAAATTATGTTGTGAACAGTACTCATGAATAGTACCGCATGAATAGTGCCCATGAATAGTACCGTATGAATAGTACCCATACATGAAAAGATTAAAATTTAATAAGAAATTTTAGACCAATATTCCAGTGAAATGATATTAGATGAAGCGCAATACTTAAAAAATTTATAATCATTTCAGGAATTATAGAAGCAGTACTTATCATAGTAAGTTTAAATTTAGGAATATGAGATGAAATAATATCGCTTACGTTATATGGAGTATGAATAAAAATGATATTCCTTACGAGTATGGAAGGAAATAATATTATTTATGAGTATTGAAAGAAAATAACATTCTTTACGAAAAAAATAAAATCTTTTCCCTTAATAGGAAAGTAGTTTTGACTGGAATAATGAAGATTATGTTGAGGAAATCTTGCACTGTTATCAACACTCAAAATATCCTTATACTCACGAGAAATACGCTCAATATTATCGAGATAGAATTTTCTGATTCTGGTGTGAGTTTCATTGTTTAACTAAGCAACCTATTTATAGGAAAATGCTAGCACACCAAGATTGACAAAATTTACATACACACCTTAGTTTTAAAAAAGATGCAGCACACTTATTTGAAAAAGAGAGTTCAAATTCAAAATGAGGACTCCCTCGTTTATTTTACATGTTTAAAAGATTTAACAATTATTAAAAAGAAATCCAAATTCAATTTGCTCTTTTCCACTTCATCACTTCATTTTATTCTTATATCATAAATTTATTATAATAATATTACCATTTAAATTATAAAAATTATACTATTATATTATCACATTATACTATTATAATGTAATATTATAATAATAAATAAATATATTATCGGAGAAGATAATTATGGTTTCATAGAAAATATAACAACCTTCGATTAAATGTCTCATTCTAAAATTTCTCCATTTATATCAAAATTAGAGAAATATTTACTTACCAAATTAATCAATTATTTACAATTCTTCAATAACTATTTCTAATTAATATTATAGATTCACAATACTGACAACCAGATCGTTCTCAGAAAAGAGGGGGCTTTCCGATAAGGATTTCTCCTTACTGGCATGTAATTATATAACATAACCCTTTTTCTCGACAGAACTTTCTAAACATTATCAATAATACTATTTAATAATATCATTTTAATAATATAAGTTAATGTGTCGTGACAATTATTGAATCAATAATATAAAATACTATTTAATTATCACTGTAGCAATTATTGCATCAATAATATGAAAGACTGTGCAATTTTACTGTAGCAATTATTGAGTGACTTTTTACGTAAGAATCAATAATCAGAGATACTGTGCAATACCGTGTGCTACTGTGTAACCACGCATATTACTGTACTTTTATCACCAGGTATTTCAACAGTTTAAAGGTAAAAGTTTTGCCGTTATTTTTTATAAAAAGGTTATTTCTGTCACTTTCTATATCCGACAGTTATTCTGTTATGTAGTCCACCAATGATTGCATTGTCGTACGTATATTCCCCGACAAAAAGAATATTCTCTGGCCAAACGAATATTATATGACAACTTGCTTACTTTGCAAAATTTGCACATTTCACCCATAATTAAAGCATTATATCAAATCAACACCTTATTATTCAAAATAATAATTAGAGAAATTAAATCTTTATTCATAAAAAGTTGGTGTCTTACATCGAAGAAGAGGTTTATATATATATATATATATATATATATATATATATATATATATATATATATATATATATAAACGTAATCTAGGAATCACAAATCGATTTGGCCATAATTAATTTTGTTTTGTTTTCATATATGTCATATATCCCAATTGTAAACCAAAATTTTATTAACAAATTCAATTAATCAAATGACATAATAAAATTTTAAAATAGATTGCAAACACAACAAGAAAATAGATTGTAATTACAACAACAGAATAATTATTTTGTATTAAAAAATAGTCCAATAATTACCTTTGAGAAGAAGAATATGGTGAATTATGTTTTAAGGATCTTGCTCTCAAACCCTTTTTTAATTCCAGCCACGTTCCCTTGTTTTCCTTGTTCTCCTTCCGCCTATTTCTTTTGTTTTCGTTCTATTCCTACAACTCATCAAGCGTAACGAAATATATATAACTAGGTTTTAGTTATTTAATTATTAATTAACATTTTTATTAATTATTTTAATTTTATTATGGTTTAAAATTACACAAATATAATTTAGACCCAATTAATTTTAATGGCCCAAATTAATGTAATATTTACTTATTATGGTCCAAATAAGTTAACTACAGTTTGACCAAAATATACGAAAAGTCCAATTTTACCAAGTTAATTATTCATCACTTATTAATACTTATTTGCCCAAATTAATTAAATAATAAGTTTGACTCAAATAAAAGACAAATTCCAAACAATATGTTTTAAGAATATAAATTTTTTTTTCGGGTATTACATTACCTCCCCCTTAAAAAGGATTCCGTCCCCGGAATCAAAAGAGTAACAAAGATTTACTTGACATTAAAGAGGTGAGGATACTCTTGTTGAATAGTCTCTTACGCCTCTCAAGCAGCTTCGCGCTCCGAATAATTTTTGGAAAAATAAAAATAAAATTTAATTATTAACAAAAATTCTGTTTATTACATTTTTCCCTCCTTAAAAATAATTCCGTCCTCGGAATTCAAATAAGCTACAAAAGAAATTTCTAGATAAGACATAGCATTACCTTTTGTAACAATCAACGCTAGTAAGTCCATCGGTCCACATAATTATTCATGTACTTGTAAAAGATTCGCCAGCTTCCGTGTCAAGCCTTGGTAAGGTTCTTCACGTTGCATCAAATTAAATCACATATTCCACCGCTGTTATAGCCCCACCAATTTTCTTTGAATTTCATTCTTGCAAACGTAGTCTTCGAAAGATAATTCGAAATCACTTAATTTTATGTTCATCTAAATACGATTCGAATACCCAAATATTTAAAATTATCTTTAATTCGTAAAATATTTATGTTCCACACATGACAAAGATTTAACAAATTATTTTCATTATTTTTATTTATTTTACATAAATTCATGCAAAACTTCAATGACATCAGATAAACAAAACAATTGTACAAATTATATCACCAACTCACCCTAAGAACTCAATAGTTTCAAAATATCATAACCTCAAATTAAACAATTTCTCAAATATTATTATACCAAAAATATACTACTAAGATCTCTTTATCACCATATCAAACTCCAAGTCACATATTCTACCATCTGCATAAGCGAACTACAACTATTCAAGATCTCTCAAAATCAATTGAATTTCATCAATTACTATCTAATCATATATTAAATCAATCATCCCTTATTGCAAACCTTAATCCAATAAATTTCAATGTCTCCCCATACTTGTTAGGTTTGTAATATTCATGTGCGCAATCAAATTGCAAAAATTAAGCGGAAGCGTGTAAAATCAGAGTTTAAATTTTTTTTACAAACCATATACTCGGATCATCCTTTATGCACAATTATTAATTAAACGAAAAGATAAAGAATAAATCATACCCTTGAAGATCGAGCTTCCTCAGGTACAAGTTCACCTCCAAATCCTTTCGCGTTCAATCTTGAATCCACCGGGTTTGGTTCCTTCCTTTGATCAACGTTAGCCACCCAAATGTTTGGCCTCTAGAGGTGATCCACCAAGGAAGAAGAAAATTCAAGAAGAAGGGTGGTTGGCTAAACCCTAGTTTTTCTATCACTATAGAAAGGGTGTACTCTCCCAACAATTGGAATTATGTCGTATGTTGAAAAAGTCAACAACCCATACCACCCATAATAAGACTCCTCTTATTTATAGATGTGGGAAACCCACCTTAACAATTAAGAAATTGAGTTTTATTTAATTAATTAAATTCTTTTAATTAATTAGGCTCCCTAATCTTATTAGGGATAATTAATTAAACTCTTTTAACTAATTTTCCTTCCTAATCCTATTAGGAATAAATGAGAGTACTTATATTAAATTAATTCCTAAACTCTTTTAGAAATTAAAATAATAATAATTGTAATAATATTAATAAGACTCCTCTTATTAATTTATATTTAATATTTCTAAAATATTAAATAATAATATTAAGCTATTTAATTTATTCTATCACCATAGATTAAATTAAATATACTTAACATATTATTATTACGATTATGCCATTAACTTCTTAAATAATTATTCTTCCTTTTATGGTGTGACCCTTTAGGTTCTCCATATTAAACCAGGTTGTGAATAAATCAATTAGAATAATTCTAATCTTATTTAAATAAATAAATTAAACAATTAATTTATTTAAATAATATTTATTCTACAATAGGGATAAGCCTCCTCAATGATCAACGACTTTCCGGATAATATAGATTTCAACATTAATCATTAAAGAACCTTTGAGTAAATAGTTACCGCAGACAATTCAATCCTTCCACCATACAATGTCCCAATTAAATATAAGACATAGAATTCATGTCAAGTCTTATTTTATTTAATTATATGTATTTCACTCTTAAATGCACAACTCAAATAATGCAAATTAGAAACTCCTTTCTAATTTCATCCCATTTGCCAAGGACTCTTTGGGTTGTCATTTATCGAATCACATAGGACATTTCTCTTCTTTATTAGAAGTGGTAGATTCTTTATTGATCATACATTATCTCCACGCATACAACTTATTATACCCAAGCATACCCTTTGATATACCCTAAGGGTCTTAAGGAATAAGTCAAAGTATAACTCATCATACACAAGATACTATGATGATCTCAAGTCCAAGGATTACTTGACTACTATCACTACTGAGAATTCCTATTGACAGCAAATAAAACTCCATTAGGTATTCCTTAGCGAGCCAACGCTCAAAGTGAACTTATTCTCTAATAAGCACCTACATATACTTGCTTTAGTGTCTCCACACAAATGATCATGAGATCAATCATCCTCATCCAATGAAGCAAGCAACGATGTATTAATCTATCCGGATTCACTAATCCCCAATTTAGTAATCCAATGATTGGGAACTATTTTAGTTTTAAGCTTTCTAAGAATTTAGATCTCATTAGAATGATCATCATCATTATTCTAAAAGCATTGCTTAAAACTATGGGTTTATCACATATTATAAAGCAGCATCATGTACATAATTAAAAGCCTTTAATAAATTAATACTTTTTATTAATAAATGAATAAGATTGTTACAAAGTATATGCTTTATCATCAAACATGATTGGCTTGTGTGCATATTACTTTCAATACTATCACAAAGAAGCTTCATCGGACATAACTCCAATATCCTACAAGAAAATAACCACAAAATTGATCATTAACTCCAAATGATTATTCTAATTACCTCGAATATCAACAACTCAAATTACAAGAAACCCTCTATACTTAATAATTTTCATTTTATCATAGTATGCCATCAATACACAAATCTCAAATTATCTACAAGCTTAACATAAATCAAAACCTAACTCAAATCAAATCCTCAATTCAACGATCATAATAATTATGACAAAATAAAACAACTCTAAAAAATAATTTTCCAAAATCAAATACTCGTCAATACAAATACTCACATCATAATCACATCTCATATAATATCACTTCTTATCTGTACAAAGTATAACTTTATTCACCTCAATGATTAAATCACAATTCTTATATAATATCATTACTCAATTACCTTAACAAATTATTCCACTTTCCTCAAATACACTATAAATCGAAAAGAAATCTACAGTTGGTCAAAATAAAAACCAACCAAACAAAGAACAAAATCGAATCAAACTCCTACGTCTACCCAATGGTTTACCCATAACTCACAGGTCAAACCTAAATAGATTTTCTACAAGAAAGAACCTAAGCTCGATACTATATTCATAACACCCCTTCCGAAAAAGGAAAGGGAGGTCACGGCAAAGGTGAATGACCGAATCCGAGGTCCCGAATCACCGCGGATTCGGTTCGATCATTCTATACAACTATTATTATTTCAAAGATATAAACATAAATTGTTTATATAATATGACGCCGCCCAAAATTAGGTATACATCACCCATCTTGAGTCGCCATGACATCGTGGTACATAATTTAAATACAACTTAATAATACAATACGTAAGATAATAATACGACAAAACATAAAGCTGTGAGTTTGGATACAAATTTTGTCTACTAGAGAGTATACAAACTCAAAAGGAGTCCTCATTACAATTATTATCACACTATTTCACGAATAGTGAGGACTACTATCGCAAAGATCTAGGACCATCACTCCGCTCCTCGACTGCGTCTCGGCTATATTCTCATTTCAAGAGAAACGGTGAAAGAAAGGGTGAAGCTCAACTAGCCCAAGAAGAAATATTATGACTAAGATAATGCAGAATAAATTATCCTTAGCCTTAAATAGTGTTAAACTGATACAATATAACAAACATCAAGTTTAACTGCAGCGGAACAAACAATCTATTAAAAGAGTCAAGTAGAGAATAAAATCTACTATCTTTTATGGTTTAAAAAGGTTTTCATCACTTTTATCACCGAGACTCAAATTTTAATAAATAATCCACATAATCAAATCATCCCCGCACTACACAGTGCCAAGGATATTCTTTAGTATCACCACCACAATTATCCATGACTACGCTGCCAAGAATATTTGTGTATTCATCAACTATTCCTGATCATGCCATAAAACAATCCATCGCCCCAAATGCGACCGTAATCATCGTAATCATCGATGTAACTTGGTGCTCACGATACAACATACACCATCATCTAACTAAGTAAACCTTAACAATAAGGAATAATAATATTAACTATTACATAATTATTCAAAATAAAATCCCAAGTCTTTACAACCTTAAAACATATCGAACTCGGTCTTAGTGTTTATCGCTACAATACACATATGCGAAAATAATTATTTTATTACATAACCATTAACATCACTTCATCTTGGACTTTTCCTTGTCCTCGCTCGAACCCTCAAATTTTCTCATCCTTAATCGAAAGGTTTAAACAAGAATGAGCACAAATTGCCCAAAGAAGTATACTTTAATAAATGGGAAATATACATCGGGATAAAGGCATTTGAATTACTAGATCTCAAACAGTTGAAAGATTATCAAGTGTTAAAGAAGAACATTAGGAATAAGAATTTAAGAATTTTCAATATCATACTAAGGGGTGTAAAATACCTCGAACATATTTTCTTTCATCAAAACCATCGAAGGTTTAACAATCAAATAGATCGTAAACGGTCTCTCTAAGTACGCCAGTGATCAGCCCATTGTACCTACATTGTGCACATGTATTAAGTTTAAAATGCATAAGCATAAATGGACTATTTGCTCGACATCCGCTTTTTCCCTGCTCATTCAAGTTGTTCATCTTAGTAATCACGAGAGACCTCACCAAGGCAACTTGGATTGGTAAACATTCAATAGCTTCGAAAGATGTGTTTTAAATCATTTTTCATCAATAATAACTAATTTGAACCAAAGGCTAGGAACATATATAGAAACAGATTCTATGATGACATGAAACTTAAAAGCATAGCCGTTAGAATAATAATCGAATAACCATTGAAAAGCTTGCAAGATAATTGGAGTTTGTATGACTTTTCAACTAAGAAACTTGCATTTAATAAATAACTAACACAAGTCCAATACTTACCTCATCTGCGATAATATTAGTAAGGATTTAATAAATACCCAAAAGAAATTAGGGTTAGGAAACTTTCCCGATAAGCCCGCTACATTATAATTAACGCTAGCGATTAACCTTCACATAACCTAATCACACGTGTCTCGTTAATCACCATTCATACACAATCTAGTTTGAAGTAAAAGGGTCTCCTATTGGATATGCTATAAACATCATAATAGAATATATTTAGAAAATATATGCCACCCATTTTAGATATCATAGGCAGCCCTAAAATGTAACTTAAAAATGCCCAAACATAACAGCTTTTTACATTTTTTTTCTCAGCTTTACCATACCTCGCTAAAACAGTCATAACTAATTCGCTTTTAAAACATTTTTGAGCGATTCTTACGCCCACGCTGAAGCTAACTTCTGGGGCTACAACTTTTGTTCATGGACCATCTTCAAATTCCAAGCACAAAATTCCAGAAAATCCGAACAAGGAGACTGCGCCTGAATTTGTTGGACAGATTTGACGAACTACTTTGAAAAGTCATAACTCCTTGCTCAAGTCGGAATTAGTCCGTTCGAGTCTATGGAAAGCTTATTCAGTGTACTATAATAACCCAAAAGCCCAAAATTTTTTGGAAACTGTAGCTAGCCCTGAATTTGTCCTTAGGGTCAGCAGTTCACAATTTTTTTCGGTTTCTAACATGTTTATTATTTTTGCAACCTTACGATTTTCATATCTCACTCAATATAGCTTCGATCCGAATGAAATTTGGACATGTTATACCTCATGCTACATACTATTTTACAAAATTATTAAATGCAACAAATGGATTTTCTAAGACATGATTTCGAGTGACCAAAATCCCGAAAAAATCATGCAAACTAGTTTAACCCAACTTTTGAGAAAATCATGATTTTGATTCTAGCATGCATGGATTTGATTCCTATTATCCGCACTCACATTTAATAACATATATATACATGTTACAACAATTCATTTCTCTAACTTTTCATGTTTTGATCAAATTAGCAACTAAGAGGCATAATATCAAACACTTAGCATGCATGACATAACTCTTTGGATTTTTAAAGCATACATGAACATGATTTGTCCGTAACTTATGTTCTTATTACACCATAACAATCGCAGACCACAATTACACAACATCACATACTCCAAAACAAACCATTTATAAAGGTCTCCTATGCATATTCTCTCATAGTTTTGGAAGAACATAGAGAATGGGTTCATAGCTTACCTCTTTGGCTAATTCCTCTTGATTTAATCTGTTAGAGACTCACTCCTTGCTTACTTAGACTCTCCAAAATCTCCGTAAATCACCACAACATCTATTACTCTCAATTTCTTTCTTTTTTTGTATCTTGGTGGAATTTTTGCAAAGTGAAACATTTTTTTTTGGGTATATATATATATAACTTGATAGAATCGCTCTCCAGCCCCTTCACCACTCCCATCATCAGTTACATGCATAATTATCCCACTTGAATATAGTCATGGGGGGTGGGAGGTGGGGGGTGGGGGGTGGTGGGAGAAGTTAGGAACATGAAAATGTTTGCTTATTATGTATGGTTTAATAAGGAGTTATCACCTTTCTTCCTCCTTATTGCTATATACGAATATACTCTCCCTCCTTGTCCCATATTATGTGTCACAAGACCCCACCAGCTGCTGTCCAATTAAACAAATGCATTATAATGTTATTTTAATCATTTAAATATTGATTTTGATCGCTTTTTTGCCTCCTCCAGAGCCAAACGTGATCGATACTTATATCGATTCCTACTAAAGTCGACGTCCCAAACATCATGGAACTCTCCGTTTCGTCAAACTCAACTTCAAAATTCATAGTTGACAATTCGTCGCTCCAAAGTGTGTTTGGGCTAAATTTAAGATAATATTATATCTAATAAAGTTCCAAGAATAGAGATTTGACTGTATGTGATATTTTACGTCATGAAACTTTCAAGTCCATATATCTATAAATAAGAGCATTGTAAAAGAGAATGGTGGATATATAAATATATTATGAGGCATGTCTCATTTTCGTGACACATTAAAAATATTATGAGACATGTCTCAGTTTCGTGACACATTTTCGTGGTTACTGATCTATCCCGCTTAATTTCGACGTTTCGCACTCAAATACTTGCATCGCGCCTCTAAATTCCGCCCAAACTCAAACTCATATTTGTAAGTCATCCCACTAAATTAATTAGAATTAATTCCATCCTTAACCAATTTAAATAATTGGCCTAACCTGTAATAAACCATTAATATGCATCTTATCACATAACATATAATAAAAATAAATAATTCATCTAAAAATAATTGTCACATAAGAATTTCACATAAGTTTGTTTATTGAAATTATTTAATTACATGGAAAAATCTAGGATATTACATTCACCCTCCCTTATAAGGATTCCGTCCCCGGAATCATTACACATCAAACAAACAGATTAAGGTAGTTTTTCATCATTTTCTCCTCGAGTTCCCACGTAGCCTCCTCGGCGTTGTGGTTCCTCCATACTACCTTAACAGAAGGTATTATTTTATTTCTTAACACTTGTTCTTTTCTATCAATTATCTGCACTGGAACCTCTTCGTAAGTTTAGTCTTTTTTGAACTAAATTGGTTCAAACTCTATAACATGCTTGTAGTCCTGCTTATATGGTCTTAAGACTGAAATGTGGAATACGTTGTGTATATGTTCTAGCTCCGGAGATAAAGCTATTTCATAAGCTACCTCACCGACTCATCTCAGAACTTCAAAGGGTCCTATGAATCTGGGACTAAGTTTTCCCTTCTTCCCAAATCTCATTTTCCTTTTCCAAGGTGACACTTTCAAAAAAACATAAGTGCCGACGTCGAAGTCTCGTTGTTGCCGGTGTTGATCAGCATATTTCTTCTATCGATCCTGAGCCGTCACTAGCCTCGCTCGAATAGTTTTGATCATATCTGCAGTTTATTGTACCAATTTCGCCCTAGTAGTTGACATTCTCCTACTTCATTCCAACATAATGGCATTCGCATTTCCTTCCATATAAAGCTTCATAAGGTGGCATCCCGATGCTCGCATGGTAGTCATTGTTGTATGCAAATTCCACCAACCGGTAGGTGGTCATCCCAACTCCCTTTGAAATCCATCACACATGCTCTCAAAGATGTCCTCTAACATTTGAATAGTTCTCTCGCTCACGCCCATCTGTTTGAGGATGATACGCGGTGCTCAACCTCGGGCCAAGGCTCCCATGCGATCTTGAAAACTTCTCCAAAATTTATTGTGAATCATGGATCGCGATTCGACACAATTGATATTGGTACACCATGCCCGAAACGATCTCTTTGATATAAAGCTTTGCAAGGTAACCGATCCAAGGTATATCCGATCTTGATTGGCAAGAAATCGCTATTGACTTGGTCAATCGATCCGTGATCACCCGATGAACCGCATCGTAACCCTTTATTAGCTCCAACCATCTCCTCTCGCCTCATATTTAACTCCTTTTGCGTGAAAATATACTTCAGACTTTTTATGGTCCGTGTATATTTCACACTTCACACCATATAAATAGTGCCTCCAAATCTTGAGGGCAAATACTACTACCGCCAATTCTAGGTCATGGGTAGGATATCCCTCTCATAATCTTTCAATCGGGCGCGATGCGACGCAATGACTTTACCATGTTGCATAAGCACACAACAAGCCCCTTGTGTGACATCATCGAAAAATCACGAAGTCACCAGATCGCCTCGGTAACGACAACACCGGTGCCTCACTCAATCTTTTCTTGAGTTCTCAAAACTCTCTTCACACTTCTCACCCTAACAAACTTCACCGACTTCTTCATTAAATTCATCAATGTTCTCGCTTATCTTTGAAAAATCTTGAATGAACCGCCTCAGTAGTAGCTCCGCCAATCCTAAGAAACTTCTTACTTCCATTGGTGTTCTTGGTTGCTCCCAATTTGCATCGCTTCTACCTTTTTGTTGGATCCACGGAGATTCCGTCCTTGTCGATTACGTGACCTAGAAACCGAACCTTCTCCAACCGTAACTCAGACTTCAAAAATTTTATGTATAATTTATCCCCTTCTCAACGCCTCCAATACCAACCTTAAATGTTCAAAGCATGATCTTCCCGAGTCTTGGAATAGATTAGGATATCATCTATGAACACAACTACTTAATTTATCTAAATATTGTTTGAATACCCGATTCATCATGTCCATAAACGCTGCTGGCATGGTTGTTAACCCGAACGACATTACCGTAAACTCGTAAGTGACCAGAATTCAGTTCTCAACGCCGCCTTAGGTATATCCTCCTTTCTCACCTTCAATGGTGATACCCCATCCTCAAATCGATTTTGGAAAAATATTTTGCTCCCTTCAATCGATCAAACAGTCATCTATCCTAGGTAACGGTACTTGTTCTTGATCGTCACCTTGTTCAGCCTCTCGATAATCGATGCACGTCCTCATCGACCATTCTTTTTTTTTTTTAAACAACACCGGTGCTCCCCAAGGAGACACACTTTCGGTTGAATATACTTCCTATCCAATAATTCTCAAGAACTCGTACCATCGGCTCCTTCATCTCTCTTGGTGCCATTCTCATATGGGGCTTTAGAAATTGGTGTGCATTCCTAAGATTAAATCTATAACAAATTTGACCTCTCTATCCGGCGGAAGACCTGGCAATTCTTCTGGGAATACATCTTGAAATTCATTCACTACTGGTATTTGTCCAATTTCTAACCCTACTTTCTGAGTATTGACGATATTGGCCAAATAACCTATACATCCCTTTTTTAGTAACTTCCTCACTTGCATCATCGTTAGACAGCTCGAGTGTCTCGGCGACCTACTCCCATAGAACACTACTTTAGACTGCTCGGGAGTCTTAAGGTTTATACACTTTTTCTGGCAATCTATCATCGCTCCATGGTTAAATAACCAATCCATCCCTAGAATTACATTAAATTCTCCTAATTGAATTGGGATTAAGTCCACAGGTAACCTATATCCCCTGATATCCACAACGCAATTCCTATGGACATGGTTCATGGGAATGACTTCCTTATTAGCAACTTCTATGTTCATAGGATATTCTAATTCTTCCTGAGGTAAGTTTAGTTGTTGGGAGAATTCATGCGAAACGAAGGAACAAGTAAGACCAATCAAATAATATGTAAGCAGATATATCATTGATCGAATGATATTTAAACCACGTCCCCCCGGATGCAACCGCATCCCGAACCGTCATGTTGAAAGTCCTGTCATTGTTGGTCGATTCTCGAGTTGGTGGTCCACCAATTGTGGAAGTTCCACCGCTTGGTCCCTCCTCCATTTCCTCCTGCCGAAGTTCTTCTTTGGGCGCCTCCGCTCGATGATCTAATGCTCCACGCTTGAAACATCCATTTCTCTTCGGTGAGAGCATTGGGAGAGATGTGCCCTCATGCCTGCAATTGAAATAGACATTCTTCCCTTTAGACATGCCCCGAGTGATTCCTTCCACACTCCTTGCACGCCTCGCCCCTCTTCTTTGCTTCCCCGATTTGCCCCTGTGGTTTTCGAGTTGACATTATTGTTGTTGTTGTTATTATTGTTGTGTTGCTCCACTTCCTCTTATTTGCAATTCTGCTGTCGCGCCGCCTTTCTCCACGGTTTCCTCCTTCAGTCTTCTTCTTTTTCTCCTTGTTGAACTTCATTAGGGCTTCACTTCCACCCTCAGCGATTATAGCTTTCTCCAGAGAGTCGTCAAAAACTATTCGTCTGCAAAGACCTAAAAGTCTGTCAGATAGCCATGGTTTGAGGCCTTGCTCAAACCCCTCGTCTTTTCTCTCCTCAAGGTCGACTCGATGAGGTGCGAACCTCACCACTCGTTAAACTTTGCAACAGATCATCTGCATCACTGGCCATATCTTCTTGTTTTAGCTCCAGAATCGCATCTCCACGTGACTCAAGATACTAACAGAAAATAGTTCTCTAAAAAGATTTTCTTAAACCCTTCCCAAGGTATCACACCTTCTCCATTTCGGTCCGATTTGGCTTCCCACCAAAGAGTTGGCTTCACCTTTCAAAGATATACGTGGTGAAGATAGTTTTCTGGTTGTCTCTACTCGGGCGATAGCGAACGCCTTTTCGATTTCCTTAACCCAAGTCTGGGCTTCGATGGGTTCCGTAGTTCCTTTGAACTCAGGTGGTCCCGCGCTTTTGAAGTCTTTAAAGTGTGCCACTGGGGCCACTGGAGGGTTGTTGACATTCGGGGTTCGATTTTGAAGTGCCCCCACTAACATGTCTACAAACTGCGCAGATAGGGTTGGTGGATCCCCAAAGATACTGGCTCGAATTTCGGGTGCTTGGCAACGTCTTCCTCTAGCCATCTATCTGTTCAAAATGAACTAAATATTATTATCTCATAACCTACCCTACAACATATAGAATTTGTACGACCTGAACCATCACATCCCTACTTAAATAAAAACATATTTATTTATAAACATAATACTCAAAGTATTTCATCGTCTTATGGCATTACGCCATTTACATCACGTGGCATCAATCACATGGTAAAAACAGAAACCAAGCTTTTTATTACATAGATAAGCATTTTATTTGCTACTAGGAAAAAGTTTATCATAATAACTAAAGTCCCCGCCTAATGGCGTCCTCATGCTCCTCATCTGCTATCTCTTTCACCAGCTCTCGGCTTAAAACACGGCCAGACCGGCGCTCCTCACGTGGAAAGTGACGCACCCTATGCTGGAACCTTCCATGTGCCGACTTAAACACGTATTTCATCTTGTCTATCTTAACCTTCTTGTCTCTAACTTCTCCCTCCAACTCTCCGATTAACTTCTCAGCGCTAACACGATCTCTTGTCTCATCTCCCCAGAAAGTGGTAATATTCTGCTTGTCAAGTTGGAGACTCTGAATCCTCGACTCCAACCCATTAATGGTATGTCCCAAGTGGGTTACGATAGCATCCTCTCATCCTTCATTTTAACCGACTTCGGCCTTCAACCGCAGACTTGTCGTCACCAGATACCCATTCCTAACTACCAGTGGTCCACCAATGCTCCCCAAGAAAGTTGTAGCTTGTTGTTCCCCTAATACAGGCTCCTCTAACTTGTGGACCTTGTCGTCCAGTTCGACGATCCTGTCCATCAACTCATCCAAGAGATAGTGTCTTCAGTACCTCCTGAGTCCTCCTGCCTCTTCTTCCTCTTCCTGGATACTCCTCCAAGGTTCGACTCATTTCCGCCTCACTATAGCTCGTGTACAAATTGTCACTAACTGCTCACTTACTACACAAATATCTCTAACTTCCTCTTCTCCTGACATCCTATAATCAAAACACAAATCAACTCGATTAGAAAAGTAGATATTGATTTTGTTTTTAGAAAAATAGATTTGACCCTACACTTAGAACTCTATGTGAGTTCATCTCCCTATCATCTCCACTAACTCTCTCTAAGGTTATAGCCCAAGGTTTACCCACCCAAAGTTTATAACCTATGGCTTTATACCAACCTGTGACGCCCCCAAATCCGTGTAATCATCAATTACAGAACTTGGTGCTCACGATACAACATACACCATCATCTAACTAAGTAAACCTTAACAATAAGGAATAATAATATTAACTATTACATAATTATTCAAAATAAAATCCCAAGTCTTTACAACCTTAAAACATACTGGAACTCAGTCTTAGCGTTTATCGCTACAATACACATATCTGGAAATAATTATTTTATTACATAACCATTAACATCACTTCATCTTGGACTTTCCTTGTCTTGCTCTTAACCCTCACCTTCTCATCCTTAATCGAAAGGTTTAAAAGAAGAAGCACAGAAGAAGTATATCTTAATAAATGGAAATATACATCAGATAAAGGCATTTGAATTACTAGATCTCATACTAAAAGATTATCAAGTGTTAAAAAGAACATCAAGAATAAGAATTTAAGAATTTTCAATATCATACTAAGGGTGTAAAATCGAACAATTTTCTTTCATCAAAAATCATCGACGGTTTAATAATCAATCAAAGATCGTAAACGATCTCTCGCAAGTACGCCAGTGATCAGCCCATTGTACCCTACATTGTGCACATGTATTAAGTTTAAAATGCATAAGCATAAATGGGACTATTTGTCCGACATCCGCTTTTTCCTGCTCATTCGAAAGTTGTTCATCTTAGTAATCATGCGAGACCTCACCAAGGAAACTTGGATTGGTAAACATTCAATAGCTTCGAAAGATGTGTTTTAAATCATTTTTCATCAGTAATAACTAGCCGGAACCAAAGGCTAGGAACATACATAGAAATAGTTCTATGATGACATGAAACTTAAAAGCATAGCCGTTAGAATAATAACTGAATAACCATTGAAAAGCTTGCAAGATAATTGGAGTTTGTATGACTTTTCAACGAAGAAATTTGCATTTAATAAATAACTAACACAAGTCCAATACTTACCTCATCTCGCGATAATATTAGTAAGGATTTAATAAATACCCAAAAGAAATTAGGGTTAGAAAACTTTCTTGATAAGTCTGCTACAATTAACGCTAACGATTAACCTTCATATAACCTAATCACATGTGTCTCGTTAATCACCATTCATACACAATCTAGTTTGAAGTAAAAGGGTCTCCTATTGGATATGCTATAAACATCATAATAGAATATATTTAGAAAATATATGCCACCCATTTTAGATATCATAGGCAGCCCAAAACAGAACTTAAAAATGCCCAAACATAACAGTTTTTACATTTTTTTCTCAGCTTTACCATACCTCGCTAAAACAGTCATAACTAATTCGTTTTAAAACATTTTTGAGCGATTCTTGCGCCCACGCGAAGCTAACTTCTGGGGCTACAACTTTTGTTCATGGACCATCTTCAAATTCCAAGCACAAAATTCCAGAAAATCCGTGCAAGGAGACTGCTCCGAATTTGTTGGACAGATTTGACGCAACTACTTTGAAAAGTCATAACTCCTTGCTCCGAAGTCGGAATTAGTCCGTTCCGGAGTCTATGGAAAGCTTATTCAGTGTACTATAATAACTCAAAGCCCAAAATTTTCTGGAAACTGTAGCTAGCCCCGAATTTGTCCTTAGGGTCAGCAGTTCACAATTTTTTTCGGTTTCTAACATGTTTATTTCGCGACCTTACGATTTTCATATCTCACTCAATATAGCTTCGATCCAAATGAAATTTGGACATGTTATACCTCATGCTACATACTATTTTACAGAATTATTACATGCAACAAATGGATTTTCTAAGACCTGATTTTGAGTGACCAAAAATCCCGAAAAATCATACAAACTAGTTTAACCCAACTTTTGAGAAAATCATGATTTTGATTCTAGCATGCATGGGTTTGATTCCTATTATCCGCACCACATTTAATAACATATATATACATGTTACAACAATTCATTTCTCTAACTTTTCATGTTTTGATCAAATTAGCAACTAAGAGGCATTAATATCAAACACTTAGCATGTATGGCATAACTCTTTGGATTTTTAAAGCATATATGACATGATTTGTTATAGAACTTATGTTCTTATTACACCATAACAATCGGACCACAATTACACAACATCACATACTCCAAAACAAACCATTTATAAAGGTCTCCTATGCATATTCTCTCATAGTTTTGGAAGAACATAGAGAATGAGTTTCATAGCTTACCTCTTTGGATGTGAATTCCTCTTGATTTAATCATTAGAGATTCACTCCTTGCTTGCTTAGACTCTCCAAAATCTCCGTAAATCACCACAACATCTATTACTCTCAATTTCTCTTTCTTTTTTGTATCTTGATGGGATTTTTGCAAAGTGAAACATTTTTTGTTGGGTGTATATATATATAACTTGATAGAGTTTGCTCTCCAAACCCCTTCACCACTCCCATCATCGATAATATGCATAATTATCCCACTTGATTATAGTTATGGGGGGGAAGTTAAGGAACATGAAAATGTTTGCTTATTATGTATGGTTTAATAAGGAGTTATCACCTTTCTTCCTCCTTATTGCTATATACGAATATACTCTCCCTCCTTGTCCCATATTATGTGTCACAAGACCCCACCAGCTGCTGTCCAATTAAACAAATGCATTATAATGTTATTTTAATCATTTAAATACCGATTTTGACGGTTTTTCCTCAGAGCTAACGCGTATCGATACTTATATCGATTCCTACTAAAGTCGACGTCCCGGATGTCATGGAACTCTCCGTTTAGTCAAACTCAACTTCAAAATTCGTAGTTGACAAATCGTCGCTCCAAAGTGTGTTTGGGCTAAATTTAAGATAATATTATATCTAATAAAGTTCCAAGAGTAGAGATTTGACTGTATGTGATATTTTACGTCATGAAACTTCCAAGTTCATATATCTATAAATAAGAGCATTGTAAAAGAGAATGGTGGATATATAAAAATATTATGAGGCATGTCTCATTTTCGTGACACATTTAAAAATATTATGAGACATGTCTCATTTTCGTGACACATTTTCGTGATTACAGTCTATCCTGCCTAATTTCGACGTTTTGGACTCAAATACGCAGACCGCGTCTCTAAATTCCGCTCCAAACTCAAACTCATATTTGTAAGTCATCCCTCAAAATTAATTAGAATTAATTCCATCCTTAACCAATTTAAATAATTGGCCCAACCAGTAATAACCATTAAACCTTATAATAACCATAATAAAAATATAATTCATCTAAAAATAATCTTATCATTTAACATATAATGAAAAAATAAATAATATAGAAGAGAATCTAAAAATAATTGCCCATCAACATAAGAACTTTTTTTCATTTATAATAAGTTTGTTTATTGAAATTGTTTAATTATACCAAGTCCAAAATCTAGGATATTATTAAAACGCATGCATGTGAGGATATTCCAATGTAATAATAAAGACGGAATCAGTCCCGGCGTAAAAACGCATGAGCATGGATATTCCAAATGTAATAGTAAGGACGGAATAATAGAAGAATGTCTCCAAGTATAGGGTAGATCACAGATACAAAAGTTATTCCAATGTAATAATAGTTAAATGGAATAACAACGATTCTATTCATGAATAAGAAAAGAATAACACCCTCACCTAGTAAAAGAACCGAATAAAAGAGTAGTTAAGTGCGTAAATCTTTTCTTCTTTCTCTTTATAATTTTCTCTCTAGAGTTTCAAATTGGATTCGTAAGAAAATAATGAAGGAATGAGCTTTATTTATAGAAAAATGGACCGTATATAGTAACTAACTCATGAACGGTCAGATTGATTTACTTTAATCGATGGTCCATATTTAAAGCAAAATCTTTTAAATAAAATATAATATATTCTATTTATAATCTAATAAAGCGAATAACTTTATAAAAGATTTTACTATGCAAACACTACGCAGCCTACTATGCATAATAAAATATAATATATTCTAATTATAGAATAACTTTATAAAAGTATTATGTTTTATATAAAAAAATTTCTCGTATTATTACATTAATAATACCAACAAAACCGAGTGACTTATCACGTAAGCATCAATAATCAATACTGGTGTGCTACTATGCAACCCGCAGCATTATTCATTTCTTTTAACACCGGTGTTTCAACGATTAACGGTAAAACTTCCGCCGTTATTTTCATAAAAAGTATTTTTGTCGTTTTCTCAATCGACAATAATTCCGTTGTAGGGTCCACCAATGATTGTGCCGATTGTACTAATATTCCCCGTTAAAACGAATATTCCCAACCAATCGAATATTATATAACAACTTGCGTACTTTTGCAAAATTTATAAATATTACCCACAACTATTATATCAATTTCACTCCATAATATTCAAAAATAATATTGATAGAAAATTCATCTTTATTCAAAAGTTGGGGTTTTACAATCTCCCTTCTTATGAAATTTCACCTCGAAATTAGGGTGCATTACGGTATCTTTGAACGGTGAAGATACATCGACTTCATTTCAGATTCTAATTCTTGAGGTATAACCTTTGAGTGTTGAATACGATTCTTCTTATCCAAGATTTTAACACGTATCTCCTCAAACGTTAAATCATCCGCTATCTTGTCCGGTTCTAAATTAATATTGTGGTTCGGGCCGTCCACATATTTACGTAACATCGATACGTTAAAAATGTTATGAACAAGCGACATACTTGGCGGTAAAACGAGTCTATAGGCCATAGTTCCTACTTCATCGAGGATTTCAAATGGGCCAATTAAATTGAGGGTTGAGATTTCCTCTCTTCGTCGATTCATGCTTCTAGAATAACGCCCTCTTGAACCTTCTTCTTCACATTTATCACTCGGGTGTGTGTAGCTGAGCTGGCTTTAACTTTATCGATTAAAGTCGATTCTACTCAGATATTCGTTATCTTCACTTGGGTTCCTAGAGTCTTTAACTCTATCTTCATCATTTGTAAGTCGTATGAAATGGGCCTTTGTGTTAACAACATCGCACTCATAAACGCATACGATCTTCTACTCAACGCGTCAGCTACCACGTTTGCTTTCCCACGATGGTATTGAATGGTACGATTGTAATCTTCAATAGCTCGAGCCAACGTCTTTGGCGCATGTTACGTTCATTTTAGTTGAAGAAATATTTGAGGGTTTAAGAAATGGGTTTTGTACCGGGGTTAATACAAAATTCGATTTCATGCTCTAGGGGTAGGCTAAGAAGTCTTCAAGAATACGTCAGGAAATTTATTAACAATAGAAATATCATTCAAACTGTGACCCTCATCCAAGACTTGGATAACACGTCACATTGATACCTATCAACTTGCCATCGTCATTCACGACGTTGCCATCTAAAGTCCTCAAGCCGGTGCATTCCACACAAGAAAGTCAACAACGAAAGGACCGGGGCTCTTTACTTATGGCTTGATATGACAATGATTGACTTTAGTGGTTTGGTTTCTTGAATTCGCATAACATGTTGGTTAGGAATATGAAAGCTAACAACCTTACAAAAAGCATGATGAGTAGTTAACCAATCGATTCCTAAAATCGCATCAAAGGCAAGTATTTTCAAAGAGACAAGATCAACACGTAACGTGAAAGTGTTGATTTAAACAAGATTTATAAATAATGGAGGTAACGAAGCTTTCTCCGAACTGAGTTTAAAGCAGATATATCAAAGTCTAACTTCTCCTAATTAACTTCAAACATTGAACACAACTAGGTGAAATAAAAAGAGTGAGTAGAACCCAGATTCAACACGGTATAGACTTCGCAAGAGTTTATGACTAACATACTCGTGATAATTTTATTCGGGTTCCTTGTCATGAAAAAAAATGCTCTTTCTTAAACCATCGGCTTTAGCTTATGCGGGACATCCTTTGGCATCACTATCCCAAATTGGACTTGACTTCACCATACGACAAAATCGAGCTAGGTGACCTCTTCCGCAATTAAAACACGTTTTGGATTCTTTGCGTCTGATTTGGATGGAAGTGTCCCTCCTGTCGCATTTGAAACATACGACCGGTGGTCGTCTTCTTCTTCCTTTGAAACAGTCTTTGGTCTTAAGCGTCTTTACGTCATTGTTGAACCTTCTCTTCTTGAAATGTATATTCTTATTATTTTGGCCATGATTACTACCGAAGTGGTTACCATTTCTGACATGTTGATTCCCTCCATACTTATTATCACCACTTTGATGACTGTTATCACCGGTATTATCATTTTGCCGGCTGCTTTCTTTTGGTTGCGTTGACTCGTTATCGCGCTCCACCAACTGAGCCCTATTTACAACATCTAATTACAAACACAGTTTATGAGAAATAAGATGTTGACGTATCTCCGGCTTCAAACCTCTTAAAACATTCGCGCCATTTCTCTTCATTATCCACCAAGTGGGACATAAAACGGGATAACTCGCAATTTTTTCTCGTATGCGACACGGTCATATTATTTTGCTCAATTTGATAAACTCCACCTCCTTCATGTGACGAATACTTTCGGAAAGTATTTGTCGTTGAATGACTCTTGGAACTTCTCCCAAGACATCTTGAAGACTGGCAGTCGACTACGTTTCTTCGATTCCCACCAAGTCTGCCTCTCCGCGCAACATAAAGGCGGCAAAGGGAACTTTTTACTCCTCGGAGCATCCCAAGACATCAAATATCTTGGTGATCTGCTTTATCAATGCTTCCGCCATAAGTGGTTTTGGCTCTCCCTTAAACTCCGGTGGTCCTAGCTCCTTGAATCATTTAAGCGGTGACCGCCGAGAGTTTTCAAGTGTTTCCACCTACATTTGGGGACAGAACCGCTCTACTTTCTTTGTTGCATGAATTGCATAAAGCCTCTGAACAATCCATTATTCATCATTTGGTCAGTGTTGTTATTTGCATGAGGATTGTCGCCTTCCTGATGCATATTCTCCTGATTATTGATATGTGGAGACTCAACGGTCTCTTGTGCTCCATTGCTATTCTAAACATTTTCGGATGTCATTTTCAGATACTGCCACAAAACAAAGGTTAATTGACATGTAACATAATATCTCTAAACTCTGACCAACCAATTTAAATACAAAATAAATTTAAGTAGGTCCTACTAGCGAAGGAATTTCCCGTCTCTCCCCTCCTAGTTCTAGTTTCACCTCTTAGCTAGGGATCATATCCCTAAGCTTTGATACCAACCGTGGACGCCCCAAAATTAGGTATACATCACCCATCTTGAGTCGCCTTGATACATGGTACATAATTCAAATACAACTTAATAATACAACCGCTTGGATGCAATAATATGACAAAACATAAAATTGTGAGTTTGAATACAAATATTGTCTACTAGAGAGTATACAAACTCAAAAGGAGTCCTCATTACAATTATTATAACACTATTTCACGTAATAGTGAGGACTACTAATGCACCATCTAGGACCATCACTCCGTTCCCCAGACTAAGTCCCAACTATATTCTCATTTCCTGAAGAGAACAGTGAAAGAAAGGGTGAGCTCAACTAGCCTAGTAAGAAATATTATGACTAAGATAATGCAGAATAAATTATCATTAGCCTTAAATAGTGTTAAACTGATACAATATAACAAACATCAAGTTTAACTGCAGCGGAACAAACAATCTATTAAAAGAGTTAAGTAGAGAATAAAATCTATTATCTTTTATAGTTTAAAAGGTTTTTCGTCACTTTTATCGCTGGGACTCAACTTAATAAATAATCCACATCATCAAATCATCCCTGCACTACAGGCCAAGGATATTCTTTAGTATCACGACCATAGCCATAATCATACAAAAAACTGTTCATCAATGTACTACGGGCCAATGAGGTCTTTTTCAACATCATTTGTAACATTACGGTCATGATTACACCGCATAATCCCTGGTCATAATCATACCAAGTCCATTTATGCACTACAGGCCACATATGACTTTCAACATAATATAAACATGAGGATGATGACAATGATATAAGAATTCAATAAAACAAGTTCAAGAATTAATTTATCCATGAACCAATAACGTCCAAATTGTCAACATGACATCTTTGCAGAGAGTAAAATTCAAGAATGCTCAGAAGAATATTTCCATGGAAAGATACTAGATGAAGCGCAAATATCAAGGATATTCCACTACTTTCATGGAGTATAGAAGTCAAAATTTTAACCAACTGAGTATAATAAAGAATGGAATAATAAAAGAAATCACCATGCTTGCGGTACTTCACATAGACAGGTTATTCCAACAGAATACTAAATAACGGAACTTGTGTCAAGAAATTGCACCGGATGGGATGTTCCAACAGAATAATAAAGAATGGAATAACAACAGAAATCACCATGCATGCGGTACTTCGCATAGACAAGGTTATTCCAATAGAATACTAATAAGGATTGGAATCGGTCCCACAGAAAAGCGCATGCACAAGATATTCCAATGTAATAATAATAAAGATGGAACCGGTCCGGTAGTAAAAACGATAGATGTGATATTCCAACAAAATAATAAAGACGGAATCAGGTCCGACGTAAAACGCACAGACATGATATTCCAACAGAATAATAAGGACGAAATAATAGAAGAATGTCACCAAGTATAGGGTAGACCGCGTATACAGGTTATTCCAACAGAATAATAAGCAATGGAATAACAACAGTTCTCTTCATGAATAAGAAAGAATAACACCCCTTACCGTAAAAGAACTGAATATAAGAGTAGTTAAGTAGCAGAAATCTTTTCTTCTTTCTCTCTATAATTTTCTCTCTCTAGAGTTTCAGTGAATTCGTAAGAAAATAATGAAGGAATGAGCTTCTATTTATAAAAATGGACTGCATAGTAACTAACTTATGAACAGTCCAGATTGATTTACTTTAATCTGACGGTCCATATTTAAAGCAAAATCTTTTAAATAAAATATAATATATTGTATTTATAATCTAATAAAACGAATAACTTTATAAAAGATTTTACTATGTAAACACTTATGCAGGCACTATGCAAACACTATGCATAATAAAATATAATATATTCTAATTATAGAATAACTTTATAAAAGTATTCTGTTTTATATAAAAAGATTTTATGTATTATTACATTAATAATACCAACAAAACTGAGTGACTTATCACGTAAGCATCAATAATCAATACCGTGTGCTACTATGCAATCACGCGTATTACTGTACTTTTAACACCGGGTGTTTCAACAGTTAACGGTAAAACTTCCGCCATTATTTTCATAAAGTATTTTTGTTGTTTTCTCAATCCGACAATAATTCCGTTGTGGGGTCCACCAATGATTGTTCCGTTGTACGAATATTCCCTGTTAAAATAAATATTCCCCGACCAATCGAATATTATACAACAACTTGCGTACTTTGCAAAATTTATAAACATTACCCACAACTATTATATCAATTTCACTCCATAATTTTCAAAAATAATATTTATAGAAAATTCATCTTTATTCAAAAAGTTGGGGTTTTACACAATACATTACACACTATTCCCCAAGGTCGAGTAACCTTAACTTATACACAAATCATAACTTTTCTAACATATAACATTATTATCAAACTATACTATTACAAAACTAATCGCGCATATTAACTTCAAGCTGGATCTGTCTTTAACCTTTCCTTGTATCCGACACATTCACCTTAATCTGCAATGTTTTATCATGATATAGCAAGGGTGGGCATGAAAGTTGCCCAACAAGTTTAAATTTAAAAATATAACGATATATCACGATTGAAATGATTTGAATAATTGGCTGGCTATAATTCAACAATATAATTGTGAACTAGCAGGAACAAATTTATGACTGAACAAGTATTATACATGAACAAATATATCTGAACCAACTGGTAATGAAGGTGATCAGCCTTTCATACCTGACTTATACATGCAATATGTAAAGAGTACAATTCATGGAAACCAGCAATGATTAACCATAAGCTTATCTGAATGAAACACTCTTAGTAGAGTTAAGTAAAAATAAACTTGCCAGAACCGTTTAATTACCGCTACGCAATTTATATCGCTTTATCCGAAGACCTAATATTAGTAATATAGATCTCCAATATTAAAATAATATTATCATAATATAATATAATATAATATATATATATATATATATATATATATATATATATATATATATATAACACACACACACACACACATACATACATACACGTAATAACCTACACATCTACATATACCCTATCACATAAAACAAAGACATAAAACTTAGCATCAAGTCAGACTATTTAAGTCCGAGTTGAAACCGACATAATTCTAACATCCCGACGGTCTAGTCGGATAATTGACGAGTTTAAGTTCAATTAAACTCTGGCAAAACACTTAACAGTATCTTAGACAATTTTCTAAGTAGTCAAAATAATTTTCATAAGTTCGTAATAATTTTTAAATAATTATTACTATTTATCTTGAATTTTCAATCATTAAAATCATATTTAAATAAATTAAATACCACATAATTACTTTATCATTAATATTTATTTATTATCAAATATTAATGAAATATATGTCATAATATTATAATATATTTATAATATATCAAATATTTTAATAATTTAAAATCACCTTTATATGATTTTTTAAACAATTAAATTCATTATCCGATAATTGCTATTAATATTAAAATATTAATATTTTCATGACAAAATATCAAAAGTTATATTTTATAACTTAAAATATTTTCATAACACTTAAATCATTTTTTATATGATTTATAAATCATTAATTCTAGTTTTCCATCATTTATTTAATATATTTATTAAATAAACTAAATATCATTAATATTGATTAATTAATGAATTTCATCACAAAATATTAAAAGTTACTAAAAATAACTTAAAATATTTTATTATACCATAATATGATTTTTCATGATTTTTCATGTATTTAAATCATTTTTAAATAATTTATTTAATATTATAATTAAATAAATTAAATACCATTTATATTCCATAAATATTAAATATTTATGAAATATACTTAAATAATTAAAAACTATTTTTTAGAATTTAAAATAATTTTTCAAAATTTATTTAGTATTTTTAATAATTAAAAACCATTTTTTTCTATTTTTAAATAATTTCCAGAAAATAAGAAATTAAATAAATTCAAAACCATCGCTAAAGGGCCCTATAGCGACAGACCCGTCGCTATAGGTGTTCTTGGGCTGTTCTTGAAGAAACCCAGAACTTTATCGCCAGCAACCAGTTGCTTAGTTTGACCGTTAACAATTTCTTGGATAAGTCGTTTCTGGATTTACTAAGGTGTTATAATTATAGTGCTCATGTAATATTACAAGTTGAATCAAGTATCATGGTCATACAATATCAGATCCGAGAGCTCTAAGCTTCTAAACCTTTCGATAACATCGTTCTTCATTTCGGGTTTTCGAGAGAAAATGAAGAAACGATCGAGGGTACTAGTTTTCGATCCTCATATCTTGGATCATGTAACTTGTTTGGGTGAAATATTGGTTCAGTACTGCAGACCACATGTCAGGGCACAATCTTATAGCAACCGATCATCATAACAACAAAGAAATCAACAGATTAGGGATGGTCAAACCATACTAAAAATTTTGGCTCTTGAAGGTTCTGGGTTTCCCAGAAACCTTCTTAAGGCGAATCGGTCAACGCACTTTGACCATGATTATAAACGATTCTATTAAGGATTTGAGTGAAATTAAAGCTTCAGTATGTAGTCTTAATGTCAGGATATAACAACAACACAATAACGTGGCCAAAACATATAACAGAAGCAAGATCCAAGGCCTGAAAAATCGTTGTCAGAAATATCTGGGTTTCTGGGTTACCTAGAAACCAGATTTCGTGAATGGTCAACGACGTTTGACTGCTCATATCTTTTAATCTACTAATGATCTGGCCTTGTTTCTAGCTTCATATCAAAGTCCTAATGACATAGAACACATATATAACACAAAATACACCTTAAATCAAACATACACAAATATATGGCCTCTGACATATGACTGTCAGGCCATTTTTTTTTTCCAGATTTCCAGATTTTGAAAAATGCTAGATTCGAGGACTTTGATGTTATGGATCTATGATCCAACAATCCAGATCTCTAAATGGCACCTTATAACACATATCTAACCAACAACTAACATCAAAACACAAGATTTACGAAAATTTGGGTTTATACCTTTTCTATCTTTGATCCTTGATTTCTGACTTCTTGATCTGTTATTGGAAAGCTAAAGGTTGATTCTAGCTTTGATTCTCACACACACACACACACTCTCTCTCTCTCTAATTTCTGAAAATGAAGAGAGAGAATAGGTTTGGAGAAATGAAAAAGTAAAGTAAGCTTTCTTATTTTTAAATCTTTGATTTTTTTTTGTATACAATGTATCTAATGTTGTAAGTTGGCACTTAAAATCTGATCTTGGGAGATTTTATCACATGGCTAGGGTTAAGTTTTGGTGAACCACTCTCCTAAAGTGGCCTACACACCAACTTATTAAAATAAATACAAAAAGGGCATTCTAGTCTTTTTGTATTTAATTTTAATAGCATTTTTGTCATTTGACCAAACCCTTAAGGTTTAGCATTTGGTTTAGGGTTTTGACATTTTTAGGGTTTAGGGTTTGTAATTTAATTTTTTAAAATTTCTAATTTAGGTTTTAAAAATAGAAAATTAATATTTCTAAATTATAATTAGAATTTTCTAATTATATTAAAATTTCTTAATCATACTTAAATCTTTCTAATTAGGATTAGCATTTCCTAATTACCATCGCTAATTAAGCAATTAGGGTTAAAATGGTCATTAGGGTTTATAAACCACTAATTAGGGTTTCTAACATAAAAATAATTTTCTAAATTAGAAATTAGATTTCGTAATTAGATTAGGGTTTTCTAATTACTTAAGTTGAAAATTAGAATTAATATATCCTAATTAACATTAAAAGTATTAAATTAACACTTAGGTTTTTCCCTATTCACAAATTAGGGTTTCAAATCCGTAATTAGAGTTTCAAATTCGAAATTAGGGTTTTGTAACCAATTTGTTAAGATTAACCCTAATTAATCCGATAATTATTTAAACTTACGCCATTAAGTTCCTGGTTTAGGGTTTCATGCATCGAATTTAGGGTTTTGAATTTTAAATCGAAATTAGGATTTCCGTAACCCAAGGTTTGAGGGTTTCTTATAATTAAGTAAGAATTTTCTAGAAACGTTGACGTTCTTAATATATATTTAGGGTTTGTTACAGATATCATTTATCTGGTCAACCCTTGACCCTTAACCACAAACTGTACACATATAGACAGAACATAAACGCTTATTCCCTTAATCCTGAATAATTCACTTAAATCTTTCACAGAATTTTGAAATCCTCAAAATTCTTTCTTAAAAATATTAAACGCATACACTTATTTTCTGTTTAGGTTCTAATTTTGAACCTTAAATCAATTAATTAAAATATTAAAAATAATCAAATTCTCGGGTTGTCACATGCAGAGCACAATAAACCTCAAAATAAGTAAACCAAATCATTGATAACTTCAAAATATTAATAGTGGTGATCCATTAATAAATTACTAAATATAATTCTCCAAACAGAGTTAAAATAATTAAAACTTAAAATCGAATCAACTTAGATGGTCAAAGGCAACTCTCTCATCACACTAGCCCTGAATTACCCCTACAAACCTGTCAGAAGAAAAATATAGCATGAGACAATTGCCCATTACGTATAAAGATAATACAAAGATGTATAACTAAAATACGAAATCAACTAAAGAAACATACTTAACAAAGCCTTAATGTGACGCCGCCAAAATAGGTATACATCACCCATCTTGAGTCGCCAAATACATGATACAAAATTCAAAATACAACTTAATTATACAACAGTCGTGTAAAATACGGCAAAACATAATCTAAGAGTTTTTAATAAGAATATTGTCATCTAGACAATATACAAACTCAATGGAGTCCTCATTACATTTATTGTCACACTATTTAACAGAATAGTGAGGACTACTAATGCTATCATCTGGACCGTCACTCCGTTCGCCGACTTGTCCCGACTACGTTCTCATTTCCTGAAGAGAATAGTGAAAGAAAGGGTGAACTCAACTAACCTAGTAAGAAATATTATGACTAAGATAATGCAGAATAATTTATCGTTAGCCTTCAACAATGTTAAACTGATAAAATATAACAAACATCAAGTTTAACTGCAGCGGAACAAGTAATCCATTAGAAGAGTCAAGTAGAGAATAAAATCTACTATCTTCTATGATTTAAAAGGTTTTTCATCACTTTTATCACTGAGACTCAGCTTAATAAATAAACCACATCATCCCTGAACTACAGCCAAGGATATTCATTAGTATCATGACCACAGATTTTCCATGCACTACGGGCCAAGGATATTCATGTATTGATCAATGGTCATGATCATGCCAACAACTGTCCATCAATGCACTACGAGTCAATGAGGACTTTTTCCACATCATTTGTAACATTACGGTCATGATTACACCGAATAATCCCTGGTCATAATCATACCAAGTCCATCTATCCACTACAGGCCACAGATGACTTTCAACATAATATAAACATGAGGATGATGGCAATGATATAAGAATTCAATAAAATAAGTTCAAGAATTAATTTATCCAGGAATTAATAATGTCCAAATTGTCAACATGATATTTCTTTGTAGAGTAAAACTCAAGAATGCTCAGAAGAATATTTCCATGAAAAGATACTGGATGAAGTGTAAATAACAAGGATATTCCACTAATTTCATGGAGTATAGAAGTCAAAACTTTACCAAACTGAGTATAATAAAGAATAATGAAATAACAAAAAAAATCACCAGGCATACGATAGACAGCACAGACATGTTATTCTAATAGAATAATAAATAACGGAACCAGGTCATGCGTAAACGCACAGACATGATGTTCCAACAGAATAATAAATAACGGAACTAGGTCATGCATAAAGCACAGACAGGTTGTTGCAACAGAATAATAAATAACGGAACCAGGTCATGCATAAAACACAGACATGTTGTTCCAAAAGAATAATAAATAACGGAACCAGGTCATACATAAAGCACAGACAGGATGTTACAACAGAATAATAAATAATGGAATAACAGAAGAATTTCACCATGTATGCGGTAGTTCGCATAGACAGGTTATTCCAACATAATAATAAAGAATGGAATAACAGAAGTTCTCTTCATGAAGATGAAAGAAAGAAAAAATACCCCTTGCCTTAGAAAAACTGGATACTAGAATAGTGAGGTAGCAGACTTCTCTTCTTCTTTCTCTCTATAATTTCACTCTATAATAATTGCTCTAAAAATTTTGTGAATTGGTGAGAAATGAAGGAAGAATGAGCTTCTATTTATAGGAAAATATAGTTTCGATAATTGCATGTTTTGGGGCTCGAAATATTACAGTACAATACCTCCAACTTTTCTTTCATTTTTAATTTAGTCTTGCAAGTATTATCAAACTTGCACCACCTCCCCTAATAGTAAATAATGTGAATCAATAGTTCAATCATGTGAATTAATAGTATAATCATGTGAAAAATACGAATTACAGTATAGTACCTCTATTTATACCTCCATTTTTAACTTAGTCATGCAAGTATTATCAATCTTGCACCAACTCCCCTAATAGTACATAAATGTGATTCAATAGTACACACATGTGAACAAATAGTTATATAAGCATGTGAATTAGTAACAATTAATTGCTCAATTATCATCGAAATAGATGTCGATTTCCACTAACACTAATAATCCCAACACAATGGAACTATCAAATTCATCTTTAATCAAAACGAACTTATTCATTATTAATATTATAACTCACAATATTTAACAACCGGATCGTTTACGAGGAAGAGGGGCTTTCGATAATGTTTTTTCCTTATTGGCGGCGCAATTAGGTGACCAAACCTCTTCTTGATGAACTTTTAGACATTGTAAATATTGCAATTTAATAATATGAATAACTTTGTCGTCTCAATTATTGATTTAATAATATATCATATAACGCATGATAATCTTTGTGACAATAATCGAATCAATAATATGGGAGATATGATGCAAAGCAATTATTGTAGTAATAATTGAGTATAACCGAGTGACTTCTCACGTAAGCATCAATAATCAATCTGGTAGTGCTACTATGCAACCACGCGTAGACATTGTACTTTTACTACCGGTAGTTCAACGTTTTTTAATTGTAACACTTTCGCCGTTATTTTTATAAAAAGATAATTATGTCATTTTTTAACTACGATAATACTTCTATTATGGGGTCCACCAATGATTGTTCCGTCGTACGAATATTCCCTGTTAAAACGAATATTCCCCGACCAATCGAATATTATATAACCACTTTCTTACTTTGCAAAATTTGTAAATATTACCCACAACTATAACATTATATCAAATCCACAACATAATATTCAAAAATATATATCGAGAAAATTATTCTTTATTCATAAAAGTTGGGGTCTTACACTTAAGCTTAAAGAACGACAAAAATATGATATCCAAAGTCTGAATAGAATATATCCGAATCAACAGATTTAACGAAACAAACAAAAGAGTAAAAAATGAACTAAAGTAACTAACTCAATTAATTAAACTGAACAGAAACAAACAAAACTAATACAATGAAATAATAGGCTGAATCAAATGGCTGGGTGTTATTTCATACCGAGTGAACTCAAAAATATACAATGCTACACAAGCAAGTCAAAACAATGCCACACAAATAACTCAAAATAATGCCACACATGCAACCAAAATAATGCCACACAGGCAAATCACACATTGGATTACGAATCCAAATGTATGTAAATCGGATTAGTGTGTTTGGAACAACATCACAAATCCGCAGAACAAAAAACTAGGGTTAACCCATATGCCTCCCACAACAAAACACCAAATGACTCACTTCTTCCAGAGCCCAAACGGAGTCGTCGTGGACTGATGAGTGAGTTTTATACTTATAATTGAGTGTATTTGAGCTTAATCTTTTGCTTAATTTTAAGTGTTTGTGTCTATTCATGCATTTTTTACGTTTTTTGTAGGAATTGGGACAAAAGTTACATGGATCGACGTTTGGGGTGGCTAGATTCGCATTTTGGCTTGCCATTTACATAGCAGTCACTTTAGAGCCAATTTGAGTATTTTTTTGGGCCTTATTTCGAAACACTCAAAGAATGAAAGTTGTATATCTACTTCTCTGCTTTCCGGAACATCTTGAATCATCAAAATTGGAGTTCGAACAAAGACTTTATGGCCATTTTCCCAAAGGACGTTGGAGCCGAAAATGTCAGAAAAAGTGGCGTGTGCAACGGGGCACCCAAACCAAGCCTATTACCAGTGGCCGAGGCGCTTAGGGGGCGAAGTTTTTGTTCAGTAGTACTTGGCCTTTGGCTACTGGGAAGAGTTTAGTTGAAGCTTGGACGCGCGTTTTGGGGCGAATTTTTACACCTTTTTGACTCAAAATTGGATTAGGTTTGTTTCTAAGCTAAAAATTGGACTTGTAACCTATAAATACATGATGTAAGGCATAAAATAAAGGGGAATACTATATTAGATTAGAGATACACTCCATTAGATTAGAACATAACCATAGTTCTTATTAGTTTTGGAGATTGAAGCAACTTGGAGATCATTGAAGATCAAGAACAGAAGCAAGAGGGGAGCATCAGATTTGCTGAAAACAGATTATATTCTCTTCTCTTATCATACTTTTATCTTTTAATGTCTATTCAGTTGTGGATTCTTGATTTTAATTCATTAATTATGAACTAACTCTTTTATTAAGATTTCAATTGAACCTTTTATGTCTATGAATTAATTATTTGATTTATTCCAATTATTTATGTCAAGGTGAATTGTTTATCTTGTCTTGTACTTATTTCTTAATTATTTGATCAATAATTACCTTGTTACTCTAGAAAGAATTGAAAGAGGAATTCTAGGGTTAGAACTGAGCATGATAACATGTGACTTAGTTATTTGCACAGTGAATAATTAGGTTTGTGAATAGAATAGAAATATCTATTCGCCGCATGTAACACATAAGGAATTGGGATTAGAAGGAGTTTAATTCAATTGTTTTGCATAGGAATATAGCAAGATTAATCCAGATTAAATAGAAGGCAATTGATCACTTGGAAAAGGACTTTTGGCATTTGAGAATTCCTGTTAACAATTCAGTAGACATAATAATTTGGATAATTGATTTATAGTTCATAATTGGGGATATTGAAGTCTTAATCTTTATTTATTTGAATTAATTTTAGAGTAATCTAGTTTTAATTGATTAATTTAGTTTTCTTAATTAGAAAAATCACAATTTATGGTTGTTTAAATAAAATTGATTTGATTAAGAGTTGGTACTTGGTAATTTTTATTAAATAATTTCTCGTGGGAACGATACTTTTCTTATCACTTCATTACTTGTTGATCATGTATACTTGCACGTATATTTTCATTGTGAAATTGATCAACATGGACTACTCACATCGCTACGAAAAGTGGTATGCCTCTCGTGCGAAGACGACATAGCTGTGGTACCCTCCACAAGTTGTTAGCTCAAGTATACCCTATAGATCAATCTACAAAATGTAAGTCAAAAAGGGGGTTCAAATCACAATGCTTACATGACCATACTCCAAACGACATCGAATTATCAAATATGAACATACCCAATTATCACAAGATATCAACGATTAAAACAACTCCAGAATGTTAACGAAAATATACAAAGAATGATACAAACGAATAAAGTATCCAAAACATATTGACATGAGCAACTAGTTCAAAGAGTACAAATATGAGTTAGTACCAACGCCAACATGAAACTATCATATTAATTTCACACGGAACAATTATGTGAAATAATATCCAAATTTGAAACAGATACCAAAACGAATTAATAAATTTAACAAGATTATCGTTGAAGAAGTACGAAATTCGTACCTTAATATAGTAACAAAATAATTCACCGAAGCCAAATATCATCCGTTAGACTCCCTCAGTTTGATCTAATTATCAAAATAAAATACAATACATCTAATTAAATTATTAACTTATATGTAAGACCCCAACTTTTTATAAATAAAATCGAATTTTCTCTAATTATTATTGTGAATAATAAGGTGTTAATTTGATATAATGCTTTGGTTATGGGTGAAATATGAAAATTTTGCAAACTTAAACAAGTGGTTATAAAATATTCATTGTTGTCGGGGAATATTCGTTTGGTTGTGGAATATTCTTGTTGTCGAAAAATATTCTTACGACGGCGCAATCATTTGTGGGCCCCATAACAGAAAATGGTCGGATAAGAAAACGATAAGTTTGAGTTTTTATAAATAACGACGTAATTGTTATCGTTAACACTGTTGGAATACTCAGTGATTAAAATACAGTAATACGTGTGGTTGCACAGTAGCACACTATATTGCACAATATTTTTGAATTATTGACTCTTATGTAAGAAGGCACTACTCAATAATTGTTACAGTAATTAATGTTTAATATTTTATTTTATTGATTCAATAATTGCTTCGTTAATATTTTATATTATTGTTATTTCAATAATTGTCACTGCGCAGTATTTCCCATTATCAGATCAATAATTCATATTATTTGAATAATATTGTTAGATAGCATTATTGGCAATGTATAAGGAAGTCTTGTCTAGGAAAGGGATTTGGTCACCTAATTGCGCGCCAATAAGGAGAAATCTTTATCAGAAAGTCCCTTCTTTCCTGGGAACGACCTGGTTGTCATTATTGTGATTCTGTAATATTATTTATGAATAATTAATTATTGATTTATATGATAAGGAAATATTTATTTTATGTGGTTATAAATGATGGAATTAATGTTGAGGTATTTTATCAATTATTTTATCTAAATGAAGGTATTAAAATAAATCGTATGTGGATTTGGGCATTTTACATTTGGAATTTGTAAAATCTTTCTTCTACAAAGTTGTAGAGAATTTAATTTTCAATGGAATAGAAATAAAATTCTTATTTTTATGATAAAATGGCTATTTATTATAAATTATTAAATTTTTAGAAATAAATGTTTTATTAAAAAAATGGGTGGCCCCACTTTTGGTTGGTGAAAAAATGTGCTAAAATTTTATTTCAAAAATGGTGGGTGTGAATAGTAGCGAGTAAAGCCATCGGTAGCAAAGTTAGTCTATATGGCGTTGCTTCTAATCATTTTTCTATAAATAGGTGCTTAGTTAGAATTGAAAATCACACTAGAATCATAAGTTTTTCTCTCTATATTATCGAGGCGTATTTTGTTAGAATTTAGATACTTTGTGAGTTGCTATTATCCATGCAAGTTTCTTTCAAATTTTATATACGATATTTGATTAAAAGTATGTTCTTTTGAGGTAAGGGATGTTATTTTCTTCAGAATGATGTTATTCTGTCAATATCATTATATCAAAATATTGGTATGAATTTTATTGTGGAATTTCTACCTTTTTATGTCAGGGTTACTATTCACGTATATGGCACTATTCACATATACGACACTATTCCCGAATACGATACTATTCACAGAAAAAATGAAAATTTCTTTTTCTTTGTCCAAGTTATCTATTATGGTTACTATCTTTGATTGTATCTATGTTTTGATCTTCATTCTTGAATTTTGCTCCACAATTGATTATTATAAGATATTTTTGAACTTGGATAAAATAAAGTACGAATCCCTAATCTATGATCTTTTACCTCACTGGATTCGTTTTTTAAAGATATTTTTCACCATCCTCAGTCCTAAATGATGATATTACTTTATATCTTTGGCCTGTAGTGCAAAGATGAATGATTAATCGATGAATATCTTGGCCCGTAGTGCAAAAGATGAACATGTGTGTTGAGATGAACATGACCCAATGGTGTGATACAAATGAATATCTTTTGTCTCAGTAGTGCAAAGATGAATATTTGATTCAAGATGTATATTGATTGATGATATAGGGATAAAATATTGATGATGGACTTTTAAATCTTAGAAGATAGTATAATTCATTCTCTACTTGACTCTTCTAATGGATTGCTATTTCCGCTGCAGTTGTTGATCTAAAACTTGTTGTCTATAATATTCTATCAGATTTTTCCCCGTTGAAGACTAATGATAATTTGTTGTATATTATCTTAGTCATAATATTCTTTACTGGGCCAGTTGAGCTCACCCTTTTCCTTTTTGTTCCATTTTTCTTCTCAGGAGGTGAGAATATAGCAGGAACTAGCCGGGGTATAGAGTGATCGTTTAGGATAGTTGTTTTAGTAGTCCTTACTATTTTGTAAAATAGTGTATCAATAATTGTAACGAGTACTCCTTTTGAGTTTGTATACTGTTTGTTAGACAATATTTGTATTTAAACTTACAGTATATGTGTTATCGTATTTTGCACGACAATTGTATTACTGGAGTTGTATTTGTTTCTGTACCATGTATTTGGCGACTCAGAATGGGTGATGTATCAGAGCTTACAAATATGGTCAATGTGACTTGATATAATAATATATATATTTCTTATGCTACGTTTGGATTGAAGTAATGAATGTGAGAATGAAATGACTCATCAATATGAAATGAAAAAATTGTGTTTAGTTGCGATGAGAATGGATTGAAAACATTCTTATTCCTTTTAAATTTATAAATTTTATATATGAAATAATTAATTCTCATTTCTCTCTCTATTTTATTCCTTCAATCCGAACTTAGCTAGCATTAATGTAGTAATGATGTTGAAAGCTACGTTATTGGTTGGGAATGATTGCTTATGAGGGGAATGAATATGAGGGATCTATGGAGCAATGTACTATGTATAAAATGATAAAGAAATGGGATGGTGGAGGGGTAGAGTTAGTCTCCACCGTCAAAATGGCATATTCTCTGTTCCATTTTGTTTAGGAATTAAGATTTTCTTGTCTCTATTTATATGCATTTCATCTTATTCTCGCCTTTTTATTTAATCGCTTTTAGTGGAGGTGGTTGTGATTTATTAGGAGGACATAAATGTTGACCCCATCAGCCATGCACCTTCCTTCATCTTTCTTAGCTTCTATTTCTTTATAATTGTTTGAGGGCGTCACAATTGGTATCAAAGCTTAGGGATATGGTGGCGGAGATCGGGAATAGAACTAGGAGGGAGAGACGAGTAATCCTTGTTAATTGTGTACCTAAGCTTAACCCATATGGTTAATATGTGATATGTTAATTTGTTAATTAACCCTTGTTTTGTGGCAGTATTTGAGAATGGCAGCTGGAAATATTAACAATGGAGTGAATGAGACCGTGAAGACACCTTTAATCACTACCCAAGGGAACGTGCAACAAGAAGGCATTATTCCTCTTGTAAACAACACTACTGAACAAATGATGAACGATGGGATGTTTAGAAGCTTTTTGCAGTTCATGCAGAATCAGACGAGGGAGACTCGTGTACAAAATACGGGTGGAAATGATAGCAATGCGCGACTTATCACAGCCAAGCAGTTCAAAGAGTTGGGACCACCAGAATTTGCGGGAAAACCAGATCCGATCAAGGCGAAAATGTAGGTTAAACAAATTACCAAGATATTTGATGTCTTGGGATGCACAGAGGAACAGAAGATTCCATTCTCCACCTTTATGTTCCGTGGTGATGCAGATTACTGGTGGGAATCTGTGAAGCATACCCAGTCTACCGCACTCAACATGTCTTGGGAAACGTTTTAGAATCTGTTTAACGACAAGTACTTTCCTGAAAGTATTCATCATATGAAGGAGGTAGAGTTTATTAGACTGTAATAAAACAACATGACGGTGTCCCAGTACGAAGCGAGGTTCGTAGAGTTATCCAGGTTTGCACCTCATTTGGTAGAGAATGAGGAACAAATGACGCAGATGTTTCTGAGAGGTCTAAAACCCGAGATTCGGCAATATCTTATCTCTCATAAATTTTCTATATATTCAGATGTTGTAAACATGGCTCAATTATTAGAGCGAGATAATGAGTATGTTTAATCAAGGGACCATAACCAGGGTCATATCGGTGGCAGCGGTCATCGGAGAAATGACAACCAGCGGGGAGGAAAACATTCGGACAAAAGCGGTAACCACTCTGGTGGTAATCATGGCCATGAAAATTGAAGAAGTGAGTCGGGAGGAGATTTCAAGAAGAGAAGGTACAATAATGACAACATAAAGACGTCAGCACAAACATCAACTATTTCTAGGGGAGGAGAACGAGCACCGGTCGTTTGTAATAAATACGGGAAAGAGGGACACATCAGCCCAAATTGCCCACAACAATCCAAGGTGTGTTATAACTGTGGAAAGGAAGGTCATATAGCTAGAGATAATCTTGTTGTGAAACCAAGTTCAACGGGGATGGTGACTCCAAAGGCTATCCCAGACAAGTCAAAGTCGGTGGTTCCTGGAAGGGCATTTGTCGTGACTGCCTAAAACGCGAGGAACCCAAACGAGGTGATCACGAGTAAGCTAATCATAAACTCTTGCGAAGTTTATACCTTATTAGATACCGGTTCTACCCAATCTTTTATCTCTCATGCTTGTGCTCAACGTTTGAGCTTGACTCCGGAGAAATTAGACCTTGACTTATCTGTTGAGACTCCGTTAGGAGACACTTTCATTACATCTACTGTTTATAAATCTTGCTTGATTCAAGTTGGAACCATCACATTACTTGCCGATCTTATTTCGTTGAAAATACTTGCATTTGATGTGATTTTAGGGATTGATTGGTTAACCACTCATCATGCTAAAATTGATTATTTTTGTAAGGTTGTTAGTTTTCATATTCCTAACCAACCTGTTATGCGAATTCAAACAACCAAACTACTAAAGTCAATCACTATCATATCAAGCCATAAAGCTATTCGTTTATTAAAAAATGGATGTCAAGCTTTCTTAGCCCATGTCACAGACTTGAACAAAAATACGTCAGATTTGAATAATATTTCTATTGTTAGTGAATTCCCTGACGTATTTCCTAAAGAACTTTCCAGTCTACCCCCAGAACGTGAAGTTGAATTCTTTATTGACCTTGAACCTGGTACAAAGCCCATTTATAAAACCCCATATCGAATGGCTCCTATTGAACTTCAGGAGTTAAAGGTCCAACTTTAGGAGTTGTTAGACATTGGTTTCATTCGTCCTAGTACATCTCCTTGGGGTGCTCCTATTTTATTCGTAAAGAAGAAACACGGGAGTATGCGACTTTGTATTGACTACCGGGAATTGAATCATGTCACCATCAAGAATAGGTATCCGCTACCTTGCATAGATGACTTGTTCGACCAGTTGCAAGGAGCACAATTCTTTTCAAAGATCAATCTTCGCTCTGGATATCATCAACTGAAGATTAAAACTGAGGATATTCGAAAGACTGCATTCAAAACTCGGTACGGGCATTATGAATTCTTAGTCATGCCTTTTGGATTGACTAATGCTCCTGTTTTTTTCACGGATATGATGAACCGTGTGTTTAAGGAATATTTGGATCAGTTCGTTGTTGTCTTTATTGATGACATCCTCATCTATTCCAAAAGCCATGAAGATCATGAGCGCCATTTGAAGTTGGTACTTCAAAGGCTTTGTGACAACAAGCTATATGCCAAGCTGAAGAAATACGAGTTCTGGCTTGAGGAAGTAGCATTCCTTAGGCACTTGGTGTCAAAACATGGAGTATCTGTTGACCCGACAAAGATTGAAGCAATACAAAGTTGGGAGCAACCGAAGTCAGTGACCGAAGTACGTAGCTTTTTGGGCTTAGCTGGTTACTATCGGAGATTCGTGGAAGGATTTTCTCGAATCGCTACTCCGTTAACTCAGCTAACTCGTATAGATACAAAATTTGGTTGGAGCGAGGATTGTGAGAAGAGTTTTCAAGAACTCAAGATGAGACTCATTTCGGCACCTGTTCTGACAATACAATCTGGTTCAGATGGATTTATTATCTACAGCGATGCTTCAGGCAAAGGGTTAGGATGTGTTCTCATGCAACATGGGAAAGTCATAGCCAATGCCTCATGATAACTCAAAGAATATGAGAGGAATTATTCTACTCATGATTTGGTGTTGGCAGCAGTCGTTTTCGCATTGAAGATCTGGAGACACTACCTGTATGGGGAGAAAGTGGAGATCTATACAGATCATAAAAGCCTTAAATATTTCTTCACCGAAAAGGAACTCAATATGTGGCAACGACTTTGGCTCGAGCTGTTGAAAGATTACGATCATACCATCCAATATCATCCTGGAAAACCAAACGTGGTAGCTGACGCTTTAAGTAGAAGATCATATGCGGGTATGCGTGCAATGTTGTTAACACAAAGGCCCATTTTGTATGACTTGCAAAGGATGGAGATAGAAGTAAAGGCTCCTAGTACCCCATATGATGATATCAAGCATACGAGTAGAACCGACTTTAATCGATAAAGTTAAAGCTTCTCAAGCTATGAACTTGAAGTTGATACGTATGAAGAAGAAAGTGCAAGAAGGTGTTATTCCAGAAGCAAGAATCGATGAAGACGGAATACTTCAAGTCAACTCCGGACTTTGCGTTCCTAATGATTCTGACTTGAAACATAGAATCATGATGAAGGCACACAACACACCGTTTTCAATCTATCTTGGGAGTTCCAAAATATATCATGATCTTCGACATACATTTTGGTGGAGCAATATGAAGAGAGAGGTCACGGAGTTTATCTCGAGGTGTTTAACTTGTCAACGTGTAAAGGCAGAACATCAAGTGCCAAAGGGACCATTGCAACCACTTGAGATTCTAAAAATGGAAGTGGGAACACATTACCATAGATTTCGTTATGGGTCTTCCCAAGGTTTCTCAAGGCATAGATGCAATTTGGGTCATTGTTGATAGATTAACCAAGTCTGCTCATTTCTTGCCTATACGGATGAATTATTCCCTTGAACGTCTTGCTCGTATGTAAGTGAATGAGATTATGACATTCCATGGCATGCCAGTGTCCATAGTTTCGAATCGTGACCCAAAATTCACTTCACAATTTTGGGATATCTTGCAGAAAGCTATGGGCACAGATTTACGATTCTGTTCAGCATACCATCCTCAAACGGACGGGCAATCAGAGAGAACTATTCAAACTCTTGAGGATCTATTATGACTATGTGTCATAGATTTCAAAGGGAGTTGGGATAAATAGCTACCATTGGTGGAATTCTCTTACAACAACAGTTATCAGGCAAGTATAGGTGTGGCTCCATTTGAAGAATTATATGGACAAAAGTGTCACTCTCCAGTATGTTGGGAGGAGGTGGGAGAAACAACGTTGTTGGGACTAGAGTTGGTACGAATGACTACATAGAAGATCCAAATGATTCGACAACGTATACAAATGACACATGATCGACAAAAGAGTTATGCAGATCTTCATCGAAAGGACGTGGAATTTAATATTGGGGATCATGTATTATTACGTATTGCTCCATGGAAGGGAGTTACAAGATTTGGGAAGAGAGAAAAGCTTAATCCATGATTTTTTGGTCAATTTGAGATTCTTGATCGAATAGGAAATGTGGCCTATAGACTGGCATTACCTCCAAGCATGTCTCTTGTTCATAATATTTTTCACATATCTATAATTCATAAATATGTGAAAGACCCGAACCACATTATTTAGTTTGAACCAGACGAGATAGCCGAAGATTTAACGTACGAGGATGTACCTGTTAAGATCTTGGATAGGAAAGAGCATGTCCTACGCACCAAGGTTATACCACAAGTAAAGGTTTTGTGGAGGAACCATGCTATTGAAGAAATGACCTGGGAGTTGGAATCAGAAATGAAAATGAGGTAACCTCACCTTTTTGAAACACCAGGTACATGCGTTAATTTCGAGGATGAAATTTCATAAGGAGGGGAGATTGTAAGACCTCAAACTTTTATAAATAAAATCGAATTTTCTTTAATTATTATTTTTAATAATAAGGTGTTAATTTGATATAATTCTTTGGTTATGGGTGAAATATGAAAATTTTGCAAAATTAAACAAGTGGTTATAAAATATTTATTGTTGTCGGGGAATATTCGTTTGTTCGTGGAATATTCTTCTTCGTTGGAGAATATTAAATGCATTGACGGTACAATCATTTCATGGGCCCCATAATGAGAAAATGGTGGGATGAAAAAAAACGACAAGTTTGAGTTTTTATAAATAGCGGCGTAGTTATTACCAATTAACATCTTGTTGGAATACCCTATTGGTTAAAATACTGATGTCGCATGGTTAAAGAATAATACCGGTATTGCACAGTATTTTTGAATTATTGATTCTTACGTAAGAAGGAACTACTCAATAATTGTTACAATAATTACTATTCAATATTTTATTTTATTGATTCAATAATTGCTTCGTTGATATTTTATATTATTGTTGTTTCAATAATTGTCACTGCACATTATGTCCTATTATCAGATCAATAATTTATATTATTTGAATAATGTTGTTAGATAACATTATTGGTATTGTATAAGAAAGTTCTGTCTAGGAAAGGGGTTTGGTCACCTAATTGCGCGCCAATAAGGAGAAATCTTTATTGGAAGGCCCCCTCTTTCTTGGGAACGACCTGGTTGTCATTATTGTGATTCTGTAATATTATTTATGAATAATTAATTATTAATTTATATGATAAGGAAATATTTATTTTATGTGGTTATAAATGATGAAATTAATGTTGAGGTATTTTATCAAGATTTTATGCGAATGAATGTATTAAAAAGTGTCCATATGTGGATTTGAGCATTTTTATTTGGAATTTGGAAAACCTTTTTTCTACAAAGTTATAGAGAATTTAATTTCCTATGGAATGAACATAAAATTCTTATTTTTCTGATAAAATGGCTATTTATTATGAATTATTGAAGTTTTGGAAATAAATATTTTTATTAAAAACATGGGTGGGCCCCACTTTTGATTGGTGAAAAAATGTGCTGAAAATTTATTTCAAAAATGGTTGGCGTGAATAGTAGCAGGTAAAGCCATCAGGTAGCAGGTTAGTCTGCTATGACGTTATAAGCATTTTCCTATAAATAGGGTGCTTAGTTAGAATTGAAAATCACACCAGAATCATAAGCTTTCTCTCTATATTATCGAGCGTATTTTGTGAGTATTTAGATACTTTGTGTGAGACCCCAGATTTTATGAATAAAGATTAAATTTCTCGAAATATTTTTTTGAATATTATGGTGTGGATTTGATATAATGTTATACTTGTGGGTAGTATTTATAAATTTTGAAAAGTATGCAAGTTGTTGTATAATATTCGATTGGTCGGGGAATATTCTTTTTGTCGGGGAATATCCGTATGACGGTACAATCATTGGTGGACCCATGAAGCGTAATTATTGTCGGATTGAGAAAACGATAAAAAATATTTTATGAAAATAATGGCGAAAGTTTTACCTGATTAATCTTGTTGAACTACTCGGTAGTAAAGAAACACGATGTACGCTGTGGTTGCATAGTAGCACACGTGATTAATTATTGATGCTTACATGATAAATCCCTCAGTTTTGTTGGTATTATTAATGTAATAATACATAAAATCTTTTTATATAAAATAGAATACTTTTATAAAGTTATTCTATAAAATAGAATATATTATATTCTATTATGCATAGTGTTGCATAAGGTATCGCATAGTATTTTGTATAGTAAAATCTTTTTATATAAAACATAATACTTTTATAAAGTTATCTGTTTTATTAGACAATAATTAGAATATATTATATTTTATTACGCATAGTGTTTCCATAAGGTTCTGCATAGTGTTTGCATAGTAAAATCTTTTATAAAGTTATTCGTTTTATTAGATTATAAATAGAATATATTATATTTTATTTAAAAGATTTTTCTTTAAATATGTGCCGTCAGATTAAAGTAAATCAATCTGGACCGTTCGTGAGTTAGTTCTTATGCGAGTCCATTTTTCTATAAATAGAAGCTCATTCCTTCATTATTTCTTACTTAATTCTTTGAAACTCTAGAGAGATAAACTATAGAGAGAAAGAAGAAAAGTATTCTGCTACTTCACTACTCATATATCCAGTACTCTTCTTCTTAAGGTAGGGAATATTATTTGTTGTACTCATAAGGAGTATTCTTTCTTATCCATGAAGAGAACTTCTGTTATTCCATTCTTTATTATTCTGTTGGAATAACCTGTATACACGGGAAACCCTATACTTGGTGAAATTCTTCTATTATTCCATTCTTTATTATTTCGTTGGAATATCCTGTTTACAAGGCTTTTTTTAACCGGACTGGTTCGCCTTTCTTATTATTCTGTTGGAATATCCACATTCATGCATTTTACGCTGAGACTAGTTAAAATCTTTATTAGTATCTCATTGGAATAACCTTTTCTATCTGAAGGACCACATGTATGGTGATTTCTGTTGTTATTCCATTCTTTATTATTCGGTTGGAACATCCTGCCGGTGTGATTTTCGCCTGACCTGATTCCGTTAATTATTATTCTGTTGGAATAACCCGTCTATGCGAAATACAGCTTGCATGGTGATTTTTTTTGTTATTCCATTCTTTATTATATTCAGTTGGTTAAAGTTTAGACTTTTATACTCCATGAAATTAGTGGAATATCCTTGATATTTGCGCTTCATCCAGTATCTTTTCATGTAAATATTCTTCTGAGCATTCTTGAATTTTACTCTACAAAGAAGTATCATGTTGACAATTTTGACGTTATTAGTTCCTGGATAAATTAATTCTTGAACTTGTTTTATTGAATTATTATGTCATTGTCATCATCCTCATGTTTATATTATGTTGAAAGTCATCTGTGGCCTGTAGTGCATCGATGGACTTGGTATGATTATGACCAGGGATTATTCGGTATAATCATGACCGTAATGTTACAAATGATGTGGAAAAAGTCCTCATTGCCCGTGGTGCATTGATGGGACAGTTTTTGGTATGATTATGGCTATGGATTCTCTTTGGCCGTAGTGCAAAGATGAATTATTTTATGGCATGATCAGGACCGTTGATGAAAATATGATTATTCTTGGGCCGTAGTGCATGGATAATTGTGGTCATGATACTAAAGAATATCCTTGGCCGTAGTGCAAGGGTGATTCGATGTTGTGGATTATTTATTAAGCTTAGTTCCAGCGATAAAAGTGATGAAAAACCTTTTAAATCATAAAAGATAGTAGATTTTATTCTCTACTTGCCTCTTTTTAATGGATTGCTTGTTCCACTGCAGTTAAACATGATGTTTGTTATATTGTATCAGTTTAACACTGTTTAAGGCTAATGATAATTTATTCTGCATTATCTTAGTCATAATATTTCTTACTGGGCTAGTTGAGCTAACCCTTTCTTTCACTGTTCTCTTCAGGAAATGAGAAAGTAGCGGGGACTAGTCGGGGAACAGAGTGATGGTCCTAGATGGTGCATTAGTAGTCCTCACTATTCTGTGAAATAGTGTGATAATAAATGTAATGAGGACTCCATTGAGTTTGTATACCCTCTAGAGGACAGTATTTGTATTAAAACTCACAGCCTATGTTTTGTCGTATTTTACACGACTGTTGTATAATCACTACAAGAAATCACACAAAAAATGACGCTAAAATTTGTCACATAAAATTCATTTTTCGTCACTAAAATATGTGGTGACGATTGTTAATCGTCACAGAGACCGTCACCGTATGAGCGTGGTATTAGGTATATTTGACAATATTTGATGTCGTCATTAAATGTTTTAACTTATGGTGACGATCTACATCATTGACGTTAATAGCGTCACTATTTGAATGAAACTTTCGTCACTCTATATTATGTTTCGTCATCAAAACTTGGTGCATTAAATGACAAAAATCATTTTTCGTCATTAAATGATATTATTTTAGTGATGAAAATATGTTACTCTATTTAAATCATCTAATTTTAATGAAGACAATATTGTCATATTTATTATTATTCTTTCGTCATGTTATTGTGTTTATAGTCACCAAAAATAAGAAAATAAATGACGACAGAACAATTCGTCACCTAATAATATATTTAACATGACAATTATTTCATTGTCATTTCATATTTGAAATAATATTATAAATTAATTTGTCACCAAAGATTTATTTTTTGGGACACATTTTTCAATCTCAGTAATTGAATACTTATGGTGACGATGCATCTTGTCACAGAAAGAGTTAATAATAGTGACAAAACTAATTGTTGTGACTAAATAAAAAACTAAATATAAAATTATATTTCTAGAAAAAAAAAAAATTACACCAAAAATATTTAACCAAAATGATTGTAATGATAAAAAACACCAATAATAGAATAAATAAATTTCCATTTTCCATCATATTTAACCAAAATAGAAAAATTAGAATCTAAAGTATCATCCATTCTACTTAACATCAATAATTTATCAAGTATAACATTCTAAACAAAATATCCAACTTTTTAAATAGGACCATAATGAAAGTTCAGAAGTTTTGAACGTCGACAAGCTGATCAGGAATTGTTTTCGGCTCTTTCTTGTCCACTTCTTGAAATCTTTGCGCAAGATATCTCCTACTTTGAGATCTGATACATCATACATTTTGTATCTCACTAAAAAAGAGAGATTTAATTTTAGACAAAGTTCTTATTTTTCTTAAATTTATTTTGAAAATGAACTATAATATAATGTAGGATATTTAAGTTGTAGAACATACAGATCTGGTAAAGACCACTGCATCCAAATCGACCAGCTCCATTGATCGACAGAATGGGCGTATACGTATTTCGAAAGATTCAGGAGGATGCCTGCAAGCCACAAGCATAGAAATTAGAAAACACCTATTAATATATAGATACTTATATCCTCTGAGGATAAAATGAGTGTAAATTGCGCATACACCATATTTTAACAGTACTGATCATGTCATTGGGCAACCAAAAGCAAGAAAAAGGAAAGTAAAGAAATATGAGGATTGAAATGCCTAGAGGAGAGAATTATATACACAAGTTACACTTAACTACGTGCATATGGTCTTCAAAGCAGGCTTTATGTAGCTGTCACACTAGGCAAATCTAGTATTCATAGCAGGAGTAGGGCGTAATCTAACTATTGGTCATATAGATAAACCTGAACATGATCTTTACTGAATAGTACAGAGAAGTAGTGTGTACCAGAAGTCAACTAAATCCTCTGCCAGCCAATATCTCTGGTGAATCTAATGCCATCTTTTCAGCAATAAGTGTACAACATGAGCAGTCCTGGATTTGCAAATTAGCAGGATTATCAGACAAAAATAAATGAAGCAAACTTGACAGGTAAAAATAAATAAAAGCGAAAATGTAAAGGAGAGGAATACTAGATTATAATAATACAATTTAATTCAGGTAATGAGGCAAGGATGATGTACTGACCAACAATGGAGGTAAAGATGAAGTGTCATGCTCAGGCCTATGCATGAATGTGTATCCAAAATATGCAATTTGTACTGAATATAGGTATAAGATGCTTTTGAACATTCATGTCAAACTCCTTTCCAGGGAAACATTCACAGCTGAAAAGAGACACCAATTGATGTGCCTCTTTCTTTTCATTAAAATGTTTCCTTTGAGAAAAGACTTCCTTGAAGTTTGAGATTGCACGACCTACATAATCTAAACAATCTAAAGAGAGAATTCTATAGTTTTAATAGATAGCCAATAGATTAACTTATAACACTCTACAGATGAATTATAATATTTTGTACCTTGTGTAATGTAAAGAAGATTTACGAGAGAAGAGAGGAGAGAGGAGAGAGGAGAGAGGAAAGAGGAGCGAGAGAGAGAAAGAAGAAAAAGAAGAAATGGTTGATTTTGTAATTAAAATAATGAATTCCGAGAACATGAAAAGTCCAAAGTACCCTTCCTTGAAAGCCACAAACTTATCTTGTCTGCCAGCCGGTAAGGGTGTATATGAAACTTCAAAATAGAAAAACAATAACTAAAACTAAAGTTTAAACCAGGACTAAGATTTAAGCATGTTTACCGAATTGAAGGTGAATTCTTTATGCACAAAATGTTGAAGATTCATGTGTTTCATCATTAAGCTGTTAAACAATGCCATTTAACTTTTTTCTTTTTTTTAAACAATCTTATTGGCTGCAATTCATTTCACATGTCGTGTAGGCACTTTTAAGTTGCTGCAAATCTAGATTCACGGTTTAAACCTCAAAAAACACGTGACAACATAAACAGCCAAGCACCATCCTTCTAAATTAACAGTTACGAGGAGAACATGTAATATATTATTAAATTCACAATAACCATCCCAGGCAAAGTAACTATAAGAAAGTAACTTCTGGCCTTTTGCTCTGGTTCCTCTTAGACCATTAGTTTCAACTTTCAATTATATAAGTGAAAAAAAATATAAATCCATTGTTTCATCAATTAAAATTAGGAAAGTGATATTTTCACATGAAAATTATCGTTATAGATCCTATAACGATGGTTTTCGCAATCGCTATACATCTATAGCGACACTTTTCATGTGGAAATATCAAAAATTGTTGTGGAAATATCAACTTCCTTAAAATTATTATACCTCTCCCACAGTGACATTATCAACCCAAGGATAGGCAGGATCACCCTATAAAATAAAGTTGAAAAGTCATGACATAATCTTCTCCATTATAAGATGCTTGAGCCATAGAACAGATAAATGCATTCAACCATTACTAAATACACCTTTTTGCCATTGAAGATTTTAACCAAGGCCTCCTTTAATACCTGTTCCAGGAATACACCAGCAAACACTAATCATATATCTGAATGTTAAGACTCCCAAATAGATCATAATAAAATATTACCTCTTGCTTGTCTGGAAGCTCATCTCCATTTAGCAAAACTAGTTTAGGACTCCCAAATAGATCATAATATGACAGGTCAATCTGCTCAACATTTCACCAAAACAAAATGAAATAAAAAGAAGATGAATTTTAGTTTGGCACGCAGATTTGACAAATTTTCAGCAAGGAAAGAAATGATTTAGTGTTATGAAATCTAAATTAGCAAGGAAAAACAAAGATTTAAACTTATCAACTATAAAACAACACTGAGGATTTAAAACAGAGAAATTTGAACCATGAAAGGACAATTCAGTGCGGGCAGAATAAACAATTTAACTTAAAGAATGTGTTTGGATGGTGGATTTCAACTAGGGATTTGACATTTTTCTTTGTCAGTGGATTTTAAACATCAGTTTTAAATACAAGTTTTTCCCAACCATTTCAACATTTTGATGTACTTTAATTTTCTTATGGCATCAGAAGAATATATTTTTACATATTTTTATGGTGCGAACATATAGGATAGGAAAATCTTTCACATGTCTTGGCACATAAAACATAAGTACTCTGGTATGGAATGCATTATATCTTGATTTTCATGAGTCAGTGGAACATACCTCCTCAATAAAAATCAAGAACGACTGATCAATATTACATGAATCTGGAAGCCATTTGAGCTCAACATGAGAGTTCAGGTCTGCCCTCTTTATGTTGATAACAGGAATAGTGCATAACTGGTCGCTCTTAAGTGATTCATTCAAGTAAAATGAATACATGATGGTTGACATGACAGATCCTACATCTGCACGTAATTATAACACAAATTGGAACAAAATGGGAAGAACAAAAGCAGTCTTACCAGAACCCGTCTCAGCAACACCAATAACATTGCACTGCTGCAAGCCAAGAGGAATGGCATCCATCTAAATGGGAGAAGGGGTCTTGTAGCCCGTTCTTTCCACAGCCTTCAACAACTCAGAACTCAACTTACTCTCAGCCTAACTCCTCATGGGGTGAGGGATTCGAGAACCCTTATAGGAAATATTAAAATCTTCTCTGAAAATACGCCAATCTCTCTCAGTCATTTCGTCGAGCACCTTGTCCGACCAATGGCGGTTCATCCTCATGTCAAAAGGTTTGATACAAATCATCAGCCTCCTCTTTAAGCCTCTGGGCGGCAGCCTCCTCAGGCTTCTCCTCTATTCTATCTTTCTTCCAAATCTCATCCCTAATCTCCTTTTCATTCTTGGCAGCAAGTTTCTTCTGCTCACGCCGATCCATCCCAGCTCAAAAACCCCGTCCAAATAGAAGGCAGGCCTCATGAGGGTTCTGATACAGGGAATTCATATCCCGAGAAGTATCCTCAGTATTCTCCCAATCAAAAGAAAATCGAAACTTCTCACTAGGTTTAATAACCCTCTTCTTCGGCTTCTTAGAACCCAAATACTGCTCTTTAATTGCTTCCAATTCCTTCTCCCGCTCCTTCTACTCCTCTTCCCCGAGAGCGCTCCGGCGCTCCGAGTCCCGGTCTCGATCCCGATGCCGGTCTCTATCCTGATCCCTCTCACGGTCGTAATCACGAGACGACCGGAGGTGGCGATCTCTGTCCCTGTCAGAGGAATCGGAGGAGGGTTTCATGAGTCGCCGGAAGAGTGTCGGTGGATGAGTTGATGATGATTTGGTTGATCGCGTTTCTGCTAAGAAATTTGGTCCTGCCTGCGTGGAAGGGCCATTTAGTGAGGAAACACTGGTTTTTTTATTTTTAAAAAGAATGAAAATAAAACATAAAAAATATTTTTTTAAAAAAATATACGTATTTAAAAATATAAAAATATTTTTATTTGTATTTTTAAAATAAAACATATATATTATAATATTAATATTTATTAATATTATACATATTATAAATATTTAGGTAAAGAAAAAAAACATAAAAGTATTTTTATTTTTATTTTTAAAATAAAACATACATATTATAAATATTATAATATTAATTTTTATTAATATTATACATATTATAAATATTTTCTACCCCATTTTTAGCATTTGAATACTATATCCACGTGAGTCTGATTATTTAATTCAACGTTATTTTCTTGATTTTTTTTAAATGTCATGTAAGAAATAAATAAACACACATCTACTAAATTTGACGAAATGGCCCAATTAAGTATTTTTTTTTAAAATCACAGTGGACCAATTATATATTTTTTTAAATACAGTGGCTCAATACTTACAACTCGACGAACACAATAGGGTAAAAGTGTATTTTTTCCAATTTGCAAGTATTAGGAATTTGGCTGACTGACTTGTTACGTAGGAAATAACTTGTTTTGTTTTTTTTTTCAAAAACCACGTAGGAAAATTGGTCCAATTTGTTAACATCCATAAGTAATAAATTGGACGGAATGACTTGATTAACAATTTTTAAAAAATACAGTGGGCCAATTGAATTTTTTAAAACTACAATGACTAATTGCTTAAAACACGACGACCACAAATAGGGTAAATGTGTTTTTTCCCCTTTTTTGTGTGATTTCGGAGGCGATTTTAGTTCTGTGCTCAGCCCTTGTCAAAACTTATATATGTAAAAAATGAGTTACAAGAAAAAATTCATATAAATTATTTTAGAAAGTAATTACTTTTTAAAAAAAATTATAAGTGAGAGAATATGGTCATTATAAATTACATTCAATTTAATAAAAACTTTAATTTTTTAAAATTAGAAAATATATATCTATATGTACTCAATTTTAATTTTAAAATTATAAATCGAATTAAAAAAATTAAAACTGGACACTTATTTTGAGACAGAGGAAGGGAAACATTTCACTGTATAAGTTTGTGTCCAAATAAATAATAATTTTGAAATGAAAAATGATGCGTTTTGAAAAAAAAAAGGTCGAAACATGCTTATTGGGTTTATCTTAATTTTGGACAACAATTTACTAGTCGTTGCAAAAAAGTATACAAAATACGCAACGAAAAAAAAATTGTTGACAATGAATGTAGCCCATATTAGGATACAAAATATAGCAAAAAAATAATTTTTTGCCCAAGATGGGGAGAAATAACATCGACAACAAAAAAAAATTAAATAAGCAGGAAATTATTTTTTTTCCACTAACAAATTGGCAACGAAATTTTGAAACAACTTATGAATTTCGTTACGAAAAATGAAAGTCTTTCAGAAACTGAAACGAATGAAAAATTGTATTGCTAAAGTCGTTGCTCGATAAATCGTTGCCAAATGTCTATTTTTTGTAGTGGGATTAATAGAAGAGGAATCTTCTACGACGGAACCATTAGTGCGACTTAATCAGTGCGGTTGGTCGATTTTTGACTAAATGGAGGCTGCCAATGATAAAAGAAAGACAGGTGATGTCACTTGGATACAAGTTTGTTTGGAAAATTTTTTGCCTCCAAATCAAATTGTGACGTCATTGCGTACTTTGTCACTAAATATAACAATTTATGATGAACCATTTTTGTCACTTATCCACGCAGCTAATTAGTGACGCACTATTATCTCGTCATATAAAACTGATATTTGTGACAATACAAATTGTCATAAATTATTATTATTTTCGTCTTTAAAAAATTCCCCTCCAAAATTCTTCAGAAAAATTTTGCCTCCAAATAAAATTGTGACGATATTACATACTTTGTCACTAAATATAAGAATTTATGACGAACCATTTTTGTCACTTATCCACTCATCTAATTAGTGACGAACTATTTTTTCGTCATATAAAATTGTTATTTATGACAATAAAAATTGTCATAAATTATTACTTTTTTGTCTTTAAAAAATTTCCCCCCAAAAATAATTTTGCTTCTAAATAAAATTGTGATGAATTTGTATTTGGCGTCACTAAATGTGAACATTAGTGACGAAAGCACATTGTCACTAAATTTTACAAATAATTAATGACAAATTATTATGTTGTCATTGAAAGAAATATTTGGTGACAATAAATACTGTCATCAATTATTACAAAATGTCACTAAAAGGTTTTCCACCAAAATTTTGGTGCAAAATTCTACCCCCAAAATAACTTGTGATGAAATTTTCTTAATCGTCATCAAATGTGTAAATTAGTGACGATATAAATGATTAATAGTAACAAAATTAAAGGTCGTCACAAAAATAAAATTTTTAGTGACGATTATGAATTTCGTAATTATTAATTAACAAATTGTGACAAACTTTTGTGCGTGGCAAAAAATTCGTCATAAAATATGTGATTTCTTGTAGTGAATTAAGTTGTATTTGAATTCTGTACCATGTATCTGGCGACTTAAGATGGGTGATATATACCTAATTTTGGGGCGCACACTTTTTGTGAGTCTTTATTCGGTCTGAAGTTTCCTTGACTTTATATTTGATATTTCAAATGTAAGTATTGTTCTTTTGAGGTAAGAGATGTTATTTTCTTCATAATGATGTTATTCTGTCAATATCATTATATCAAAATATTGGTATAGATTTTATTGTGAAATTTCTACCTTTTTCATGTCAGGGTTAATATTCACGTATACGGCACTATTCACGTATACGCCATTATTCACGAATACGAAACTATTCACATAAAAAATGAAATTTTATTTTTTTGTCCAAGTTGTCTATTATGGTCACTATCTTTGATTGTATCTAAGTTTTGATCTTTATTCTTGAATTTTGCTCCCCAATTGATTATTATAAGATATTTTTGAACTTGGATAAACTAAAGTACGAATCCCTAATCTTTGATCTTTTAGCTCACTGGATTCATTTTTTTAAGATATTTTTCATCATCCTCAGTCCTAAATGATGATATTATTGTATATCTTTTGCTTGTAGTGCAAAGATGAATGATTAACTGATGAATATCTTTGGCCCGTAGTGCAAAGATGAACAGGTGTTGAGATGAACATGACCAACTGCTGATACAAATGAATATCTTTGGCCTGTAGTTCAAAGATGAATATTTGATTCAAGATGAATATTGATTGATGTTACAGGGAAAAAATATTGATGATGAACTTTTAAATCTTAGAAGATAGTAGAATTCATTCTCTACTTGACTCTTCTAATGGATTGCTGTTTTCGCTGCAGTTGTTGATCTAAAACTTATTGTCTATTATATTTTATCATATTTTTCCCTGTTGAATACTAATGATAATTTGTTGTATATTATCTTAGTCATAATATTCTTTACTGGGCTAGTTGAGCTCACCCTTTCCCTTTTTATTCCATTTTTCTTCTCAGGAGCTGAGAACATAGCAGGAACTAGCCGGGGTATGGAGTGATGGTTCAGGATAGTTGTTTTAGTAGTCCTCACTATTTTGTAAAATAGTGTATCAATAATTGTAATGAGGACTCCTTTTGAATTTGTATACTGTCTATTAGACAATATTTGTATTTAAACTCACAGTATATGTGTTGTCGTATTTTGCACGACAATTGTATTACTGAAGTTGTATTTGTTTCTGTACCATGTATTTGGCGACTCAGAATGGTTGATGTATACCTATTTTGGGGGCGTCACATTATATAGTTTATATTTTTATAAATTCAATAATTTTAATATACTATATTCAGTTTGTAATCAAAAGATACATTTTAATTGTAATAATAATAGTATAATTTTATTTATCACTTTTTTAAAGATTTATGTATATCTTTTATATATATATATATATCAAATTTGCAGGAACGTATATATATATATATATATATAAATATATATATATATATATATAATGTCCTTTGAGAAGAAGAATATGGTGAATAAAGTTTTAATAATCTTGCTCTCAAACTCTTTTTAATTCTAGCACTTAAAAAAATGGGCCTTTAGCAACGATTTTTCGGGCAACGACTTTATAAGTCGTTGCTAAAAGTATATGTTTAGCAACGAAATTTGTCATTCGTTGCAGATTGTGTCAGGCTTTCAATTTTTGCAACGAAATTCATCAACGAAATTCATAAGTCGTTGCAAAATTTCGTTGCCAATTCATTGGCAGGAAAAAAATTTCGTTAGAAATTCATTGCAAAATTTTCGGCCACATGATTTCTAGTCATCGTGGGCAACAAAAGTTTTTTTGTTGCTAAATATGAGGTTTTAGCAACGGTTTTTCAGGTAACGACTTTATAAGTCGTTGCTAAAAGTGTATGTTTAGCAACAAAACTTGTCATTCGTTGCAGATTGTGTCAAGCTTTCACTTTTTGCAACGAAATTCATAAGTAGTTGCAAAATTTGAAACAAAAATTGTTAGAAATTTGCAAAATTTCTAACCACTTGATTTCTCCTCATCGTGGGCAACGAAAGTTTTTTTGTTGCTATATTTCACGCCTAATATGGACCACATTCATTGGCAACAATTTTTATTTTAGTTGCATATTTTATACAACTTTTTGCAACGACTATTAAAATGTTGCCTTAAATTAATAATAATAATAATAATAATAATAATAATAATAATAATAATAATAATAATAATAATAATAATAATAATAATAATAATAATAATAATTACTAATAATAATAATAATAATAACAATAATAATAATAATAATAATATTACTAATAATAATAATAATAATAATAATAATAATAATAATAATAATAATAATAATAATAATAATAATAATAATAATAATAATAATAATAATAATAATAATAATAATAATAATAATAATAATAATAATAATAATAATAATAATAATAATAATAATAATAACAACAACAACAACAACAACAATAATAATAATAATAATAATAATAATAATAATAATAATAATAATAATAATAATAATAATAATAATAATAATAATAATAATAATAATAATAATAAACAACAACAACAACAACAACAACAACAATAACAACAACAACAATAATAATAATAATAATAATAATAATAATAATAATAATAATAATAATAATAATAATAATAATAATAATAATAATAATAATAATAATAATAATAATAATAATAATAATAATAATCTGAAACTCAAAAAGCCTTCTTAACTTTTCATCATATAAAGCGCTAAGAGCATGTGAACGGGGTTCATCAGGATAGCTCACAACTAAATAATTCTTCACTTAACCGCTTTTGAAAGAGAAGAGAACCCTCACGACTTTTCATATTCAGCCCTCATATTTGAAGTTCACGGTGATACAACTGAAACCTTTGGAAAGAATCGTCCCGGTCGAGAAGGCCGGTGAATAATGTACACCCCTCAATGGAGGTAGGAACAAAGTGAGAGTCAGGCGCCCCCTTTTGAAATATGTGTTGATAGTTGCCTTATAAGCCAAAACGAGAGAAAAAGTGTGTTGGTCATTCTTTAACATATAGTACTTGGTATTATTTAGTACTATTTTGGAGTCTGAAATTAAATTTTTTGTTTTTGGCAACTTTATTCAGTTCACATGTCTCTTCGAATTACATGCCAAATTAGTTGAGCATAAAAACAAAACTATGAATGATGACTTTTAACAAACTTTTTTCTTTAAAGATCTTTGTGACTTTGACTGATTGTTCTATAATTTATGGTATATGCCTTAAGCGACCCTGGTCTAAAACATCCATGATTTATTTAGCACGTAAAACTCAAAACAACATGAACAGTAGTTACTTTATCAGCGAAAATGAACACCAGTTATTTATACAGCAGCATGCTAACAATTACCAATTATGATACTAAATACTAACAATGACGGGTTTTTAGCTTAAACAAGCCGGGGGTTGAGATGTGGGAGGAACTCATTCAGGATCATTGGAACTTTACAACCACACAGAAATGTCATCAGTGCTCTTCCTTGCAAGTGCCTCTTCGGTAAGGTGTTTTGTTGCTGATCGAGCATCCTTAATGTGTTTGATACAATCCACGGCTTCTTGATTTGACAAAACCTAATACCACGTGATAAATTTATTAAAATGATATCATAGATCATCGCAAACAGAACCAAATGTTACCATCAGAAACACAAATAATTACAAGAAAAGTGGTTTGGTCTTTAGCTTCTCAAGTACTTTTAAGAAATATCCCCTAGTTTATAAACTACTCAAGGAACAAGAGCCCTCTACTTAGATCCAATGGTAGGTAACTTTTGATAATCCATTCGACCCCTACCATAATTACAAGTGAAAAGAACTTCAAATTCAAACCTAATCATCCTAAATTACTGCAGTTCTTACTCCACTTTCAATATGAACAATGCGTTTGCAGCACAAGTATGAACAGAGATAAAAATAAGCAAATCTGAAATCCAAATCACAGAAATCAAATCGACAAGCAATAATATATGACCAGATGTCAAACATTCTGCTTACCATCTTGAATGCTATAAAAATCATCATCTCCATCAGAGTCGAGCACCATCACAAGATCGAACCATAATTCTGAATTTCCTGCTTTTACAACAAAATTTGAATAAAAAGTCAGGCAAATTTGTATAAAAAATTATATCCATCCAAGCAAAGTTACCATGCTATATACGTTGATCATTCAGTACGAAAGTTTCAGACAACGAAACAGAAAAAATAGATAGTAATCCTATAGTTGAGAATGAAGCAAAAACTAAAAGGCAAAAATCTAACATTTCATGGCAGCCCATACAGATAGGGCATTAACAAAATTGATAGTCTTTAAAAAAAACAAAAGGCTGCATACAACCACCAATATTTAGATAGATTTATGATATGATTAATTTTATCTTAATAAATCAAGTAAAATCAATCAATTTACAAAACAAGCAACAATTAACAACTTAATAAGACAAAAACAAACAAATTAGTAAACAAAACTAACCCAATTAAGAAAATGAAAAATACCCGAAAAGGATTTCATTAAATCTTATCAGAAACTGAATAATAGGATACCTTGATATGCAGGATTGCAGATTTTTGCGATCTATCAAATGAAGAAGGATCCAATTTATTGAGCTTGTGAGATAAAGAGGGTGTCTTTGTTACTCTTCTACGACTTCTATTATTCCTTCGAATACCCATTCCACAGCCTCTCGGTTTCGATCCACAAGCTCCCATATTCGCCCCTTTTTTAATGTGCAAAACAGATCAATTTTTCTTCTTTGAGCTCTGTTCTAGCTCTGCAAATCAGAGATAATCAAGCAGTATCAGACCAAACTTTACTGAGAAATATTAAATGATAAAGAGGGTGGCTTATATTAATTAAATAGATTTACTGAACCCAATTTCCAATCTAATAGTAAGAACAACTAGAAACCTATAAAATTCGCTAAAATCTAAGAACTAAATATTACATTGAAAATTCTAGTTTGAAAGGGGTAAATGATGCGGTTAGTTGACTGTATGTATAATTGTATATGTACACCATATATATATAAATTGACCAGAGTGATACTCCATGAGTTGTATGATTAGCGTTCTATGTCAATGTGATTCATTGTGTGTCCCTACTAGCATAATAGAAATATATAAATAATCGGCAAGTGGTTCATTAGTACCACACCTGCAGCACCAATTTGCAGCGTGGTATCCAGACGCGGAACCAATAGCAGCAGAAGAGAGTGCTAAAGAGACAATGCAAGAACTAATCGACAAAGAAGAACACCTACAACACATTGTACCCCAAATTGTATATAGGTGCCCATAAAACGCCCTGACTCCAAACTCAAGCCCAGAGACAAAAATCTCAAACCATACCAAACAAAGGCCCCTCAAAACAAAAAAGCCCAAAGAACAACTCGCAAATCAACAACAAAACACAACGGCACCAGCTAGACCCAATCTGCAGCAACTTGGAAGAGGAGGAGCAGTCCCTTTACGAAGTCAAATCCCATCAACTCATATAACAGCCTACATTGCCCACATAGGTACACATCCATATTGAGTACATAGGTGAACCATAATGGAAACCTAGAAAACATAACACATGATGGCCATATTCAAAATTAAATATCCCAACCATGTAAAACATAGATGTCATATGGCAAAATAGAATTACAAATCTAAATCTAAATGGTGATAACATAGTGTAGTTTTAACTCTCTGAAACCTAGCATTAGTACGGAGTCCAAATTTTAACAGGTGAATGATATCTTGAGTAATGGATTGGGTTGGGATAGCAGTGTTAGTAAACATCCTAGCATTGAGTTCCTATCAAATTCTATAGACAACAACAACAAAACTAACGTGCAACATGCTATGATGAAATTAGAGACAAGAGTAGAAGACTGAGATTGAGAAATTTTGAGAAGAATAGGTGAGTGTTTTAACAGTAATAATAATAATAATAATAATAATAATAATAATAATAATAATAATAATAATAATAATAATAATAATAATAATAATAATAATAATAATAATAATAATAATAATAATAATAATAATAATAATAATGTCGCGAGTACTAGTCGGGGTGTGGAATGATAGTTCTAGAAGTTGTTCTAGTAGTCCTCACTATTCTGTAAAATAGTGTATTAATAATTGTAATGAGGACTTATTTGAGTGTGAATATTGTCTAGATGATAATATTTGTATTTAAACTAACAGTTTTTATGTTGTATTAATATAGTTGTAGTTGTTTCTGTACCATGTATTTGGCGACTCAGAATGGGTGATGTATACCTATTTTGGGGGCGTCGCAGTTGGTATCAGAGCTTAGGGATATAGTCTCTGGCGGAGATCGGAGAATAGTACTAGGAGGGGAGAGACGAGTAATCCTTCGCTAGTATGTCATACCTAAGCTTATTTGTTGGTCAGTCGAACTATATGGTTAATATGTGATATGTTAATTTGTTAAATTAACCCTTGTTTTATGGCAGTATTTGGGAATGTCGACTGAAAATGTTAACAGTGGAGTAAATGAGACCGTGGAGACACCTTTGCTCGCCAATAAGGAGAACGTGCAACAGGCTGGCAATGTTCCTCCTGTAAACAACACCACTGAGCAGACGATGAACGACATGATGTTTAGGAGCTTTTTCCAGTTCATGCAAAACTAGACGAAGGAGACTCGTGTACAAAATACGGGTGAAAATGATAGCAATGCGCGGCTTGTCACGACCAAGCAGTTCAAAGAGTTGGGACCACCAGAATTTAAGGGAAAGTCGGATCCGATCATGGCGGAAACATGGGTCAAGCAAATTACCAAGATATTCGATGTCTTGGGATGCACGGAGGAACAGAAGGTTCCATTCGCCACCTTTATGTTCCGTGGCGAGGTAGATTACTGGTGGGAGTCTGTGAAATGTACCCAGCCTGCCGCACTCCGCATGTCTTGGGAAACGTTTCAAAAACATTTCAACGAAAAATACTTTCCTAAAAGTATTCGCCATATGAAAGAGGTAGAGTTTATTAGACTAGAACAAAACAACATGACGGTGTCCCAATACGAGGTGAAGTTTGCAGAGTTATCCAGGTTTGCACCTCATTTGGTAGAGAATGAGGAACGAATGACGAGGATGTTTCTGAGAGGTTTAAAACCCGAGATTCGGTAATATCTTATCTCTCATAAATTTTCTTTATATTCAGATGTTGTCAACATGGCTTAATTATTAGAGCGAGATAGCGAGTACGTTCAACCAAGAGATCGCAACCAGGATCATATACCTAAGGATGCTAAGCCATCGTAACAACGATAACCAGCGGAGAAAGAAAAATACAGACAAGAGCGACAACCACTCTGGTGGTAATCGTAGCCATGAAAATAGAAGAAGCGAGTCGGGGGGAGATTTTAAAAAGAGGAGATTCAACAATGACATCTGCGAAGACGTCAAAGACCAAAGAAGAATCGGTTTTAAGTGAGGAGAACGGCCACCGGTCGTATGCTATAAATGTGGAAAAGAGGGACACATCAGCCCAAACTGTCCACAACAGTTCAAGGTATGCTATAATTGTGGAAAGGAAGGACATATCGCCGAGAGTTATGCAGGTGCGAAACCAATCCCAATGGGGATGTTGACTCAAAAGGCTGTCCCAGAAAAGTCAAAGTCAACGGTTCCTGGAAGAGCGTTTGTCATGACTGGTCAACATACGAGGAACCCAAACGAGGTGATCACGGGTAAGCTAATCATAAATTCATGCGAAGTTTATACATTACTAGATACCGGTGCTACCCATTCATTTATCTCTCCTACTTGTGCTCAACGTTTAAACTTGATTCCGGAGAAATTAGACTTTGACCTATCTGTGGAAACTCTGTTAGGAGAAACTTTCATCACATCCACTATTTATAAATCTTGTTTGATCCAAGTTGGCACCATCGCATTACCTGTTGACCTTATTTTGGGGATTGATTGATTAACTACTCATCATGCCAAAATTGATTGCTTTCATAAGGTTGTTAGTTTTCATATTCCTAAGCAACCTGTTATTCGAATTCAAGTAACCAAACCATTGAAGTCAAACACTTTTATATCAAGCCATAAAGTCTTTCGTTTATTGAAAAACGGATGTCAAGCTTTCTTAGCCCATGTTATGGACTTAAACAAAAATACGTCAGATTTGAATGATATTTCTATTGTTAGTAAATTTCCTGAAGAATTTCTTGGCTTACTCTCAAAGTGTGATATTGAATTTTGTATCGACTTTGAACCCGGTACAAAACCTATTTCTAAAAATCTCATGGCTCCTATTGAACTTCAGGAGTTAAAAATTCAACTATAGAATTTGGTACCCGAGCCTTTATCTGGTGACTTCCTTTGTGGAATGCTCCAAAGCCAGACTCTCCGTAGGGGACGCCATATTCGTGCGGTAGTAAACTGATAGGTGTCATTATGACGTGCTATCCAAGATTAGGATATTAGTCACAGTTGAGAGCAACCTAAGTCAGTAATCGAAATACGTAGCTTTCTATGCTTAGCTGGTTATTATCGAAGATTTTGTGGACAGATTTTCTCGAATCGCTACTCCATTAACACAGTTGACTCGTAGAGATACAAAATTCAAATGGAGCAAGGAATGTGGGAAGAACTTCAAAAAACTCAATAGGAGACTCATTTCGGCACATGTTCTGACCATACCATCCTTGAAAAGTAAACGTGGTAGCTGACGTGTTGAGTAAAAGATCGTATACGAGTACGAATGCGATATTATCAAAGACCCATTTCATATAACTTACAAATGATAGATATAGAGTTAAAGACTATAGGGACTCACGTGATGCTATACAAATAGAACCGACTTTAATCGATAAAGTTAAAAATGTTCAAGCTACACACCGGAGCTGATGAATATGAAGAATGAGGTACAAGAAGTTGTTATTCCAAAAGTGAGAATTGGCGATGTGATGAAAGCTCAAACCTTCGATTTATTAGTCCATTTGAAATCCTAGATCGAATAGGAACTGTGGCCTATAGACTCGTTTTACCGCCAAGTATGACACGTGTTCATAACATTTTTCACGTATCGAAGTTACGAAATTATGTGGACGACCCGAACCATGTCATTGAGTTAGAACCAGACGAGATAGCCGAAGACTTAACGTACGAGGAGGTACCTGTCAAGAGTTTTGATAGGAACGAGCATGTCCTATGCACAAAGGTCATACCACAAGTCAAAGTTTTATGGAGGAACCATGGTATTGAAGAAATGACCTGGGAGTTGGAAAAGGAAATGAAAGCGAGGTATCCTCATCTTTTCGAAACACCAGGTACGTACGTCAATTTCGAGGATAAAATTTCATAAGGAGGGGAGGTTGTAAGACCCCAAATTATTAATAAATGAAATTTAATTTCCTCTATTTATCATTTTGAAATAGTAAGGGTTGATTTGATTAATGTGGTTAGTTATGGGTAAAATGTGCAAATATTTCAAATAAGCAAGTGGTTATAAAATACTCATTGTTGTCGGGGAATATTCGTTTGGTTGTGGAATATTCTTACTATTGGGGAATATTCGTACGATGACACAGCCTTGTGTGGGCCCATAACGAAAAGCGATTGGATGAAGAAAACGACAAGTATAAGTTGTTTATAAATAACGACGTAGTTGTTACCGTTAATACTATTCGAATACCCGGTGGTTAAAACACATTAATACGCGTTGTTGCACAGCAGCACACGGTATTGCACCAATTATTGATTCTTACATAAGAAGGCACTACTCAATAATTGTTACAGTAATTACTGTTTAGTATTTTATTTTATTGATTCAATAATTGTTGCGTTGATTGTTTTATATTACTGTTGTTTCAATAATTGTCACTACACAGTATTTTTCTTTATCGGAGCAATAATTCATATTATCTGAATAATATTATTAGATAACATTATTGGCAATGTCTAGAAAGTTCTGTCTAAGGAGAGGTTTGGTCACCTAATTGGCGTCGATTAGAGAAATTCTTATTGAAAAGCCCCTCTTTCCACAGGAGCGACACGGTTGCCAAGATCTTTGTGATTCTGTAATATTATTTATGAATAATTAATTATTGATTTATATGATGAGGGGAATATTGATTTTATGTGGATATAGATGGAGAAAATTTTTAAAGTGACAATTGTTAAAAATTGATAATTTATCTTTTCTGATAAAATAATATTTTATTATATTATTATAATATAATAATGGTGATATTTTTACAATGAATTTGGGATATATGAGTATATGAGGAGGAAGAGTATTTTTGTTGCAAAAGTTAATTAACACATGTTTTGTGTGTCGGTGGACCCCATTTCTTGACTGAAATTTGAATATAGCCTGTAAAATCGTCCGTTTATGGATTTCGGTCAATTTTTGTTTAGAATTTGGAAAAACTTTCTTCTGCAAAGTTGTAGAGAATTGAATTTCCTATAAAAATTCGAGAGATTTGAATTTTCTGATAAAAGAGCTATTTATTATGAATTATTGAAATTCTGAAATTCCGAAATAATTGATTTTTGGAAGTTTTAATTATTTTAATTAAGAAAAACATTTTTTTTGATTTAGTTGACTATTGGTGGTCGATATTTGGATCTGATTTGGTGTATGTAGGATTTTAATATATATATATATATATATATATATATATATATATTAATATTATATTAAATTTTCTGCTTTGGTGTTCTAAGCATTTTTCTATAAATAGGGTGCTTAGGTTAGAATTGAAAATCGCACCAGAAACTACAGATTTCTCTCTCTTTCTCTCTCTATAATATCGAGCGTATTTGTGAGTATTTTAATACTTTGAGTATTGCTATACGGTGCAAGTTCTTTCAGCACCATATCTAGTATTTCAGTCAGAAGTACTATTCTTTCTGAGGTAAGGGATGTTATTTTATTCGAAAATGATATTATTTCTTCAATATCATTATGTCGAAATATTGGTTGGAAATTTTTATCAAATTTGGAACTTTTTCATGTCGGGGTTACTATTCACGAGTTACTATTCACGAGTTACTATTTGTGAGTTACTATTCATGAGTTACTATTCACGAGTACTATTCACGAAGCGTGATGATGTTTATTTGTGAAATTTCTATCTTTTGAGGTCGGAGTTACTATTCACGTATACGACATTATTCACGTATACGGCACTATTCACGAATACGACACCATTCACAAAAAAATTAAATTTTTTTTTCTGTGTCCAAGATTGTCTGTTATGATTCCTTTCTTTGATTGGATCTATGTTTTGGTCTTCATTCTTGAATTTTACTCCACTCTGATTATTTATGAAGTATTTTTGAACTTGGATTATTTAAAGTACAAATCCTTAATACTTGTTCTTTTGTTTCATTGGATTCGTTTTCTTTAAAATATTTTTCATCATCCTCAGTCCTAAATGATGATATTACTGAATATTTTTGTCCTTTAGTGCAAAGATGAATGATTTCTTGATGAATATCTTTGTCCCGTAGTCCAAAGATGAACAGGTGTTGAGATGAACATGACCGACTGATTAATATCTTTGGCCCGTAGTGCAAAGATGAACATGTGTTTAGATGAACATGACCAACTGATGAATATCTTTGGCCTGTAGTGCAAAGATGAATATTTGATTCCAGATATATATTGATTGATGTTACAGGGATAAAATATCGACGATGAACTTTTAAATTCATATATAGAAGATAGTAGTTTGCATTCTCTACTTAACTCTTCTAATGAATTATTATTTCATTGCGAAGATTGATTTAAAACCGGGTTGTCTATTGTATTCTATTAGATTTTTCCCTGTTGAGGACTAACGATAATTTGTTCTATATTATCTTAGTCATAATGTTCTTTACTGGGCTAGTTGAGCTCACCCTTTTCCTTTTTGTTCCATTTTTCTTCTCAGGAGTCGAGAATGTAGCGAGTACTAGTCGGGGTGTGGAATGATGGTTCTAGAAGTTGTTCTAGTAGTCCTCACTATTATGTAAAATAGTGTATTAATAAATGTAATGAAGACTTATTTGAGTGTGGATATTGTCTAGATGACAATATTTGTATTTAAACTCACAGTTTTTATGTTGTATTAATAAAGTTGTAGTTATTTCTGTACTATATATTTGGCGACTTAGAATGGGTGATGTATACCTATTTTGGGGGCGTCACAACATGTCATAATATTATAATATATTTATAATATATCAAATATTTTAATACTTTAAAATCACCTTTATATGATTTTTAAACAATTAAATTCATTATCCGATAATTGCTATTAATATTAAAATATTAATATTTTCATGACAAAATATCATAAGTTATATTTTATAACTTAAAATATTTTCATAACACTTAAATCATTTTTTATATGATTTATAAATCATTAATTCTATTTTTCCATAATTTATTTAATATATTTATTAAATAAAATAAATATCATTAATATTAATTAATTAATGAATTTCATCACAAAATATTAAAAGTTACTCAAAATAACTCGAAAATATTTTATTATACCATAATATTATTTTTCATGATTTTTCATGTATTTAAATCATTTTAAAATAATTTATTTAATTTTATAATTAAATAACTTAAATACCATTTATATTCCATAAATATTAAATATTTATGAAATATACTTAAAATAATTAAAAACTATTTTTAGAATTTAAAATATTTTTTCAAAATTTATTTAGTATTTTTAATAATTAAAACCATTTTTTTCTATTTTTAAATAATTTCACGAAAATAAGAAATTAAATAAATTCAAAACAAATCGCTAAAGGGCCTATATAATGACGTAATCTGTCGCATATAGTGTGTTCTTGGTCATTCTTGAAGAAACCCGAACTTCATCGCCAAAGTGACAGGTTACTTAGTTTCGTGAATTAACAATTTCTTGGATAAGTCGTTTCTGGATTTACTAAGGTGTTATAATTATAGTGCTCATGTAATATTACAAGTTGAATCAAGTATCATGATCATACAACATCAGATCTGAGAGCTCTAAGCTTCTAAACCTTCTGACAACACTGTTCTTCATTTCTGGGTTTTCCAGAAAATGAAGAACAGTCGAGGGTACTAGTTTTCGATCCTCATATCTTGGATCCTGTAACTTGTTTGGGTGAAATATTGGTTCAATACTGTAGACCACATGTCAGGGTACAATCTTATAGCAACCGATCATCATAACAACAAAGAAATCAACAGATTAGGGATGGTCAAACCATACTAAAAATTTCGGCTCTTGAAGGTTCTGGGTTTCCCAGAAACCTTCTTAAGGCGAATCGGTCAACGCACTTTGACCATGATTATAAACGATTCTGTTAAGGATTTGAGTGAAATAAAAGCTTCAGTATGTAGTCTTAATGTCAGGATATAACAACAACACAATAACATGGCTAAAACATATAACAGAAGCAAGATCCAAGGCCTGAAAAATCGTTGTCAGAAATATCTGGGTTTCTGGGTTACCCAGAAACCAGATTTCGTGAATGGTCAACGACGTTTGACTGCTCATATCTTTCAATCTACTAAAGATCTGGCCTTGTTTCTAGCTTCATATCAAAGTCCTAATGACATAGAACATATATATAACACAAAATACACCTAAAATCAAACACACACAAATCTATGGCCTCTGACATATGACTGTCAGGCCATTTTTTTTTCCAGATTTCCAGATTTTGAAAAATGCTAGATTCGAGGACTTTGATGTTATGGATCTATGATCCAACAACCCTGATCTCTAAATGGCACCTTATAACACATATCTAACCAACAACTGACATCAAAACAAAAGATTTACGAAAATTAGGGTTTATACCTTTTCTATCTTTGATCCTTGATTTCTGACTTCATGATCTGTTATTGGAAAGCTAAGGGTGGATTCTAGCTTTGATTCTCACACACTCTCTCTCTAATTTCCGAAAATGAAGAGAGAGAATGGGTTTGGAGAAATGAAAAAGTAAAGTAAGCTTTCTTATTTTTAAATCATTGATTTTTTTGGTATACAATGTATCTAATGTTGCAAGTTGGCACTTAAAATCTGATATTGGGAGATTTTATCACATGGCTAGGGTTAGGTTTTGGTGAACCACTCTCCTAAAGTGGCCTACACACCAACTTTTTAAAATAAATACAAAAAGGGCATTCTAGTCTTTTTGAATTTAATTTTAATGGCATTTTTGTCATTTGACCAAACCCTTAGGGTTTAGGGTTTGGTTTAGGGTTTGGATATTTTTAGGGTTTAGGGTTTGAAACCCTTAGGATTTGCAATTTAATTTTCTAAAATTTCCAATTTAGGTTTTAAAAATAGAAAATTAATATTTCTAAATTATAATTAGAATTTTCTAATTATATTAAAATTTCTTAATCATACTTAAATCTTTCTAATTAAGATTAACATTTACTAATTACCATCGCTAATTAAGCAATTAGGGTCAAAATGGTCATTAGGGTTTATAAACCACTAATTAGGGTTTCTAACATAAAAATAATTTTCTAAATTAGAAATTAGATTTCGTAATTAGATTAGGGTTTTCTAATTACTTAACTTGAAAATTAAAATTAATATATCCTAATTAACATTAAAAGTATTAAATTAACACTTAGGTTTTTCCCTATTCACAAATTAGGGTTTCAAATCCGTAATTAGGGTTTCAAATTTGGAATTAGGGGTTTGTAACCAATTTGTTAAGATTAACCCTAATTAATCCGATAATTATTTACATTTACGCCATTAAGTTCCCGATTTAGGGTTTCATGCATTGAATTTAGGGTTTTGAATTCCCGGAACTGAAATTAGGGTTTCCAGAACCGGTTTCTAGGGTTTCTTATAATTCGTAAGAATTTTCTAACCGAACGTTGACGTTCTTAATATATATTTAGGGTTTATTACAGATATTATATATCTCGTCAACCCTTGACCCTTAACCACAAACTGTACACATATACACAAAACATAAACGCTTATTCCCTTAATCCTGAATAATTCACTTAAATCTTTCACAGAATTTTGAAATCCTCAAAATTCCTTCTTAAAAATATTAAACGCATACACTTATTTTCTGTTTAGGTTCTAATTTTGAACCTTAAATCAATTAATTAAAATTTTAAAAATAATGAAATTCTCGGGTTGTCACATGCAGAGCTCAATAAACCTCAAAATAAGTAAACCAAATCACTGATAACTTCAAAATATTAATAGTGGTGATCCATTAATAAATTACTAAATATAATTCTTCAAACAGAGTCAAAATAATAAAAACTTAAAATCGAATCAACTTAGATGGTCAAAGGCAACTCTCATCACACTAGCCACACGAATTACCCCTACAAAACATCGGAAGAAAAAATATAGCATGAGACAATTGCCCATTACGTATAAAGATAATACAAATATGTATAACTAAAATACGAAATCAACTAAAGAAACATACTTAACAAAGCCTTAATGTGACGCCGCCAAAATAGGTATACATCACCCATCTTGAGTCGCCAAATACATGATACAAAATTCAAAATACAACTTAATTATACAACAGTCGTGTAAAATACGGAAAAACATAATCTAAGAGTTTTTAATAAGAATATTGTCATCTAGACAATATACAAACTCAATGGAGTCCTCATTACATTTATTGTCACACTATTTAACAGAATAGTGAGGACTACTAATGCTATCATCTGGACCGTCACTCCGTTCCCCGACTAGTCCCGGCTACGTTCTGATTTCCTGAAGAGAACAGTGAAAGAAAGGGTGAGCTCAACTAGCCCAGTTAGAAATATTATGACTAAGATAATGCAGAATAATTTATCGTTAGCCTTCAACAGTGTTAAACTGATAAAATATAACAAACATCAAGTTTAACTATAGCGAAACAAGCAATCCATTAGAAGTGTCAAGTAGAGAATAAAATCTACTATCTTCTATGATTTAAAAGGTTTTTCATCACTTTTATCACTGAGACTCAACTTAATAAATAAACCACATCATCCCTGCACTACGGCCAAGGAAATTCATTAGTATCACGACCACAAATTTTCCATGCACTACGGGCCAAGGATATTCGTGTATTCATCAATGGTCATGATCATGCCAACAACTGTCCATCAATGCACTATACGGGTCAATGAGGACTTTTTCCACATCATTTATAATATTATGGTTATGATTACACCGAATAATCCCTGGTCATAATCATACCAAGTCCATCTATGCACTACAGTCCACAAATGACTTTCAACATAATATAAACATGAGGATGATGACATTGATATAAGAATTTAATAAAACAAGTTCAAGAATTAATTTATCCAGGAATTAATAATGTCCAAATTGTCAACATGATATTTCTTCGTAGAGTAAAACTCAAGAATGCTCAGAAGAATATTTCCATGAAAAGATACTGGATGAAGCGAAAATAACAAGGATATTCCACTAATTTCATGGAGTATAAAAGTCAAAACTTTAACCAACTGAGTATAATAAAGAATGGAATAACAAAAGAAATCACCAGGCATACGATAGATCGCACAGACAGGTTATTCCAACAGAATAATAAATAACGGAACCAGGTCATGCGTAAACGCACAGACATGATGTTCCAACAGAATTATAAATAACGGAACTAGGTCATGCATAAAGCACAGACAAGTTGTTCCAACACAGGTTGTTCCAACAGAATAATAAATAACGGAACCAGGTCATGCATAAAGCACAGACAGGATGTTCCAACAGAATAATAAAGAATGGAATAACAGAAGAATTTCACCATGTATGCGGTACTTCGCATAGACATGTTATTCCAACATAATAATAAAGAATGGAATAACAGAAGTTCTCTTCATGAAGACGAAAGAAAGAAATAATACCCCTTACCTTAGAAAAACTGGATACTAGAATAGTGAGGTAGCAGACTTCTCTTCTTCTTTCTCTCTATAATTTCACTCTATAATAATTGCTCTAAAACTTTTGTGAATTGGTGAGAAATGAAGGAAGAATGAGCTTCTATTTATAGGAAAATATAGTTTCGATAATTGCACATTTTGGGGCTCGAAATATTACAGTACAATACCTCCAACTTTTCTTTCATTTTTAATTTAGTTTTGAAGGTTTTACAAACTTGCACCACCTCCCCTAATAGTAAATAATGTGAATCAATAGTTCAATCATGTGAATCAATAGTATAATCATGTGAAAAATACGATTTACAGTATAGTACCTCTATCTATACCTCCATTTTTAACTTAGTCATGCAAGTATTATCAATCTTGCACCAACTCCCCTAATAGTACATGAATGTGATTCAATAGTACACACATGTGAACAAATAGTTATATAAGCATGTGAATTAGTAACAATTAATTACTCAATTATCATCGAAATAGATGTCGATTTCCACTAACACTAATAATCCCAACACAATGGAACTATCAAATTCATCTTTAATCAACACGAACTTATTCATCATTAATATTATAACTCAAAATATTTAACAACCAGATCGTTCACAGGAAAGAGGAGGCTTTCCAATAAGGATTTTTCCTTATTGGCGCGCAATTAGGTGACCAAACCTCTCCTTGACAGAACTTCTAGACATTGTAAATATTGTAATTTAATAATATGAATAACTTTATCATCTCAATTATTTATTTAATAATATATCATATAATGCAGATGATACTGTGACAATAATAAAATCAATAATATGAGAGATATGATGCGTGAATTATCGTAGCAATAATTGAGTATAAGCTGAGTGACTTTCACGTAAGCATCAATAATCAATACTGGTGTGCTTACTATGCAACCATGCAGACATCGTATTTTTTACTCTTAGGGTTGTTCAACAGTTTTAACGGTAACACTTTCGCCGTTATTTTTATAAAAAGATAATTCTGTCGTTTTCTAACTACGACAATACTTCCATTGTGGGGTCCACCAATGATTGTGCCATCGTACGAATATTCCCTGTTAAAATAAATATTCCCCGACTAATTGAATATTATATAGCCACTTGCTTACTTTGAAAAATTTGTAAATATTACCCACAACTATAACATTATATCAAATCCACACCATAATATTCAAAAATATATATCGAGAAAATTATTCTTTATTCATAAAAGTTGGGGTCTTACACTTAAGCTTAAAGACCAAACAAAATATGATATCCAAAGTCCGAATAGAATATATCCGAATCATGCAGATTTAACTAAACAAATGTAAGAGTAAAAATGAATCAAGTAACTAACTCAATTAATTAAACTGAACAGAAACAAACAAAACTAATACAATGAAATAATAGGCTGAATCAAATGGTCGGGTGTTATTTCATACCGAGTGAACTCAGAAATATACATTGCCACACAAGCAAGTCAAAACAATGCCACAAAAATAACTCAAAATAATGCCACACATGCAACCAAAATAATGCCACACAGGCAAATCACACATTAGATTACGAATCCAAATGTATGAAAATCGGATTAGTGTGTTTGGCACAACATCACAAATCCGCAAAACAAAAAACTAGGGTTAACCTATACGCCTCCCACAACAAAACACCCAATAACTCACTTCTTCCAGAGCCCAAACGGAGACGTCGTGGACTAATCACATCGCTACGAAAAGTGGCAAGCCTCTCGTGCGAAGACGACATGGCTGTGGTACCCCCCACAGGTTGTTAGCTCAAGTAATCCCTATAGATCAATCTACAAAATGTAAGTCAAAAAGGGGTTCAAATCACAATGCTTACATTACCATACTCCAAACGATATCGAATTATCAAATACGAACATACCCAATTATCACAAGATATCAACGATTAAAATAACTCCAGAATGTGAACGAAAATATACAAAGAATGATACAAACGAATAAAGTATCCAAAACATATTGACACGGTCAACTAGTTCAAAGAGTACAAATATGAGTTAGTACCAACGCCAACATGAAACTATCATATTAATTTCACACGGAATAATTATGTGAAATAATATCCAAATTTGAAACAGATACCAAAACGAATTAATAAATTTAACAAGATTATCGCTGAAGAAGTACGAAATTCGTACCTTAATATAGTACCAAAATAATTCACCGAAGCCAAATATCATCCGTTAGACTCCCTCAATTTGATCTAATTATCAAAATAAAATACAATACATCTAATTAAATTATTAACTTATATGTAAGACCCCAACTTTTTATAAATAAAATCGAATTTTCTCTAATTATTATTGTGAATAATAAGGTGTTAATTTGATATAATGCTTTGGTTATGGGTGAAATATGAAAATTTTACAAAATTAAACAAGTGGTTATAAAATATTCATTGTTGTCGGGGAATATTCGTTTAGTTGTGGAATATTCTTGCTGTCGGGAAATATTCGTACGACGGCGCAACCATATGTGGGCCCCATAACATAAAATGGTCGGATAAGAAAACGACAAGTTTGAGTTTTTTTAAATAACGACGTGGTTTGTTACCGTTAACACTATTGGAATACCCGGTGGTTAAAATACAGTAAAAAGCGAGGTTGCACAGTAGCACACGGTATTGCACAATATTTTTGAATTATTGATTCTTATGTAAGAAGACACTACTCAATAATTGTTACAGTAATTACTGTTCAATATTTTATTTTATTGATTCAATAATTGCTTCGTTAATATTTTATATTATTATTGTTTCAATAATTGTCACTGCGCAGTATTTCCCATTATCAGATCAATAATTCATATTATTTGAATAATATTGTTAGATAGCATTATTGGCAATGTATAAGGAAGTCTTGTCTAGGAAAGGGGTTTGGTCACCTAATTGCGCACCAATAAGGAGAAATCTTTATCGGAAAGCCCCTTCTTTCCTGGGAACGACCTGGTTGTCATTATTGTGATTCTGTAATATTATTTATGAATACTTAATTATTGATTTATATGATAAGGAAATATTTATTTTATGTTGTTATAAATGATGTAATTAATGTTGAGGTATTTTATCTGTATTTTATCTAAATGAAGGTATTAAAAATCGTCCGTATGTGGATTTCGGGCATTTTCTATTTGGAATTTGGAAAATCTTTCTTCTACAAAGTTGTAGAGAATTTAATTTTCTATGGAATAGACAGAAAATTCTTATTTTTTTTTGATAAAAGTGCAATTTATTATGAATTATTAAAGTTTCAGAAATAAATGTTTTTATTAAAAAAATGGGTGGCCCCACTTTTGGTTGGTGAAAAAATGTGCTGAAATTTTATTTCAAAAATGGTGGGCGTGAATAGTAACAGGTAAAGCCATCAGGTAGCAGGTTAGTCTGCTATGGTGTTCTAAGCATTTTCCTATAAATAGGGTGCTTAGTTAGAATTGAAAACCACACTAGAATCATAAGCTTTCTCTCTCTATATTATTGAGCGTATTTTGTGAGTATTTAAATACTTTGTGAGTTGCTATTAAGTGCAAGTTTTTTTCAGCCTTATACCTAATATTTCAGCCAAAAGTACTCTTCTTTTGAGGTAAGGGATGTTATTTTCTTCAGAATGATGTTATTCTGTCAATATCATTATATCGAAATATTGGTATAAATTTTATTATGGAATTTCTACCTTTTTCATGTCAGGGTTACTATTCACGTATATGGCACTATTCACATATACGACACTATTCACGAATATGACACTATTCACAGATGAAAATTTCTTTTTCTTTGTCCAAGTTGTCTATTATGGTTATTATCTTTGATTGTATCCATGTTTTGATCTTCATTCTTGAATTTTGCTCCACAATTGATTATTATAAGATATTTTTGAACTTGGATAAACTAAAGTATGAATCCCTAATCTTTGATCTTTTACCTCACTGGATTCATTTTTTAAAGATATCTTTGGCCCGTAGTGCAAAGATGAACAGGTGTTGAGATGAACATTGTAAAACCCCAACTTTTTGAATAAAGATTAAATTTTCTCGAAATATATTTTTTAATATTATGGTGTGGATTTGATATAATGTTATAGTTCAGGTAATATTTACAAATTTTACAAAGTACGCAAGTTGTTATATAATATTCGATTGGTAGGGAATATTCGTTTTAACAGGAATATTAGTCAACAAATTTCAATCATTCTTTGGACCTCCCCACAACGGAATTATTCATTTGATTGAGAAAACGACAAAAATACTTTATGAAAATAACGGCGAAAGTTTTACCGTTAACTGTTGAACTACCCGGTAGTAAAAGTATAGTAATACGCGTGGTTGCATAGTAGCACACAGTATTGATTATTGATGCGTACATGAGAAATCACTCAGTTATACTCAATTATTGCTACAGTAATTGCTGCATCATATCTCTCATATTATTGATTCGATTATTGTCATAGTATCATCTGCATAATATGTTATTTTATTAAATCAATAATTGAGACGACAAAGTTATTCATATTATTAAATTGCAATATTTACAATATCTAGAAGTTCTGTCAAGGAGAGGTTTGGTCACCTAATTGCGCGCCAATAGGGAAAAATCCTTATTGGAAATCCCCTCTTTCCTGGGAACGACCTGGTTGATAAATATTGTGAGTTATAATATTAATGATGAATGTTATTAAAATTGAAGTTGTGTTCGGAGTTGAATTTGGAGACGCGGACGTGATATTTGAGTCCGGAACGATGAAATTAGTAAAAATAGTCTATAAACACAAAATTTTCCGGAATTCACTATTTGGTCAAAAAGTCAACAGTTGACTTTTTCGGGAAAAGTCAAACTTCGAAATTTCAAAATTTATATTTTTGATAAAAATAGTTTCATTATGTTGGAATTGTTTGTGTTAGTGAAAATCGACATTTATTCCTATGATAATTGATGTCTAGAAGTTATATTGACCAATCGGGTATTTAACTAGATAAATGAGCAATTGATTGCTACTAATTCACATGCTTATATAACTATTTGTTCACATATGTGTACTATTGAATCACATTATTTACTATTAGGGCAGTTGGTGCAAGATTGATAATACTTGCATAACTAAGTTAAAAATGGAGGTATTATACTGTAATTCGTATTTTTCACATGATTATACTATTGATTCACATAATTGAACTATTGATTCACATTATTTACTATTAAGGGAGTTGGTGCAAGATTGATAATACTTGTAGGACTAAATTATAAATAAAGGAAAAGTTGGAGGTATTGTACTAAAATTTTTCGAGCCCCAAAACGTGCAATTATCGAAACTATATTTTTTTTATAAATAGAAGCTCATTCTTCCTTCATTTCTCACCAATTCACAAAAGCTTTAGAGCGATTATTATAGAGAGAAATTATAGAAAGAAGAAGAGAAGTCTGCTACCTCACTATTCCAGTATCCAATTTTTCTAAAGTAGGGAGTATTATTTCTTTCTTATCTATGAAGAGAACTTATATTATTCCATTCTTTATTATTCTGTTGGAATAACCTGTATACGCGGGCTACCCTGTACTTGGTTAAATTCTTCTGTTGGTCCATTCTTTATCATTCTGTTGGAACATCATATCTGTGCGTTCTACGACGGACCTGGTTCCATCTTTATTATTCTGTTTGAATATCCTGTCTATACGTTTTACGCCGGACCTGATTCCGTCTTTATTATTCTGTTGGAATATCTTGTCTGTGCGTTTTACACCGGACCAGATTCCGTCTTTATTATTCTGTTGGAATATCCTGTCTGTGCATTTTACGCCGGACCTGATTCCGTTACTTATTATTCTGTTGGAATAACCTGTCTGTTTGGTCTATCGCATCCCTGGTGATTTCTATTGTTATTCCATTCCTTATTATACTCAGTTGGTTAAAGTTTTGACTTCTATACTCCATGAAATTAGTGGAATATCCTCGATATTTCAAGGCTTCATCCAAAGATCTTTTCATGGAAATATTTTTCTCGAGCATTCTTGAATTTTACTCTACCAAGCAAAGATCATGTTTACAATTTGGACGTTATTAGTTCTCGGATAAATTAATTCTTGAACTTGTTTTATTGAATTCTTATATCATTGTCATCATCCTCATGTTTATATTTTGTTGAAAGTCATCTGTGGCCTATAGTGCATAGATGGACTTGGTATGATTATGACTGAGGATTATTCGGTGTAATCATGACCGTAATGTTACAAATGATGTGGAAAAAGTCCCTCATCGCCCATAGAGCATTGATGGATGAGTTGTTGGCATGATCATGACCACTATTGAATACACAAATATTCTTGGCCCGTAGTGCATGGATAATTGTGGTCGGATACTAAAGAATATCCTCGGTCGTAGAAAAGTGTAGTGGGTGATTCGATGATGTGGATTATTTATTGTCGAGTCCCAAATGATAAAAGTGATGAAAACCTTTTAAATCATAAAAGATAGTAGATTTTATTCTCTACTGACTTTTTTAATGGATTGCTTGTTCCAATCGCAGTTAAACTTGATGGTTGTTATATTGTATCAGTTTAATACTGTTGAAGGCTAAGGATAATATATTCTACATTATCTTAGTCATAATATTTCCTACTGGGCTAGTTGAGCTCACCCTTTTACTTTCATTGTTCTCTTCAGGAAATGATAACGTAGCAGAGACTAGTCGGGGAACGGAGTGACGGGCCAGATGATAACATCAGTAGTCATCACTATTCTGTGAAATAGTGTGATAATAATTGTATTGAGGACTCCTTTTGAGTTTGTATAATCTCTAGTAGACAATATTTGTATTCAAACTCACAGCTTATGTTTTGTCGTATTGTACACGACAGTTGTATTATTAAGTTGTATTTGTATTCTGTACCATGTATTTGACGACTCAGAATAGGTGATGTATACCTATTTTGGGGGCGTCACATTTGGTATCAAAGCTTAGGGATATGATCCCTAGCTAAGATGTGAGACTAGAACTAGGAGGGGAGAGACGGGGAATTCCTTCGCTACTATGACCTACCTAAGTTTATTTGGTATTTAATTGGTCAGTCAGAGTGTAGGGATAATATGTTTCATGTCAATTAAGCCTTGTTTTGTGGCAGTATTTGAAAATGGCATCCGAGAATGTTGAGAACATCAATGGAGCACAGGAGACCGTTGAGTCTCCACAGATCAATAACCAGGACAATGTGCATCAGGAAGGCGACAATCCTTATGCAAATAACAACACTGACCAAATAATGAACGATGGAATGTTCTGAGGCTTCATGCAATTCATGAAACATCAGGCGAGAGCGGCTCCTGTCCAAAATGTAGGTGGAAACACTAGAAACTCTCGAACGGTTATCGCTAAACAGTTCAAGGAGCTGGGACCACCGGAGTTTATTGGAGAGCCAAAACCACTTAAGGCTGAAGCATGGATAAAGCAGATCACCAAGGTATTTGATGTCTTGGGATGCTCCGAGGAGCAAAAGGTTCCCTTTGCCACCTTCATGTTGCGTGAAGAGGCAGACATCGTGGGAATCAGAAACGCACTCACCGACGACGACTCAAGATGTCTTGGGAGAAGTTCCAAGAGCTATTCAACGAAAAGTACTTTCCCGAAAGTATTCGTCACATGAAGGAGGTGGAGTTTATCAAGTTGGAACAAAATAATATGACCGTGTCGTAATACAAGGCTAAATTTATGGAGTTATCCCAGTTTGCATCCCATTTGGCCGATAATGAGGAGCGAATGATGCGAATATTTTTAAGAGGTTTGAAACCGGAGATACGTCAATATCTTATTTCTCATAAACTGTGTTTGTACTCAGATGTTTTAAATAGGGCTCAGTTATTGGAGCGCGGTAACGAGTCAACGCAACCAAGGGAAAGCAGCCGGCAGCATGAAAATACCACTGGTAACAGTCATCAAAACGGTGACAACAAGCGTGGAGGGATTCAACGTGCCAAAAATGGTAACCACTTCGGTGGTAATCATGGCCAAGACAGTAAAAATGGACATTTTAAGAAAAAGAGATTCAACAATGATGGAAAGACGTCAGCACCAGCAACCGTGGTTAAGGAAGGAGAACGACCACCTATCATATGCTTCAAATGCGGAGGAGAGGGACATATCAGTCCAAACTGTGCGATGCCATCCAAAGCGTGTTATAATTGTGGAAGAGAAGGTCACCTAGCCCGATTTAGTCATTCCCCGAAGACAAGTTCAGCTAGGATGGAGGCACCAAAGGCCATCCCAGAAAAGTCAAAACCGGTAGTGCAAGGGAGAGCGTTTGTTGTGACCTCCTAGAAAGCAAGGAACCCGAACGAGGTCATCACGGGTAAGCTTATCATAAACTCTAGCGAAGTCTATACCTTATTTGATACTGGTTCTACCCATTCTTTTATTTCTCCTACTTGCGCTCAACGATTAAATTTGACTCCGGAGAAATTAGACTTTGACTTATCTGTTGAAACTCCATTAGGAGAAACCTTCATTACATCCACTGTTTATAAGTCTTGTTTGATTCAAATCGACAACCACACGTTACCTGTCAATCTTATCTCCTTAAAAATACTTGAATTTGACGTGATTCTAGGGATTGATTGGTTAACTACTCATCATGCTAAAATTGATTGTTTTCGTAAGGTTGTTAGCTTTTATATTCCTAATAAACCTATTATGTGAATTCAAGCAACCAAACCATTAAAATCAATCACAGTCATCTCAAGCCATAAAGCTATTCGTTTATTGAAAAACGGATGTCAAGCTTTCTTAGCTCATGTCACAGATTTAAACAAAAATACGTCAGATTTGAAGGATATTTCTATTGTTAATAAATTTCCTGACGTATTCCCTGAAGAATTTCCTGGCCTACCCCCAGAGCGTGAAGTTGAATTTTGTATCGACCTTGAACCCGGTACAAAACCCATTTCCAAAGCCCCATATCTAATGGCTCCTATTGAACTTCAGGAGTTAAAGACCCAATTGCAGGAATTGTTAGACATTGGTTTCATTCGTCCTAGTACGTCTCCTTGGGGTGCTCCTGTTCTATTCGTGAAGAAGAAAGATGGGACTATGCGACTTTGAATTGATTATCGGGAGTTGAATCATGTCACCATCAAAAATAGGTACCCATTGCCATGTATTGATGACCTGTTTGATCAGTTAAAGGAGCACAATGTTTTTCAAAGATCGATCTTCGCTCGGATATCATCAATGAAGGTTAAAACCGAGGATATTCCAAAGATCGCCTTCGTAACTCGAAGACGGCATTATGAATTCTTAGCCATGTCTTTTGGATTGACTAATGCTCCTGCTGCCTTCATGGATATGATGAACCGAGTATTCAAGGAATATTTGGATCAGTTTGTGGTCGTCTTTATTGATGACATCCTTATTTATTCCAACAGCCGTGAAGATCATGAGCAACACTTAAGGCTAATACTCCAAAAGCTTCGTGAATATAAACTTTATGCCAAGTTAAAGAAATGCGAGTTCTGGCTTGAGGAAGTAGCATTCCTTGGGCACGTAGTATCAAGTCATGGAATATCCGTTGACCCGGCAAAGATTGAAGCTATTCAAAGCTGGGAGCAACCCAAATCAATGATCAAGCACGTAGCTTTCTCGGTTTAATTTGGTTATTATCGGAGATTCTGGAAGGATTTTCTCGAATCGCTACTCCATTAACTCAGCTGACTCGAAAAGATACAAAGTTCGGTTGGAGCGAGGAATGTGAGAAGAGTTTTTAAGAACTCAAAAGGAGACTCATTTCAGCACCTGTTCTGACAATACCATCTGGTTCAGAGGGATTTGTCATCTACAGTGATGCTTCGGGCAAAGGGTTAGGATGTGTTCTTATGCAACATGGGAAAGTCATAGCCTATGCCTCAAGATAACTCAAAGAATATGAGAGGAATTATCCTACTCATAATCTAGAGTTGGCAGCTGTTATCTTCACACTTCAAATTTGGAGGCATTACTTGTATGGAGAGAAAGTGGAGATCTTTACGGATCATAAAAGCCTCAAATATTTCTTCACTCAAAAGGAACTCAATATGCGACAATGACGTTGGCTGGAACTGTTGAAAGATTATGATCATACCATCCAATACCATCTTGGAAAAGCGAACGTGGTAGCTGACGCATTGAGTAGAAGATCATATGCGGGTACGAGTGCAATATTCACAACACAAAAGCCCATTTTGTGTGACTTGAAAAGGATGGAGATAGAGTTAAAGACTCCAGGGACCCATGTGATGATGGCGAATATACGAGTAAAACCGACTTTAATTGATAAAGTTAAAGTTGCTCAAGTTACAGATCCGGAGCCGATGCGTATGAGGAAGAAAGTGCAAGAAGGTGCTATGCCGGAAGCAAGAATCGATGAAGAAGGAATACTTCGAGTCAACTCCAGACTTTGTGTTCCTAACGACCCTAATTTAAAGTATAAAATCATGATGGAGGCACACAACACACCGTTTGCAATCCATCCTGCGAGTACCAAAATGTATCGTGATCTTCGTCATACATTTTGGTGGAGCAATATGAAGAGAGAGATAGCGCTATTTATCTCAAGGTGTCTAATTTGTCAACGAGTTAAAGTAGAGCATTAAGTACCAAAAGGTCCATTGCAACCACTTGAAATTCCAGAATGGAAGTGGGAGCACATTACCATGGATTTCGTTACCGGTCTTCCCAAAGTTTCTCAAGGCATAGATGCGATTTGGGTCATTATTGATAGATTGACCAAGTCTGCTCATTTCTTACCGATACGAGAAACTTATACACTTGAACGTCTTGCTCGTATGTACATAAATGAGGTTGTAAGATTGCATGGTATGCCAGTATCTATAGTTTTTGATTGAGACCCAAGATTCACTTCAAGATTTTTGGTTAGTTTGTAAAAAGCTATGGGCACGAATTTATGATTTAGTTTTCAAGATATCATCCTCGACGGATTTGACGGCAAATGGAGAGGACGATTTAAACTCTTGAAGATCTATTAAGACTCTGTGTCCTTGACTTCAAGGGAAGTTGGGACAAGTTCTTACCATTGGTGGAGTTTTCATACAACAATAGTTATCAAGCAAGTATTGACATGGCTCCATTTGAGGTGTTGTATGGAAGAAAGTGTCGTTCTCCAGTATGTTGGGATGAGGTGGGTGAAGCAACGTTGTTGGGACCAGAGTTGGTACGTATGACTACGAAAAAGATTCAAATGATCCGACAACGTATAAAAACCTCACAAGATCGACAAAAGAGTTATGCTGATCTTCATCGAAAGGACGTAGAATTCGATATTGGAGATCATGTGTTGTTACGTGTTGCTCCATGGAAAGGAGTTACAAGATTTTGAAATATAGGAAAGCTCAATCCTCGATTCATTAGCCCATTTTTATTCCTCGATCGAGTAGGAATTGTGGCCTATAGACTTGTGTTACCGCCAAGTATGTCACGTGTTCATAACGTTTTTCACATATCCATGTTACATAAATATTTGAAAGACCCAAACCACATTATTGAGTTAGAACCGGACGAAATAGAGGAAGATTTAAAGTATGAAGAGGTTCCTGTAAAAAATCTTGGATAAGAAGGAACATATTCTACGCTCCAAGGTTATACCTCAAGTCAAAGTTTTGTGGAGAAACCACAATGTTGAGGAAATGACCTGAGAGTTAGAATCTGAAATGAAATCAAAGTATCCTCACCTCTTCGACATACCAGGTACGCACCCTAATTTCGAGGATGAAATTTCATAAGAATGGGAGGTTGTAAGACCCCAACTTTTTGAATAAAGATTAAATTTTCTCAAAATATATTTTTGAATATTATGGTGTGGATTTGATATAATGTTATAGTTGTGGGTAATATTTACAAATTTTGTAAAGTACACAAGTTGTTATATAATATTCGATTGGTCGGGGAATATTCATTTTAACAAGGAATATTCGTACAACGACTCAATCATTGGTGGACCCCCCACAACGGAATTATTGTCAGATTGAGAAAACGACAAAAATACTTTATAAAAATAACGGCGGAAGTTTTACCGTTAACTGTTGAACTACCCGGTAGTAAAAGTATAGTAATACGCGTGGTTGCATAGTAGCACACAGTATTGATTATTGATGCTTACGTGAGAAGTCACTCAGTTATACTCAATTATCGCTACAAGAGATTCTTCGATCATATCTCTCATATTATCGATTCGATTATTGTCATAAGATCATCTGCATAATATGTTATTTTATTAAATCAATAATTGAGACGACAAAGTTATTCATATTATTAAATTGCAATATTTACAATATCTAGAAGTTCTGTCAAGGAGAGGTTTGGTCACCTAATTGCGCGCAAATAGGGAGAAATCCTTATTGGAAAGCCCCATCTTTCCTGGGAACGACCTGGTTGATAAATATTGTGAGTTATAATATTAATGATGAATGTTATTAAAATTGAAGTTGTGTTCGGAGTTGAATTTGGAGACGCGGACGTGATATTTGAGTCCGGAACGATGAAATTAGTGAAAATAGTCTATAAACACAAAATTTTCTGGAATTCACTATTTGGTAAAAAAGTCAATAGCTGACTTTTTTGGGAAAAGTCAAACTTCGAAATTTCAAAATTTATATTTTTGATAAAAATAGTTTCATTATGTTGGAATTGTTTGTGTTAGTGAAAATCGACATTTATTCCGATGATAATTGATGTCTAGAAGTTATATTGACCAATCAGGTATTTAACCGGATAAATGAGCAATTAATTGCTACTAATTCACATGCTTATATAACTATTTGTTCACATATGTGTACTATTGAATCACATTATTTACTATTAGGGGAGTTGGTGCAAGATTGATAATACTTGCATGACTAAGTTAAAAATGGAGGTATAGATGGAGGTATTATACTATAATTCGTATTTTTCACATGATTATACTATTGATTCACATAATTGAACTATTGATTCACATTATTTACTATTAGGGGAGTTGGTGCAAGATTGATAATACTTGTAGGACTAAATTATAAATGAAGGAAAAGTTGGAGGTATTGTACTGAAATTTTTCGAGCCCCAAAACGTGCAATTATCGAAACTATATTTTTTTATAAATAGAAGCTCATTCTTCCTTCATTTCTCACCAATTCACAAAAGCTTTAGAGCGATTATTATAGAGAGAAATTATAGAAAGAAGAAGAGAATTCTACTACCTCACTATTCCAGTATCCAATTTTTCTAAGGTAGGGAGTATTATTTCTTTCTTATCTATGAAGAGAACTTCTATTATTCAATTCTTTATTATTCTGTTTGAATAACCTGTATATGCGGGCTACCCTATACTTGGTGAAATTCTTCTGTTGGTCCATTCTTTATCATTACATTTGGAACATCATGTTCATGCGGTTCTCACGTTGGGACCTAGTTAAAATCTTTATTATTCTCATTGGAATATCCTCATGCATGCGTTTTTACTGCCGGACCGATTAAAAATCTCTTTATTATTATTCGTTGGAATATCCTCGTCTCATGCGTTCTACGCTGGGGGACTGATTAAAATCTTTATTATTCGTTGGAATATCTTGTTCATGCGTTTTACACCGGACTAGATTCCGTCTTTATTATTCTCATTGGAATATCCCGTCTGCATGCATTTTACGTCGGACTGATTCCGTTATTTATTATTCATTGGAATAACTCTCATGCGCGGTCTATCGCATCCTCGGTGATTTCTTTTGTTATTCCATTCCTTATTATACTCAGTTGGTTAAAGTTTTGACTTCTATACTCCATGAAATTAGAGGAATATCCTTGATATTTGCGCTTCATCCAGTATCTTTTCATGGAAATATTTTTCTGAGCATTCTTGAATTTTACTCTACAAAGAAGTATCATGTTTACAATTTGGACGTTATTAGTTCCTGGATAAATTAATTCTTGAACTTGTTTTATTGAATTCTTATATCATTGTCATCATCCTCATGTTTATATTTTGTTGAAAGTCATCTGTGGCCTGTAGTGCATAGATGGACTTGGTATGATTATGACCAGGGATTATTCGGTGTAATCATGACCGTAATATTATAAATGATATGGAAAAAGTCCTCATTGGCCTGTAGAGCATTGATGGACAGTTGTTGGCATGATCATGACCACTATTGAATACACAAATATTCTTGGCCCGTAGTGCATGGATAATTGTGGTCGTGATACTAAAGAATATCCTTGGCCGTAGTGCAGGGGTGATTTGATGATGTGGATTATTTATTAAGTTGAGTCACATCGATAAAAGTGATGAACAACCTTTTAAATCATAAAAGATAGTAGATTTTATTCTCTACTTGACTCTTTTAATGGATTGTTTGTTCCGCTGCACTTAAAATTGATGGTTGTTATATTGTATTAATTTAACACTATTGAAGGCTAACGATAATATATTCTGCATTATCTTAGTCATAATATTTCCTACTGGGCTAGTTGAGCTCACCCTTTTACTTTCATTGTTCTCTTCAGGAAATCAGAACGTAGAAGGGACTAGTCGGGGAACGGAGTGATGGGCCAGATGATAGCATTAGTAGTCCTCACTATTTTGTGAAATAGTGTGATAATAATTATATTGAGGACTCCTTTTGAGTTTGTATAATCTCTGGTAGACAATATTTGTATTCAAACTCACAGCCTATGTTTTGTCGTATTGTACACAACAGTTGTATTATTAAGTTGTATTTGTATTCTGTACCATGTATTTGACGACTCAGAATAGGTGATGTATACCTATTTTGGGGGCGTCACAAACATGAGGAACTGGTGATACAAATGAATATCTTTGGCCTGTAGTGCAAAGATGAATATTTGATTCAAGATGTATATTGATTGATGTTATAGGGATAAAATATTGATGATGGACTTTTAAATCTTAAAAGATAGTATAATTCATTCTCTACTTGACTCTTTTAATGGATTGTTATTTTCGCTGCAGTTGTTGATCTAAAACTTGTTGTCTATTATATTCTATCAGATTTTTCCCATTTGAAGACTAATGATAATTTGTTGTATATTATCTTAGTCATAATATTCTTTACTGGGCCAGTTGAGCTCACCCTTTTCCTTTTTGTTCCATTATTTTTCTCTGGAGGTGAGAACATAGCAGGAACTAGCCGGGGTATGTAGTGATGGTTTAGGATAGTTGTTTTAGTAGTCCTTACTATTTTGTAAAATAGTGTATCAATAATTGTAAAGAGGACTCCTTTTGAGTTTGTATACTGTCTGTTAGACAATATTTGTATTTAAACTAACAGTATATGTGTTGTCATATTTTGCACGATAATTGTATTACTGAAGTTGTATTTGTTTCTGTACCATGTATTTGGCGACTCAGAATGGGTGATGTATACCTATTTTGGGGGTGTCACAATTGGTATCAGAACTTAGGGATATGGTCTCTGGCGGAGATCGGGGAATAGAACTAGGAGGGGAGAGACGAGTAATCCTTCGCTAGTGTGTCATACCTAAGCTTATTTGGTTGGTCAGTCGGAGCATATGGTTAATATGTGTTATGTTAATTTGTTAATTAACCCTTGTTTTGTGGAAGTATTTGAGAATGGCAGCTGGAAATATTAACAATTGAGTGAATGAGACCGTGGAGACACCTTTAATCACCACCCAAGGGAACGTGCAACAAGAAGGCAATATTCCTCTTGTAAACAACACTACTGAACAAATGATGAATGATGGGATGTTTAGAAGCTTTTTACAGTTCATGCTGAATCAGACGAGGGAGACTCGTGTACAAAATACAGGTGGAAATGATAGTAATGCACGGCTTATCACAGCCAAGCAGTTCAAAGAGTTGGGACCACCAGAATTTGCGGGAAAGCCAGATCTGATCAAGGCGGAAATATAGGTTAAACAAATTACCAAGATATTTGATGTCTTGGGATGCACAAAGGAACAGAAGGTTTCATTCGCCACCTTTATGTTCCGTGGTGATGCAGATTATTGGTGGGAATCTATGAAGCATACCCAGTCTGCCGCACTCAACATATCTTGGGAAACGTTTCAAAATCTGTTTAACGACAAGCACTTTCCTAAAAGTATTCATCATATGAAGGAGGTAGAGTTTATTAGACTGTAATAAAATAACATGACGGTGTCCCAGTACGAGGCAAAGTTCGTAGAGTTATCCAGGTTTTCACCTCATTTTGTAGAGAATGAGGAACAAATGACGTGAGATGTTTACGAGAGGTCTGCAAACACGAGATTGAATATCTTATCTCTCATAAATTTTCTATATATTCAGATGTTGTAAACATGGCTCAATTATTAGAGCGAGATAATGAGTATGTTAAATTAAGGGACAACAACCAGGGTCATATTGGTGGCAACGGTCATCGGAGAAATGACAACCAGCGGGGAGGAAAACATTCGGACAAAAGCGGTTACCACTTTGGTGGTAATCGTGGCCATGAAAATAGAAGAAGCGAGTCGAGAGGAGATTTCAAGAAGAGAAGGTACAACAATGACAACGTAAAGACGTCAGCACAAACATCAGCTATTTCTAGGGGAGGAGAACGAGCACCGGTCGTTTATAATAAATACGGGAAAGAGGGACACATCAGCCCAAATTGCCCACAACAATCCAAGGTGTGTTATAACTGTGGAAAGGAAGGTCATATAGGTATAGATTATCTTGTTGTGAAACCAAGTTCAACGGGGATGGTGACTCCAAAGGCTATCCCAGACAAGTCAAAGTCGGTGGTTCCTGGAAGGGCATTTGTCGTGACTGCCCAAAACGCGAGGAACCCAAACGAGGTGATCACGAGTAAGCTAATCATAAACTCTTGCAAAGTTTATACCTTATTAGATACCGGTTCTACCCAATCTTTTATCAAGAATAGGTATCCGCTACCTCGCATAGATGACTTGTTCGACCAGTTGCAAGGAGCACAATTCTTTTCAAAGATCAATCTTCGCTCTGGATATCATCAACGGAAGATTAAAACTGAGGATATTCCAAAGACTGCATTCAGAACTCGGTACGGGCATTATGAATTCTTTGTCATGTCTTTTGGATTGACTAATGCCCCTGTTTCTTTCATGGATATGATGAAACGTGTGTTCAAGGAATATTTGGATCAGTTCGTTGTTGTCTTTATTGATGACATCCTCATCTATTCCAAAAGCCATGAAGATCATGAGCGCCATTTGAAGTTGGTACTTCAAAGGCTTCGTGACAAAAAGCTATATGTCAAGCTGAAGAAATACGAGTTCTGGCTTGAGGAAGTAGCATTCCTTGGGCACGTGGTGTTAAAACATAGAGTATCTGTTGACCCGGCAAAGATCGAAGCAATACAAAGTTGGGAGCAACCGAAGTCGGTGACCGAAGTACGTAGCTTTCTAGGCTTAGCTAGTTACTATCGGAGATTCGTGGAAGGATTTTCTCGAATCGCTACTCCGTTAACTCAGCTAACTCGTATAGATACAAAATTCGGTTGGAGCGAGGATTGTGAGATGAGTTTTTAAGAACTCAAGATGAGACTCATTTCGGCACCTGTTCTGGCAATACCATCTGGTTCGGATGGATTTATTATCTACAGCGATGCTTTAAGCAAAGGGTTAGGATGTGTTCTCATGCAACATGGGAAAGTCATAGCCAATGCCTCGTGATAACTCAAAGAATATGAGAGGAATTATCCTACTCATGATTTGGAGTTGGCAGCAGTCATTTTCGCATTGAAGATCTGGAGACACTACCTATATGGCGAGAAAGTGGAGATCTATATAGATCATAAAAGCCTTAAATATTTCTTCACCTAAAAGGAACTCAATATGCGACAACGACTTTGACTCGAGCTGTTGAAAGATTACGATCATACCATTCAATATCATCCTGGAAAAGCAAACGTAGTAGCTGACGCTTTGAGTAGAAGATCATATGCGGGTATGCGTGCAATGTTGTTAACACAAAGGCCCATTTTGTATGACTTGCAAAGGATGGAGATAGAAGTAAAGGCTCCAAGTACCCATATGATGATATCAAGCATACGAGTAGAACCAACTTTAATCGATAAAGTTAAAGCTTCTTAAGCACAAACCTGAAGTTGATGCGTATGAAGAAGAAAGTGCAAGAAGGTGTTACACCAGAAGCAAGAATCGATGAAGAAGGAATACTTTGAGTTAACTCCAGACTTTGCGTTCTTAATGATTCTGACTTGAAACATAGAATCATGATGGAGGCACACAACACACCATTTTCAATCCATCCTGGGAGTACCAAAATGTATCATGATCTTCGACATACATTTTGGTGGAGCAATATGAAGAGAGAGGTCACGAAGTTTATCTCGAGGTGTTTAACTTGTCAACGTGTAAAGGCAGAACATCAAGTGCCAAAGGGTCCATTGCAACCACTTGAGATTCCGAAATGGAAGTGGGAACACATTACCATGGATTTCGTTACGGGTCTTCCCAAGGTTTCTCAAGGCATAGATGCAATTTGGGTTATTGTTGATAGATTAACCAAGTCTGCTCATTTCTTGCCTATACGGGTGACTTATTCCCTTGAACGTCTTGCTCGTATGTAAGTGAATGAGATTATGAGATTGCATGGCATACCAGTATCCATAGTTTCGAATCGTGACCCAAGATTCACTTCACGATTTTGGGATATCTTGTAGAAAGCTATGGGCACAGATTTACGATTCCGTTAAGCATACCATCCTCAAACGGACGGGCAATCAGAGAGGACTATTCAAACTCTTGAAGATCTATTAAGACTCTGTGTCATAGATTTCAAAGGGAGTTGGGATAAGTAGCTACCATTGGTGGAATTCTCTTACAACAACAGTTATCAGGAAAGTATCGGTGTGGCTCCATTTGAAGCATTGTATGGACGAAAGTGTCACTCTCCAGTATGTTGGGAGGAGGTGGGAGAAACAACGTTGTTGGGACCAGAGTTGGTACGAATGACTACATAGAAGATCCAAATGATCCGACAACGTATACAAATGGCACAGAATCGACAAAAGAGTTATGTGGATCTTCATCGAAAGGACGTGGAATTTAATATTGGGGATCATGTATTGTTACATATTGCTCCATGGAAGGGAGTTACAAGATTTGGGAAGAGAGAAAAGCTTAATCCATGATTTGTTGGTCCATTTGAGATTCTTGACCGAATAGGAAATGTAGCCTATAGACTCGCATTACCTCCAAGCATGTCTCGTGTTCGTAATGTTTTTCACATATCTATACTTCATAAATATATGAAAGACCCGAACCACATTATTTAGTTTGAACCAGACGAGATAGCCGAAGATTTAACGTACGAGGATGTACCTGTTAAGATCTTGGATAGGAAAGAGTATGTCCTACGCACCAAGGTTATACCACAAGTTAAGGTTTTGTGGAGGAACCATGCTATTGAAGAAATGACCTGGGAGTTGGAATCAGAAATGAAAATGAAGTACCCTCACCTTTTCGAAACACCAGGTACATATGTTAATTTCGAGGACGAAATTTCATAAGGAGGGGAGATTGTAAGACCCCAACCTTTTATAAATAAAATCGAATTTTCTTTAATTATTATTTTGAATAATAAGGTGTTAATTTGATATAATTCTTTGGTTATGGGTGAAATATGAAAATTTTGCAAAATTAAACAAGTGGTTATAAAATATTTATTGTTGTCTGGGAATATTCGTTTGTTCGTGGAATATTCTTGCTGTCGGGGAATATTCATACGACGGCGCAATCATTTGTGGGCCCCATAATAGAAAATGGTCGGATGAAGAAAATGACAAGTTTGAGTTTTTATAAATAGCGGCGTAGTTATTCACAGATTAACCTTTGTTGGAATACCGGTGGTTAAAATACGAATACGCATGGTTGACAAAGAATAATACCTGCGGTATTGCATTATATTTTGAATTATTGATTCTTACGTAAGAAGGCACTACTCAATAATTTTTACGGTAATTATTATTCAATATTTTATTTTATTGATTCAATAATTGCTTCGTTGATATTTTATATTATTGTTGTTTCAATAATTGTCACTGCACAGTATGTCCCATTATCAGATCAATAATTCATACTATTTGAATAATATTGCTAGATAACATTATTGGTAATGTATAAGAAATTTCTGTCTAGAAAAGGGGTTTGGTCACCTAATTGCACGCCAATAAGGAGAAATCTTTATCGGAAAGCCCCCACTTTCTTGGGAATGACCTGGTTGTCATTATTGTGATTCTATAATATTATTTATGAATAATTAATTATTGATTTATATGATAAGGAAATATTTATTTTATGTGGTTATAAATGATGAAATTAATGTTGAGGTATTTTATCAGTATTTTGTCTGAATGAATGTATTAAAAAGTGTTCGTATGTGGATTTCGAGCATTTTTTATTTGGAATTTGGTAAACCTTTTTTCTACAAAGTTATAGAGAATTTAATTTCCTATGGAATGAACATAAAATTCTTATTTTTATGATAAAAGGGCTATTTATTATGAATTATTGAAGTTTCGAAAATAAATATTTTGATTAAAAACATGGATGGGCCCCACTTTTGGTTAATGAAAAAATGTGCTAAAATTTTATTTCAAAAATGGTTGGCGTGAATAGTAGCAGGTAAAGCCATCAAGTAGCAGGTTATTCTGCTATGACGTTATAAGTATTTTCCTATAAATAGGGTGCTTAGTTAGAATTGAAAATCACACCAGAATCATAAGCTTTCTCTCTTTATATTATCGAGCGTATTTTGTGAGTATTTAGATACTTTGTGTGAGACCACAGATTTTATGAATAAATATTTAATTTTCTCAAAATAATTTTTTGAATATTATGGTGTGGATTTGATATAATATTATAGTTGTGGGTAATATTTATAAATTTTGCAAAGTCATGAAGTTGTTATATAATATTCGATTGGTGGGGAATATTCTTTTTTGTCGGGGAATATCCAAATGCTGACCAGTACAATCATTAAGTGGACCCATAACGGAATTATTTTACGATTGAGAAAATGACAAAAATACTTTATAAAAATAACGACGGAAGTTTTACAGTTAATCGTTTGTTGAAACACCGGTGTTAAAGAAATGCGATGTCTGCGTGGTTGCATAGTAGCACTGCGGTATTGATTATTGATGCTTACGTGATAAATCACCCGGTTATGTTTTATTAGTATTATTAATGTAATAAAAGCAATATACTTTTATAAAGTTATTCTATAAATAAAATATATTATATTTTATTATGCATAGTTGCATAGCGTTCTGCATAGTTTTTTACATAGTAAAATCTTTTTATATAAAATAGAATACTTTTATAAAGTTATTTGTTTTATTAGACAATAATTAGAATATATTATATTTTATTATGCATAGTGTTTGCATAGTGCTGCATAGTGTTTGCATAGTAAAATCTTTTATAAAGTTATTCATTTTATTAGATTATAAATAGAATATATTATATTTTATTTAAAAGATTTTGCTTTAAATATGGACCATCGATTAAAATAAATCAATCTGGACCGTTTCATGAGTTAGTTACTTATCGCAGTCCATTTTTCTATAAATAGAAGCTCATTCCTTCATTATTCTTTACGAATTCTTTGAAACTCAGAGAGATAAACTATAGAGAGAAAGAAGAAAAGTATCTGCTACTTCACTACTCATAGATCCAGTACTCTTCTTCTTAAGGTAGGGAATATTATTTGTTGTACTCATAAGGGGTATTCTTTCTTTCTTATTCATGAAGAGAACTTACATTATTCCATTCTTTATTATTACATTGGAATAACTTTTTATATCGTGGGACACCCTATACTTGGTGAAATTCTTACATTATTCCATTCTTTATTATTCCGTGAGGAATATCCATGTCTGTGCGTTTTTACATGGGACTGGTTAAAATCTTTATTATTATTACATTTGGAATATCATCCTGCTGCATGCGTTTCTGGCGGGACACAGTTTAAAATCTTTATTAGTATTACATGTTGGAATAACACATACTGGCACCGCATGCATGGTTATTTTGTTGTTATTCCATTCTTTATTATTACGTTGGAACATCCTGCGGGTGTGATTTTACTTTGACTTTGGTTCCGTTAATTATTATTCTATTGGAATAACTTCATCATGCAAGTACCGCATGCATGGTGATTTCTTTTGTTATTCCATTCTTTATTATATTGGTTGGTTAAAGTTTTGACTTTTATACTCCATGAAATTAGTGGAATATCCTTGATATTTGCGCTTCATCCAGTATCTTTTCATGGAAATATTCTTCTGAGCATTCTTGAATTTTACTCTACAAAGAAGTATCATGTTGACAATTTGGACGTTATTAGTTCCTGAATAAATTAATTCTTGAACTTGTTTTATTGAATTATTATGTCATTATCATCATCCTCATGTTTATATTATGTTGAAAGTCATTTCTGGCCTTTAGTGAATAGATGGACTTGGTATGATTATGACCAGGGATTATTCGGTATAATCATGATCGTAATGTTACAAATGATGTGGAAAAAGTCCTTATTGGCCCGTGGTGCATTGATGGACAGTTTTTGGTATGATTATGGCTATGGATTCTCTTTGGCAATAGTGCAAAGATGAATTGTTTTATGGCATGATCAGGACCGTTGATGAAAACATGATTATTCTTGGCCCGTAGTGCATGGATAATTGTGGTCGTGATACTAAAGAATATCCTTGGCCGTAGTGCAGGGGTGATTCGATGATGTGGATTATCTATTAAGCTGAGTCCCATCGATAAAAGTGATGAAAAACCTTTTAAATCATAAAAGATAGTAGATTTTATTCTCTACTTGACTCTTTTAATGGATTGCTTGTTCCGCTGCAGTTAAACTTGATGTTTGTTATATTGTATCAGTTTAACACTGTTTAAGGCTAATGATAATTTATTCTGCATTATCTTAGTCATAATATTTCTTACTGGGCTAGTTGAGCTCACCCTTTCTTTCACTGTTCTCTTCAGGAAATGAGAACGTAGCGGGGACTAGTCGGGGAACCGAGTGATGGTCCTAGATGGTGCATTAGTAGTCCTCACTATTCTGTGAAATAGTGTGATAATAAATGTAATTAGGACTCCATTAAGTTTGTATACTCTCTAGAGGACAGTATTTGTATTAAAACTCACAGCCTATGTTTTGTCGTATTTTACACGACTGTTGTATAATTAAGTTGTATTTGAATTTTGTACAATGTATCTGGCGACTCAAGATGAGTGATGTATACCTAATTTTGGGGGCGTCGCAGTTGGTATCAAAGCTTAGGGATATGATCCCTGACTAGGATGTGAGAATAGAACTAGGAGGGGAGAGACGGAGAATTCCTTCGCTAGTATGACCTACCTAAGTTTATTTGATATTTAATTGGTCGGTCATAGTATATGGATAATATGTTACATGTCAATTAAACCTTGTTTTGTGGCAGTATTTGAAAATGGCATCCGAAAATATTGGGATCAACAATGAAGCACATGAGACCGTTGAGACACCTTTAATCACTAACCAGGTTAATGTGATGTCAGACGAAGAAGAAATTAGAGATATCTATGTGGTGCGTGAAGAACTAATAGTTGCACCCGAGCTAGTTGCAGAGGTAGCAGCTGAGAGTGAGGAAGAAGAGGAACCTGAGGAGAATTTATTAGAAGAATTTTATGATCAAAATTTAGCATTACAAAATCGTATTCATGAGTTAGAAGAGCAGGCTGAAGAACGGCAGGAGGTCGTGGAGCAAAAAGATGCAACCATTCAAAATTGTGTTACCCGATGTGCGATGCTTGAACAGAAGCACTCTTTGGCAGAGTATAAGATATTAGAGCTGGAATCTGAGAATGCTATTATCAAAGTTCTGATGAAAGTAGAAACAACTGAACGAAGGAGAATAGATGACGCATGGGTAAAAGCCGCACGACATGTAGATATTGTAGAAAAAGACGTCCGATCTAATAAAGCCAAAATAAATGAAATGGATTTTACTTTTTGGACAACAATTAGGAGAATCCAACATCGAATTCGGAATTACCCTGTGCATAGCGGTCAACCCCAATTCGATATGGATCGGAGAATAATGATTCAAATCATGGATCGGGGAATGGGGACGAAGCACTTAAGGGTGGAATGTACCCTATAGCAAAGTCAAATCCGATGAGTTTAAGTGAGGCGTGTGTCGAGGAACCCGAACAAAGTTATTACGGGTAAGTTAATGATAAACTCTTGCGAAGCTTATACCTTATTAGATACCAGTTCTACCCACTCTTTTATTTCACCTAGTTGTGTTCAATGTTTGAATTTAACTCCGGAGAAGCTAGATTTTGATTTATCTGTTGAAACTCAGTTGGGAGAAACCTTCTTTACATCCACTATTTATAAATCTTATTTAATTCAAATTGTCACTTTCACGTTACGTGCCAATCTTATCTCTTCGAAAATACTTGCCTTTGATGCGATTTTAGGAATCGATTGGTTAACTACTCATCATGCTCTTCGTAAGGTTGTTAGCTTTCATATTCCTAACCAACCTGTTATGCGAATTCAGGCAACCAAACCACTAAAGTAAATAATTATCATATCAAGCCATAAGTAAAGAGCCCCGGTGCTTTCATTGTTGACTTTCTTGTGTGGAATGCACCGAAGCCGAACATTTCGTAGGGGACGTTGTGAATAACGGTGGCAAGTTGATAGGTATCAATGTGACGTGCTATCCAAGTCTTGGATGAGAGTCATAGTTTTGACTGATATTTCTATTCTTAATAAATTTCCTGACGTATTCTTGAAGACTTCTTAGCCTACCCCTAGAGCGTGAAATCGAATTTTGTATTGACCCCAGTACAAAACCCATTTCTAAAACCCTTAAATATTTCTTCAACTAAAATGAACGTAACATGCGCGAAAGACGTTGGCTCGAGCTGTTGAAGTTTACGATCGTACCATACAATATCATCGTTGAAATGCGAACGTGGTAGCTGACGCGTTGAATGAAAGATTGTATGCGGTTACAAATGCGAATATACGAACCCACGTGAAGATAACTAATATACGAGTAGAATCGACTTTAATTGATAAAGTTAAAGCCGCTCAAGCTACATACCCAGAGCTGATGAATGTGAAGAATTAAGAAGGTTCAAGAGGGCGTTATTCTAGAAGCAAGAATCGACAAAGAGACGAAATCTCAACCCTCGATTTAATTGGCCCATTTGAAATCCTCGACCGAGTAGGAACTATGGCTTATAAATTCGTTTTACCGCTAAGTATGTCGCGTGTTCATAACGTTTTTAACTTATCGATGTTACGTAAATATGTGGACGACCCGAACCACATTATTAAATTAGAACTAAACGATATAGGAGAAGATTTAACGTATAAGGAGATACGTGTTAAAATCTTGGATCGTATTCAACACTCAAAGGTTATACCTCAAGAATTAGAATCTGAAATGAAGTCAAGGTATCCTCACCTCCTCAGCATACCAGGTACGTACGCAAATTTCGAGGGAAAAATTCCATAAGTAGGGGAGATTGTGAAACCCCAGATTTTATGAATAAAGATTAAATTTCTCGAAATAATTTTTTGAATATTATGGTGTGGATTTGATATAATGTTATAGTTGTGGGTAGTATTTATAAATTTTGAAAAGTATGCAAGTTGTTGTATAATATTCGATTGGTTGGGGAATATTCTTTTTGTCGGGGAATATCCGCATGACGGTACAATCATTGGTGGACCCCGTAACAGAATTATTGTCGGATTGAGAAAACGAAAAAAATATTTAATGAAAATAATGGCAGAAGTTTTATCGTTAATACTGTTGAACTACTCGGTAGTAAAAGAATATTAATACGCGTGGTTGCATAGTAGCACACAGTATTAATTATTGATGCTTACGTGATAAGTCACTCAGTTTTGTTGGTATTATTAATGTAATAATACAGAAAATCTTTTTATATAAAACATAATACTTTTATAAAGTTATTCTATAAATAGAATATATTATATTCTATTATACATAGTGTTGCATAGTGTCTGCATAGTATTTTGTATAGTAAAATCTTTTTATATAAAACATAATACTTTTATAAAGTTATCATTTTATTAGACAATAATTAGAATATATTATATTTTATTATGCATAGTGTTTTTGCATAGTGCACGATAAGATAGTGTTTGAATAGTAAAATCTTTTATAAAGTTATTCATTTTATTAGATTATAAATAGAATATATTATATTTTATTTAAAAGATTTTGCTTTAAATATGGCCGTCAGATTAAAGTAAATCAACTGGACCGTTTCATGAGTTAGTTACTATGCGATCCATTTTTCTATAAATAGAAGCTCATTCCTTCATTATTTCTTACGAATTCATTGAAACTCTAGAGAGATAAACTATAGAGAGAAAGAAGAAAAGTATTCTGCTACTTCACTACTCATAGATCCAGTACTCTTCTTCTTAAGGTAGGGAATATTATTTGTTGTACTCATAAGGGGTATTCTTTCTTTCTTATTCATGAAGAGAACTTCTATTATTCCATTCTTTATTATTCTGTTGGAATAACCTGTATACGCGGGACACCCTATACTTGGTGAAATTCTTCTGTTATTCCATTCTTTATTATTCCGTTGGAATATCTTGTCTATGCGTTTTACGCCGGACCTGGTTCCGTCTTTTTTATTATTATTACATTGGAATATCACATGCGTGCGTTTTTCTTTGGGACTGGGTTAAATCTTTATTAGTATTACGTTGGAATAACTTTTGTCATCGCAATACCGCATGCATGGTGATTTCTGTTGTTATTCCATTCTTTATTATTCTGTTGGAACATCCCCAGGGTTGTGATTTTACTTTGACACGGTTCCGTTAATTATTATTCTATTGGAATAAACTTTGTCTCATCGCAATACCGCATGCATGGTGATTTCTTTTGTTATTCCATTCTTTATTATATTCAGTTGGTTAAAGTTTTGACTTTTATACTCCATGAAATTAGTGGAATATCCTTGATATTTGCGCTTCTTCCAGTATCTTTTCATGGAAATATTCTTCTGAGCATTCTTGAATTTTACTCTACAAAGAAGTATCATGTTGACAATTTAGACGTTATTAGTTCCTGGATAAATTAATTCTTGAACTTGTTTTATTGAATTATTATGTAATTGTCATCATCCTCATGTTTATATTATGTTGAAAGTCATCTGTGGCCTGTAGTACATAGATGGACTTGGTATGATTATGACCAGGGATTATTCGGTATAATCATGACCGTAATGTTACAAATGATGTGGAAAAAGTCCTCATTGGCCCGTGGTGCATTGATGGACAATTTTTGGTATGATTATGGCTATGGATTCTCTTTGGCCGTAGTGTAAAGATGAATTGTTTTATGGCATGATCAGGACCGTTGATGAAAATATGATTATTCTTGGGCCGTAGTGCATGGATAATTATGGTCGTGATACTAAAGAATATCCTTGGCCGTAGTGCAGGGGTGATTTGATGATGTGGATTATTTATTAAAATTTGAGTCCCAATGATAAAAGTGATGAAAAACCTTTTAAATCATAAAAGATAGTAGATTTTATTCTCTACTTGACTCTTTTAATGGATTACTTGTTCATTATGATTAAACTTGATGTTTGTTATATTGTATCGGTTTAACACTGCTTTCAAAGCTAATGATAATTTATTACGCATTATCTTAGTCATAATATTTCTTACTGGGCTAGTTGAGCTAACCCTTTCTTTCACTGTTCTCTTCAGGAAATGAGAACGTAGCGGGGACTAGTCGGGGAACAGAGTGATGGTCCTAGATGGTGCATTAGTAGTCCTTACTATTATGTGAAATAGTGTGATAATAAATGTAATGAGGACTCCATTGAGTTTGTATACTCTCTAGAGGACAATATTTGTATTAAAATTCACAACCTATGTTTTGTCGTATTTTACACGACTGTTGTATAATTAAGTTGTATTTGAATTCTGTACCATGTATCTGGCGACTTAAGATGGGTGATGTATACCTAATTTTGGGGGCGTCACACTTTGTGAGTTGCTATTCTGTGCAAGTTTCCTTCAGCCTTATACCTGATATTTCAGCCAGAAGTATTGTTCTTTTGAGGTAAGAGATGTTATTTTCTTCATAATGATGTTATTCTGTCAATATAATTATATCGAAATATTGGTATGAATTTTATTGTGAAATTTCTACCTTTTTTATGTCGGGGTTAATATTCACGTATACAGCACTATTCACGTATACGACATTATTCACGAATACGACACTATTCACATAAAAAATGAAATTTTATTTTTTTGTCCAAGTTGTCTATTATGGTCACTATCTTTGATTGTATCTATGTTTTGATCTTCATTCTTGAATTTTTCTCCTCAATTGATTATTATAAGATATTTTTGAACTTGGATAAACTAAAGTACGAATCCCTAATCTTTGACCTTTTATCTCACTGGATTCATTTTTTTAAGATATTTTTCATCATCCTTAGTCCTAAATGATGATATTACTGTATATCTTTGGCTTGTAGTGGAAAGATGAATGATTAACTGATGAATATCTTTGGCCCGTAGTGCAAAGATGAACAGGTGTTGAGATGAACATGACCAACCGGTGATACAATTGAATATCTTTGGCCTGTAGTGCAAAGATGAATATTTTATTCAAGATGAATATTGATTGATGTTACAAGGATAAAATATTGATGATGAACTTTTAAATCTTAGAAGATAGTAGAATTCATTCTCTACTTGACTCTTCTAATGGATTGCTGTTTCCGCTACAGTTGTTGATCTAAAACTTATTGTCTATTATATTTTATCATATTTTTCCCTGTTGAAGACTAATGATAATTTGTTGTATATTATCTTAGTCATAATATTCTTTACTGGGCTAGTTGAGCTCACCATTTTCCTTTTTGTTCCATTTTTCTTCTTAGGAGGTGAGAACATAGCGAGAACTAAGCAAGGGGTATGGAGTGATGGTTCGAGATAGTTGTTTTAGTAGTCCTCACTATTTTGTAAAATAGTGTATCAATAATTGTAATGAGGACTCCTTTTGAATTTGTATACTGTCTATTAGACAATATTTGTATTTAAACTCACAGTATATGTGTTGTCATATTTTGCACGACAATTGTATTACTGAAGTTGTATTTGTTTCTGTACCATGTATTTGGTGACTCAGAATGGGTGATGTATACCTATTTTGGGGACGTCACATTATATAGTTTATATTTTTATAAATTCAATAATTTTAATATACTATATTCAGTTTGTAATCAAAAGATACATTTTAATTGTAATAATAATAGTATAATATTATTTATCACTTTTTTAAAGATTTATGTATATCTTTTATATATATATATATATCAAATCTGCAGGAACGTATATATATATATATATATATATATATATATATAATTGCCTTTGAGAAGAAGAATATGGTGAATAAAGTTTTAATAATCTTGCTCTCAAACTCTTTTTAATTCTAGCACTACAAAAAATGGGCCTTTAGCAACGATTTTTCGGGCAACGACTTTATAAGTCGTTGCTAAAAGTATATGTTTAGCAACGAAATTTGTCATTCGTTGCAGATTGTGTCAGGCTTTCACTTTTTGCAACAAAATTCATAAGTTGTTGCAAAATTTCGTTGCCAATTCATTGGCGGGAAAAAAATTTCGTTAGAAATTCGTTGCAAAATTTTCAGCCACATGATTTCTAGTCATCGTGTGCAACAAAAGTTTTTTTGTTGCTAAAAATAAGGTTTTAGCAACGGTTTTTCAGGTAACGACTTTATAAGTCGTTGCTAAAAGTGTAGGTTTAGCAACAAAACTTGTTATTCGCTGCAGATTGTGTTAGGCTTTCACTTTTTGCAACGAAATTCATAAGTAGTTGTAAAATTTGGAAACAAAATTCGTTGCAAAATTTCTAACCACTTGATTTCTCCTTATCGTGGGCAACAAAAGTTATTTTGTTGCTATATTTCGTTGCCTAATATGAACCACATTCATTGGCAACAATTTTTATTTTCGTTGCATATTTTATACAACTTTTTGCAACGACTATTAAAATGTTGCCTTAAATTAAGATAATAATAATAATAATAATAATAACAGTCATAATAATAACAATAACACTAATAATAATAATAGTAGTACTAATAATAATAATAATAATAATAATAATAATAATAATAATAATAATAATAATAATAATAATAATAATAATAATAATAATAACAACAACAACAACAACAACAATAACAACAACAACAACAACAACAACAACAACAACAACAACAACAACAACAACAACAATAATAATAATAATAATAATAATAATAATAATAATAATAATAATAATAATAATAATAATAATAATAATAATAATAATAATAATAATACTGAAACTCAAAAAGCCTTCTTAACTTTCGTCATATCAACGCTAAGAGCATGTGAATAGGGTTCACTGTCAGATAGCTCACAACTAAATAATTCTTCACGAACTGCTTTTGAAAGAGAAGAGAACCCCTGCTGACTTTCATATTCAGGTCCTGTTAGCTGAAGTTCACAGCTGATACAACTGAAACCGTTGGAAAGAATCGTCCCGATCGAAAGGGCCGTTGAATAATGTACACCCCTCAATGGAGGTAAGGACAAAGTGAGAGTCAGGCGCCCCCTTTTGAAATATGTGTTGATAGTTGCCTTCTAAGCCAAAACGAGAGAAAAAGTGTGTTGGTCATTCTTTAACATATAGTACTTGGTATTATTTAGTACTATTTTGGAGTTTAAAATTAAATTTTTTGTTTTTGGCAACTTTATTCAGTTCACATGCCTCTTCGAATTACATGCCAAATTAGTTGAGCATAAAAACAAAACTATGAATGATGACTTTTATCAAACTTTTTTCTTTAAAGATCTTTGTGACTTTGACTGATTGTTCTATAATTTCCGGTATATGCCTTCAGTGACCCTGGTCTAAAGCATCCATGATTTATTCAGCACGTAAAACTCAAAACAACATGAACAGTAGTTACTTTATCAGCAAAAATGAACACCAGTTATTTATACAGAAGCATGCTAACAATTACCAATTAAGATACTAAATACTAACAATGACGGGTTTTTAACTTAAACAAGCCGGGGGTTGAGATGTGGGAGGAACTATCTAGGATCACTGGAACTTTACAACCACACAGGAAATGTCATCAGTGCTCTTCCTTGCAAGTGCCTCTTCGGTAAGGTGTTTTGCAGTTGATCGAGCATCCTAAATGTGTTTGATACAATCCACGGCTTCGTGATTTGACAAAACCTGATACCACGTGATAAATGTATTAAAATGATATCATAGATCATCGCAAACAGAACCAAATGTTACCATCAGAAACACAAATAATTACAAGAAAAGTGGTTTGGTCTTTAGCTTCTCAAGTACTTTTAATAAATATCCCCTAGTTTATAAACTACTCAAGGAACAAGAGCCCTCTACTTAGATCCAAAGGTAGGTAACTTTTGATAATCCATTCGACCCCTACCATAATTACAAGTGAAAAGAACTTCAAATTCAAACCCAATCATCCTAAATTACTGCAGTTCTTACTCCACTTTCAATATGAACAATGCGTTTGCAGCACAAGTATGAACAGAGATAAAAATACGCAAATCTGAAATCCAAAATACAGAAATCAAATCGACAAGTAATAATATATGACCAGATGTCAAACATTCGCTTACCATCTTGAATGCTATAAAATCATCATCTCCATCGAGTCGAGCAGCACCATCACAGGATCGAACCATAATTTCAATTTCGCTTTTACAACAAAATTTGAATAAAAAGTCAAGGCAAATTTGTATAAAAAATTATATCCATCCATGCAAAGTTACCATGCTATATATCGTTGATCATTCAAGATGAAAGTTTCGAGACAAATAAACGGAAAAAAAGCAGAGATAGTAATCCTATAGTTGAGAATGAAGCAAAAACTAAAAGGCAAAAATCTAACATTTCATGGCAGCCCATACAGATAAGGAATTAACAAAATTGATAGTCTTTCAAAAAAAAAACAAAAGGCTGCATACAACCACCAATATTTAGATTGATTTATGATATGATTAATTTTATCTTAATAAATCAAGTAAAATAAATCAATATACAAAACAAGCTACAATTAACAACTTAATAAGGAAAAAACCAACAAATTAGTAAACAAAACTAACCTAATTAAGAAAATGAAAACTACCCGAAAAGGATTTCATTAAATCTTATCAGAAACTGAATAATAGGATACCTTGATATGCAGGATTGCAGTATTTGCGATCTATTGAAACAGAAGAAGGATCCAATTTATTGAGCTTATGAGATAAAGAGGGTGTCTTTGTTACTCTTCTACGACTTCTATTATTCCTTCGAATACCCATTCCACATCCTCTCGGTTTGATCCTAAGCTCCCATATTCGCCCTTTTTTTTGGGCTAAACAGATCAATTTTTCTTCTTTTAGCTCTGTTCTAGCTCTGCAAATCAGAGATAATCAAGCAGTATCAGACCAAACTTTACTGAGAAACATTAAATGATAAAGAGGGTGGCTTATATTAATTAAATAAATTTATTGAACCCAATTTCCAATCCAACAATAAGAACAACTAGAAACCTATAAAATTCGCTAAAATCTAAGAACTAAATATTACATTGAAAATTCTAGTTTGAAAGGGGTAAATGGCGTGGTTAGTTGACTCTCTGAAACCTAGCATTAGTACGGAGTCCAAATTTTAACAGGTGAATGATATCTTGAGTAATGGATTGGGTTGGGATAGCAGTGTTAGTAAACATCCTAGCATTGAGTTCCTACCAAATTCTCTAGACAACAACAACAAAACTAACGTGCAACAGGCTATGATGAAATTAGAGAGAAGAACAGAAGACTGAGATTGAGAAATTTTGAGAAGAATAGGTGAGTGTTTTGACATAATCAATTCATCAAACAATTGTAGGCAACTAGAGTTGAAGCCAACCAATTGCTAGTGAGATGATAAATATAATTTATAACTGGGACACAATACATACCAAAATATCAAGTAAGCTAATTGCTAGTATAGATGATAAAACTTCCCAATACTTTGTAAATACCTTCAAACCAACATCAGGATGTGAGGCATATACAAGTTAAGGCAATCAAAACAAGTTATCAAATTCAGAGCAAGATAGTCCAAACAATAGAAAACATAGACAAAACCAACCAATTTTTGGCCTGAAATAAGTTAAGAACTGTAACAATAGCAAACCATCAACTACAACAATAGATTAGCTAAATCAAATCTTTCCATCATATTTAACCATAATTGGAAAATCAAAATCCAAATACCATCCATTATACTATAAATTACTGATTTACCAAATCTAACATAAAGTTCAACATTAATATCCAAGATTTTGTAGTGTCCACAACAAAAGTTCTAACAGTTTTGAATGTCCATAAATATCGATCAAGAGTTGTTTCTAGATCTTTCTATCCCTGAGCTGCTGTTGCCTTGAATCAACTGTAGAAATTGTGAATTGTCAGCTAACTTGTTAAGTAAATTCTCAAGATTGTCCATCCGTTTTCCTTGTGCCTGAATGGTTGCTTCAAGCTCTTCATTTTTTTGTGAGACGCTTCTAACTCTGCTGCCAATGCAACTTTTTCTTTATCGATAGACGAAGACTTCCCTACTCGAGGTCCAAATCCAAAGACAATCAATCTCCTTGCCTTCTTACCCAACACTCGAGTCATAATCTCCCTTTTGTCATTATTGTCAAAATTTCCAAATTATGCGTTCATCTAAGAGGTGCATTCAGACTTAAGTAATTTCATTTCATTATGTGAAATTAACAACAAATGAAACTAATTCATTATATAATCCTAAATTTAAAAACAAGATAAGGTTTGTATAACTTATGTATACAGCTTCATTTTCAGGTTGCATCCAGTTGTTTGTTTCCTTTTTCTTGATGTGTGCTCTTGTAACCTTCAATTGGATCTCCCTGAAAATCAAATTAGAATAATTAATAACGAGAGCATTATTGTATAATTTTCTGTACAAGGAACATGAATTAAGGCTCAAGTATCCTGGTTTTCTAGTTTCAAGCATAGCTTATCAGTTTGTGTTTCCAGTGTTGTATTCACCATTTTGTAGATGTTTATTTAAAGTGTGACGCCCCCAAAATAGGTATACATCACCTATTTTGAGTCGTCAAATACATGGTACAGAATACAAATACAACTTAATTATACAACTGTCGTGTAAAGTACGACAAAACATAAGCTGTGAGTTTTAATACAAATATTGTCGTCTAGACAATATTCAAACTCAAATTCAATATTATTACATTTATTTTCCACTATTTCACTGAATAGTGAGGACTATTAATGCTATCATCTAGTCCGTCACTCCATTCCCCGACTAGTCCCTGCTACGTTCTCATTTCCTAAAGAGAACAATAAAAGTAAAAGGGTGAGCTCAACAAGCCCAGTAGGAAATATTATGACTAAGATAATGCAGAATATATTTCGTTATATTTCTTCAATGATGTTAAAGCGATACAATATAACAACCATCAAGTTTAAGCTGCAATTTGAACAAGCAATCCGTTAAAAGAGTCAAGTAGAGAATAAAATCTACTATCTTTTATGATTTAAAAGGTTTTTCATCACTTTTATCATTTGGGACTCAGCTTAATAAATAATCCACATCATCGAATCACCCCTGCACTACGGCCAAGGATATTCTTTAGTATCACGACCACAATTATCCATGCACTACGGGCCAAGAATATTTGTGTATTCAATAATGGTCATGATCATGCCAACAACTGTCCACCAATGCACTACGAGCCAATGAGGACTTTTACCACATCATTTGTAACATTATGGTCATGATTACACCGAATAATCCCTGGTCATAATCATACCAAGTCCATCTATGCACTATTGGCCACAGATGACTTTCAACAAAATATAAACATGAGGATGATGACAATGATATAAGAATTCAATAAAATAAGTTCAAGAATTATTTTATCCATGAACTAATAACGTCCAAATTGTCAACATGATACTGCTTTGTAGAGTAAAATTCAAGAATGCTCATAAGAATATTTCCATGAAAAGATACTAGATGAAGCGCAAATATCAAGGATATTCCACTAATTTCATGGAGTATAGAAGTCAAAACTTTAACCAACTGAGTATAATAAGGAATGGAATAACAAAAGAAATCACCAGGCATGCGATAGACAAGACAAAGCAAAAGTTATTCAAATGAATAATAAATAACGGAATCAGGTCTGGTTTAAAATGTACAGTCAGGATATTCCAACAGAATAATAAAGACGGAATCAGGTCCAGCGTAAAACGCACAGACATGATATTCTAACAGAATAATAAAGACGAAATCAGTCCCGTGTAGAACGCGCATGATGTGATATATTCAATAGAATAATAAAGATTTAAATCAGTCCCAAGGCAAAAACATGCCAGACAAGATATTCCAATAGAATAATAAAGACGGAACCAGGTCCGGCGTAGAACACACAGATAGGATGTTCTAACAGAATGATAAAGAATGGAACAACAGAAGAATTTCACCTAGTATAGGGTAGCCCGCGTATACAGGTTATTCCAACAAAATAATAAAGAATGGAATAATAGAAGGTTTCTTCATAGATAAGAAAGAAATAATACTCCCTACCTTGGAAAAACTGGATACTGGAATAGTGAGGTAGCAGACTTCTCTTCTTCTTTCTATAATTTCTCTCTATAATAATCGCTCTAAAGCTTTTGTGAATTGGTGAGGAATGAAGGAATAATGAGCTTCTATTTATAGAAAAATATAGTTTCGATAATTACACGTTTTGGGGCTCAAAAAATTTCAGTACAATACCTCCAACTTTTCCTTTATTTTTAATTTAGTCATGGAAGTATTATCAAACTTGCACCACCTCCCCTAATAGTAAATAATGTGATTCAATAGTAAATATGTGAATCAATAGTTCTAGACATGTGAAAATACGAATTACAGTATAGTACCTCCATCTATACCTCCATTTTTAACTTAGTCATGCAACTATTATCAATCTTGAACCAACTCCCCTAATAGTAACAAGAATGTGAAACAATAGTATACACATGTGAACAAATACTTATAATCATGTGAAATAATAGCAATCAATTGCTCATTTATCTAGTTAAATACCCGATTGGTCAATATAACCTCCAGACATCAATTATTATCGAAATAATTGTCGATTTTCACTAACACAAATAATTCCAACACAATGAAACCATTTTTATCAAAAATATAAAATTTGAAATTTTGAAGTTTGACTTTTTTCGAAAAAGTCAACTATTCACTTTTTGACCAAATAGTGAATTCAGAAATTTTTTGTGTTTATAGACTATTTTTACTAATTTCATCATTTCGGACTCAAATATCACGTTCGCGTCTCCAAATTCAACTCTGAACACAACTTCAATTTTAATAACATTCATCATTAATATTATAACTCTCAATATTTATCAACCAGATCGTTCCTAGGAAATAGGGGGCTTTCCAATAAGGATTTCTCCATATTGGCGCGCAATTAGGTGACCAAACCTCTCCTTGACAGAACTTCTAGACATTGTAAATATTGCAATTTAATAATATGAATAACTTTGTCGTCTCAATTATTGATTTAATAAAATAACATATTATACAGATGATACTATGGCAATAATTGAATCAATAATATGAGAGATATTATGCGAAGAATTATCGTATAATAATTGAGTATAACCGAGTGACTTCTCACGTAAGCATCAATAATCAATACCGTGCTACAATGCAACCACGCCAGACAGCGTATCGCATTACTTTTACTACTAGGGTAGTTCAACGATTAATCAGTAAAACTTCCGCCGTTATTTTCATAAAGTATTTTTGTCATTTTCTCAATCCAAACAATAATTCCGTTGTGGGGGTCCACCAATGATTGTCTTTGTTATTTAATATTCCCTGTTAAAACGAATATTCCACGACCAATCGAATATTATAAAACAACTTGCGTACTTTGCAAAATTTGTAAATATTACCCACAAATATAACATTATATCAAATCCACACCATAATATTCAAAAAAAATATTTCGAGAAAATTTAATCTTTATTCAAAAAGTTGGGATCTTACAACCTCCCCTTCTTATGAAATTTTTTCCTTGAAATTAGGGTGCGAACCTGGTGTGTCGAAGAGGTGAGGATACTTTAATTTCATTTCAGATTCTAACTCCCAGGTTATTTCCTCAACATCGTGGTTTCTCAACAAAACTTTGACTTAAGGTATAACCTTGGAGCGTAGAATATGATCCTTTTTATCCAAGATTTTAGCAGGTAACTCTTCATACGTTAAATCTCCTCTATCTTGTCTGGTTCTAATTCAATAATGTGGTTCGGGTCTTTCACATATTTACGTAACATGGATATGTGAAAAATGTTATGAACATGAGACATACTTGGCGGTAACGCAAGCCTATAGGCCACAGTTCATACTCGATCGAGGATTAAAAATGGACTAATAAATCGAGGATTGAGCTTTCCTCTCTTTCCAAATCTTGTAACTCCTTTCCATGGAGCAGCACATAACAACACATGATCTCCAATATCGAATTCTACGTCCTTTCGATGAAGATCAGCATAACTCTTTTGTCGATCTTGTGAGGTTTTTATACGTTGTCGGATCATTTGAATCTTTTTTCGTAGTCATACATACCAACTCTGGTCCCAACAACTTTGCTTCACCCACCTCATCCCAGCATACTGGATAACGACACTTTTTTCCATACAACGCCTCGAATGGAGCCATGCCAATACTTGCTTGATAACTGTTGTTGTAGGAAAACTCCACCAATGGTAAGAACTTGTACCAACTTCCCTTGAAGTCAATGACATAGAGTCTTAATAGATCTTCAAGAGTTTGAATCGTCCTCTCCGACCGCTCGTCCGGCTCCGAGGATGATATATGCCGAGCTAAATCATAAATCCGTGCCCATATCTTTTTGTAAACTAAACCAAAATCTTGAAGTGAATCTTGGGTCTTGATCAGAAACTATGGATACTGGCATACCATGCAATCTTATAACCTCGTTTATGTACATACGAGCAAGACGTTCAAGTGTATAAGTTTCTCGTATCGATAAGAAATGAGCAGACTTGGTCAATCTATCAACAATGACCCAAATCGCATCTATGCCTTGAGAAACTTTGGGAAGACCGGTAACGAAATCCATGGTAATGTGCTCCCACTTCCATTCTGGAATTTCAAGTGGTTGCAATGGTCCTTTTGGTACTTGATGCTCCGCTTTAACTCGTTGAGAAATTAGACACCTTGAGATAAATATCGCTATCTCTCTCTTCATATTGCTCCACCAAAATGTATGACAAAGATCAGGATACATTTTGGTACTCCCAGGATGGATTGCAAACGGTGTGTTGTGCGCCTCCATCATGATTTTATACTTTAAATCAGGGTCGTTAGGAACATAAAGTTTGGAGTTGACTCGAAGTATTCCTTCTTCATCGATTCTTGCTTCCGGCATAGCACCTTCTTGTACTTTCTTCTTCATACGCATCAGCTTTGGATCTGTAACTTGAGCAACTTTAACTTTATCAATTAAAGTTGGTTCTACTCGTATATTTTCCATCATCCCATGGGTCCCTGGAGTCTTTAACTCTATCTCCATCCTTTACAAGTCACACAAAATGGGCTTTTGTGTTGTGAATATTGCACTCGTACCTGCATATGATCTTCTACTCAATGTGTCAGCTACCACGTTCGCTTTTCCAGGATGGTATTGGATGGTATGATCATATTCGTTCAATAGTTCAAGCCAACGTCGTTGCCGCATGTTGAGTTCCTTTTGAGTGAAGAAATATTTGCGGCTTTTATGATCCGTAAAGATCTCCACTTTCTCTCCATACAAGTAATGCCTCCAAATTTTAAGTGCGAAGACAATAGCTGCCAACTCTAGATCATGAGGATAATTCCTCTCATATTCTCTGAGTTGTCGTGAGGCATAGGCTATGACTTTCCCATGTTGCATCCTAACCCTTTGTCTGAAGCATCACTGTAGATGACAAATCCCTCCGAGCCAGATGGTTTTGTCAGAACAGGTGCTGAAATGAGTCTCCTCTTGAGTTCTTGAAAACTCTTCTCACATTCCACGCTTCAACTGAATTTTGTATCTTTTCGAGTCAGCTGAGTTAGTGGAGTAGCGATTCGAGAAAACCCTTTTACAAATCTCCGATAATAACCAGCTAAGCCGAGAAAGCTACGTACTTCGGTCACTGATTTAGGTTGCTCCCAGCTTTGAATAACTTCAATCTTTGCTGGGTCAACAGATATTCCATGACTTGATATCACGTGCCCAAGGAATGCAACTTCCTCAAGCCAGAACTCATATTTCTTCAACTTGGCATATAGCTTGTTTTCACGAAGTTTTTGGAGTATCAACCTCAAGTGTTGCTCATGATCTTCATGGCTTTTGGAATATATGAGGATGTCATCAATAAAGACGACCACAAAATGATCCAAATATTCCTTGAATACTCGGTTCATCATATCCATGAAGGCAGCAGGAGCATTAGTCAATCCAAAAGAGATGACTAAGAATTCATAATGCCCGTACCGAGTTCTGAAGGCAGTCTTTGGAATATCCTCAGTTTTAACCTTCAGATGATGATATACATAACGAAGATCGATCTTTGAAAAAGATTATGCTCCTTGTAACTGATCAAACAGGTCATCAATACGTGGCAATGGGTACCTATTTTTGATGGTGACATGATTCAACTCCCGATAATCAATACAAAGTCGCATACTCCCATCTTTCTTCTTTACGAATAGAACAAGAGCACCCCAAGCAGACGTACTAGGACGAATGAAACCAATGTCTAACAATTTCTGCAATTGGGTCTTTCACACCTGAAGTTCAATAGGATCCATTCGATATGGGGCTTTGGAAATGGGTTTTATACCAGGTTCAAGGTCGATACAAAATTTAACTTCACGCTTTGGGGGTAGACCAAGAAGTTCTTCAGGGAATACGTCAGGAAATTTATTAACAATAGAAATATCCTTCAAATCTGACGTATTTTTGTTTAAACCCGTGACATGAGCTAAGAAAGCTTGACATCCGTTTTTCAATAAACGAATAGCTTTATGGCTTGAGATGACCGTGATTGATTTTAATGATTTGGTCACTTGAATTCACACAATAGGTTTATTAGGAATATGAAAGCTAACAACCTTACGAAAACAATCAATTTTAGCATGATGAAAAGTTAACCAATCAATCCCTAGAATCAAGTCAAATGCAAGTATTTTTAAGGAGATAAGATCGACAGGTAACGTGCGGTTACCGATTTGATTCAAACAAGACTTATAAACAGTGGCTGTAATGAAGGTTTCTCCTAATGGAGTTTCAACAGATAAGTCAAAGTCTAATTTCTCTGGAGTCAAATTTAAACGTTGAGCGCAAGTAGGAGAAATAAAAGAATGGGTAGAACCGGTATCAAATAAGGTATAGACTTCACTAGAGTTTATGATAAGCTTACCCGTGATAACCTTGTTCGGGTTCCTTGCTTTCTGGGAGGTCACAACAAACGCTCTCCCTTGCACTACCGGCTTTGACTTTTCTAGGACGGCCTTTGGTGCCTCCATCCTAGCTGAATTTGTCTTCGGTGAACGACAAAATTGAGCTAAGTGACCTTCCCTTCCATAATTATAACATGCTTTGGATGGCATCACGCAGTTTGGACTGATGTGTCCCTCCCCTCCGCATTTGAAGCATATGATAGGTGGTCGTTCTCCTTCCTTAACAATGGGTGCTGGTGCTGACGTCTTTCCATCATTGTTGAATCTCCTTTTCTTGAAATGTCCATTTTTATTGTCTTGGCTATGATTACCACCGAAGTGGTTACCATTTCTGGCATCTCGACTGCTTTCTCTTGGTTGCGTTGACTCGTTATCGCGCTCCAATAACTAAGCCCTATTTATAACATCTAAATACAAACATAGTTTATGAGAAATAAGATATTGTCGTATCTCCGGTTTCAAACCTCTTAAAAATATTCGGGTCATTCGTTCCTCATTATCAACCAAATGGGATGCAAACCGGGATAACTCAGCAAATTTAGCCTCGTATTGCGACACGGTCATATTGTTTTGTTCCAACTTGATAAACTCCACATCCTTCATGTGACGAATACTTTCGAGAAAGTACTTGTTGTTTAACAGCTCTTGGAACTTCTCCCAAGACATCTTGAGTGCGTTAGGCTTGGTACGTTTTACAAATTCCCACCAGTAATCTGCCTCTTCACGCAACATAAAGGTAGCGAAGGGAACCTTTTGTTCCTCGGAGCATTCCAAGACATCAAATATCTTGGTTATCAGTTTGTGTTTCCAGTGTTGTGTTCACCATTTTGTAGATGTTTATTTAAAGTGTGACGCCCCCAAAATAGGTATACATCACCTATTTTGAGTCGTCAAATACATGGTACAGAATACAAATACAAATTAATTATACAACTGTCGTGTAAAGTACGACAAAACATAAGCTGTGAGTTTTAATACAAATATTGTCGTCTAGAAAATATTCAAACTCAAATTCAATATTATTACATTTATTTTCCACTATTTCACTGAATAGTGAGGACTACTAATGCTATCATCCGTCCGCCATTCGCTCGGTTCCCCGACTAGTCCCTGCCACGTTCTCACTTCCTAAAGGGAACAATAAAAGTAAAAGGGTGAGCTCAACTAGCCCAGTAGGAAATATTATGACTAAGATAATGCAGAATATATTATCGTTAGCCTTCAACAGTGTTAAACTAATACAATATAACAACCATCAAGTTTAACTGCAGCGGAACAAGCAATCCATTAAAAGAGTCAAGTAGAGAATAAAATCTACTATCTTTTATGATTTAAAAGGTTTTTCATCACTTTTATCGCTGTGACTCAGCTTAATAAATAATCCACATCATCGAATCACCCCTGCACTACGGCCAAGGATATTCTTTAGTATCACGACCACAATTATCCATGCACTACGGGCCAAGAATATATGTGTATTCAATAATGGTCATGATCATGCCAACAACTGTCTATCAATGCACTACAGGCCAATGAGGACTTTTACCAAATCATTTGTAACATTACGGTCATGATTACACCGAATAATCCCTTGTCATAATCATACCAAGTCCATCTATGCTCTATAGGCCACAGATGACTTTCAACAAAATATAAATATGAGGATGATGACAATGATGTAAGAATTCAATAAAACAAGTTCAAGAATTATTTTATTCAGGAACTAATAACGTCTAAATTGTCAACATGATACTGCTTTGTAGAGTAAAATTCAAGAATGCTCAGAAGAATATTTCCATGAAAAGATACTAGATGAAGTGTAAATATCAAGGATATTCCACTAATTTCATGGAGTATAAAAATCAAAACTTTAACCAACTGAGTATAATAAGGAATGGAATAACAAAAGAAATCACCAGGCATGTGATAGACCGCACAGGCAGGTTATTCCAATAGAATAATAAATAACGGAATCAGTCCAGCAGAAAACGCATTGCGGGCAGGATATTCCAGCAGAATAATAAAAAGACGGAATCGTGTCCCACAGAAACGCATATACAAGATATTCCAATGTAATTATAAAGATTTTAATCGAGTCCCAAGATAGAACGCATGCATGCGAGGATATTCCAATGTAATAATAAAGACGAGATCGTGTCTCAGCGTAAAACGCATGCATGTGATATTCCAGCGAATAATAATATAGACGGAACCAGGTCCACGTAGTGAAACGCATGCATGTGATGTTCCAATGAATGATAAAGAATGGAACAACGGAGAATTTCACCAAGTATAGGGTAGCTCAGCGATATCTGAGTTATTCCAATGAATAATAAATAATGGAATAACAGAAGTTCTCTTCATAGATAAGAAAGAAATAATACTCCCTACCTTGGAAAAACTAGATACTGGAATAGTGAGGTAGCAGACTTCTCTTCTTCTTTCTATAATTTCTCTCTATAATAATCGCTCTAAAGCTTTTTTGAATTGGTGAGGAATGAAGGAAGAATGAGTTTCTATTTATAGAAAAATATAGTTTCGATAATTGCATGTTTTGGGGCCCGAAAAATTTCAGTACAATACCTCCAACTTTTCCTTTATTTTTAATTTAGTCATGGAAGTATTATCAAACTTGCACCACCTCCCCTAATAGTAAATAATGTGATTCAATAGTAAATTATGTTAATCAATAGTTCTAGACATGTGAAAATACGAATTACAGTATAATACCTCCATCTATACCTCCATTTTTAACTTAGTCATGCAACTATTATCAATCTTGCACCAACTCCCCTAATAGTAACAAGAATGTGAAACAATAGTATACACATGTGAACAAATACTTATAATCATGTGAAATAATACCAATCAATTGCTCATTTATCCTAGGTTAAATAATTCGATTGGTCAATATAACCTCCAGCACATCAATTATTATCGAAATAATTGTCGATTTTCACTAACACAAATAATTCCAACACAATGAAACCATTTTTATCAAAAATATAAAATTTGAAATTTTGAAGTTAGACTTTTCCCAAAAAAGTCAACTGTTGACTTTTTGACCAAATAGTGAATTTCAGAAAATTTTGTGTTTATAGTCTATTTTTACTAATTTCATTGTTCAGGACTCAAATATCACGTCCGCGTCTCCGAATTCAACTCCGAACACAACTTCAATTTTCATAACATTCATCATTAATATTATAACTCACAATATTTATCAACCAGGTCGTTCCCAGGAAAGAGAGGGCTTTCCAATAAGGATTTCTCCCTATGGCCGCAATTAGGTGACCAAACCTCTCCTTGTGTAACTTCTAGACATTGTAAATATTGCAATTTAATAATATGAATAACTTTGTCGTCTCAATTATTGATTTAATAAAATAACATATTATGCAGATGATACTATGATAATAATCGAATTAATAATATGAGAGATATGATGCAGGAATTACTGTAGCAATAATTGAGTATAACTGAGTGACTTCTCACGTAAGCATCAATAATCAATACCGTGTGCTACTATGCAACCACGCATATTACTATACTTTTACTACCGGGTAGTTCAACAGTTAACGATAAAATTTCCGCCGTTATTTTCATAAAGTATTTTTGTCGTTTTCTCAATCCGACAATAATTCCGTTGTGGTGGTCCATCAATGATTGTTCCGTTGTACGAATATTCCCCGACCAATCGAATATTATATAACAATTTGTGTACTTTACAAAATTTATAAATATTACCCACAACTATAACATTATATCAAATCCACACCATAATATTCAAAAATATATTTTGAGAAAATTTAATCTTTATTCAAAAAGTTGGGGTCTTACATAAAGTCCTTTGCATCATTTCTTATATGTTTATTTAAAGTCTTTTACCTCAAAGTCGAATTCAAATCATGTGGTTATTATATACCTTCAAATGTACCACATCCGACGCAACCATCTCAGGGTCATTATATACCATGTGATTTTCAGTACCTTATCTCCACCACAGCCTACACAATCTCAAGTAAATCTTGTTAGTTCCTGGAGGCACAATAGTTATCTAGAAGGGGGGGGGGGGTTGAATAGATATTTAAAAATCTTTTTGTTTTAACTTGTTAGTTGATAATGATTAAAACTTAGCGGAATTAATATTTGTTTTAATCTCCCTTAAGATAGTGAGTTAATGAGAGTGAGGCAGTTATAGCAGTTATGGCAGATATGGCAGTTATAGCAAGAATGTAATAGACACAGTCGTTTTAAGTGGTTCAGAGCACTTAAAGCTCCTAGTCCACTCTTCTACTCCTCGAGTAGGAAATCCATTAAGGATGTCTTTTACACTTTCTGAATCACACAGATTCCTTCTAGACCAACAGTCTAGGAACTTCTTAGTTCACTCTTGAACTCTTCAAGTCCAGTAGACTTGGATCTTCACAGTTCACTTAGAACTCTTTAAATCCTTCTAACTTGGAACTTTTACTTCAGTTGATTGGTAGTTGTTTAGTTCTTGATTGTTGCTACTCAGTTGCTATTAAGAACTTGTTCGAAAGAACTGAGTAGCTGAGTAAACTTTCTCTTTTTCTCAGATCGTAGAGTTGAGCGTTGAGAGTTCTTGTGCATTTTTTTCAATGCTTGCTTTTTTTTTCTCATCTGAACATGTTCTGCATATATGTGTTACTTGAAATCTATCCGTTGAAGCCTTTTGTTGAAGAATTAAATGTGTTTGACATTTCTAAGCTTTGATAGAGACGTTTCTGCACACCTTCTGATTTGCATTCTGGCCCACTGACATAGCAGTCTGCTTTCTCACCTAACACCTAAAAAGGTGTTTTCCTCTGTCCTATGGTCCTTCCCTTAGCTTCTTCAATACGTTTTTTTCGTTGCATACTAAGGATATTTTTTGTACTGTTGGGACTGATGAGGACTTGAACATTTAAAACCCATTCCACATTTGTTGGAATTTGTCTCCAAATAAAAGGTAGGGCTCGATGCTTCTGACATATGGCAGATGATACTCTACGATCCAGATCGTGATGTCTTGTCACCTTGGTGCTTGATCTGATGCTATCGAACAAGAGCACTACGATTTCTCTTAAGAGACTTGCACACTACGATCTTTACTTGCTTGTGTTTACAAGCCTTACATTTCCGAGAGTACACTACGATCTCTGAGTTGGCTCGGCAAATGTTGGGACCACTCTATGATTTTCGAAGAGGTCCTTCAAGGCAGGCACACTATGATCCTTGATTCTCTACATTTCTGCCTTGGCTTCTATAATCTTTATCAGCTTAATACACTATGATCTATCTATTCCACTTTAAGATGTAGATCAACCTAACAAATTTGATCTATCACTGAGTCCTTGTACACATATTTCTCTAAGGACTTACATATATTCATGAGCTTTTACATTTAAACATCAAATCAAAATATGCACTCTCCCAACAATCTTCCCCTATTTGTTGTTGACATAACCAAGGAGATTTGTTGTCATGATTATTACATTCTAGATGCATTTGCCGAAAAGTAAACATGACTTAATATTTCAGTGAGCAGCTGAAATTTCTAGAGAATAAGCATGAATTTATTGATGTTTAAAGAATAGATATTACAGTTAAGCTTTACATCAATAAAAATATAAGTTTCAACTTATCTCTATTTCCTTGATCTTTTGCGAGGAGGATTGGCATTCTCCTCAGCTCTTCTTTTCCTGCTTGCTTCATCCCACCTGGCTATATCTTCCAGCTCACTAATGTTTATCATAGGATTTTGATCATGCCTGTTCATGAATGCAGGATCTCCAGTTGGCATTCTAAGGCCTGTGGTGGTAACATTTTGTGAGCTGGTAGCTGGTCCTATACTCCTTATTGGCTGAGCCATTAAAACTTCCCTGTTGATCATATCGTTGAGTCTGTTGGGATCATGGAGTCTGTTGGAATTGCCTTGTAGGAGGACTCCTTGAAGCTTGAGTTTGGAATTATCCTCCGCCCCTGCCCTTGCCTCCTTGAACTCCTTTCCCTTTATTCTCTCCCTTTATGTCAGCATCAAGGGTTTGAATGTCTTCGGATAGTCGAGTCACTCCTTGGACTATCTCGTTGAGTTAGCTTTGCATTTGAGCAATGTCCTCTCGATTTTCCTTGATCAGAGCTTCAGATCGAGCTTCTCTATTTTTGAAGACGGCTAGAACATTGTCAATTTGCTATCCTTGGTTGACGAAGGATTACTGAAATTCCTTGACGGCAGATTTCAAATTGATGATGTTCTCCATCATAAGTTTGTTCTGGGATTCCTGAGTGTTCTGTAATGAAAGAACATCATCTCTTTGTCTTTTGGCTGCTAGGAAGTGAATATCACCCCTGTCGTTTATGCTTTTAATCATTTCCTTGATAATCTCCCTTAGCTTCTTAGTAAGCTCAGCATTTAGGGTGCCTAGGAGATTGTTTGCAGCATTGATCATGTTTGTCAGTCTAAGATGAATGAGTTCTGAGTGAGCTTCAAGGCTCTCATCGATGTCCTTGATCACTTTCTTGGACACTTCTGTCAACTAAGCTTTAGTGGGTAGATCTAAAAGTAGTTCACTGAGTTGTGGGTTGTTTGAAGGAGGGGATGTTTTCTTGTATTGATCTTGCAAGGAGTAGAGGGCAAGATCAAGGTTGAAGTATTCTTTGGTGGATGAAGAGGGAATATCTGATGGAGGGGACTTTGTTTGGGTGTCTGAAGAGGGTGGCTCTACGATTTGAGCTTGGGACTCTACGATGGGGCTAGATTCATCAATCGTAGAGTTGATGGAAGTTGGGATTAATATGAAGTTTGGCACATTTAGTTCATCAATTACAAAATTTTGGGATTCTGTAATTGGGGATTGACTTGGTGGATTTAAAACCACTTCCAACCATCTTGGAAATTCATAAAACTGTCTGAAGAAAAATAGTGGATAGTGATTAACTCTAAACAGGATTGGGATAGATATTACCGCATGCACCATCCTTGAGGAGGGACCATTTGTTATCAGCTTCTTGGAAAAGTTGAAGTTTCCTGGAAATCCATGAGCTAGCACATAGATGACTGAATATTCTTTGAAGCTCCAAAACATATGACTCCAGGAGTTTAGAATTTGAGCTTGATGATAGGGCATCATGGGGAGATAGGAGAATAGCTGATTGTAAAGATAACTCTTATACCCATCACGGCCCACGCCTGTGATCTCAAGTTCATCATCATCTTTGTCTTCCTCTTCTTCTCCATCTCCTTTTGAGGATTTCACTATGTCAATGACTTCCCTTTGATTTTCTTGCTCAGGATCTCCCTCATTTTCAGCAGGAGCAGCTTCTTCTGTAATGGGGATATCATGAGGCTCCCCCTCAACATGATCATCCATTTGCAGGACTAATAACTCCCCCTCAGCTAGAGCATTTTCTATCATAAGAACTTCAGGTGTCTCCCCCTCAGCTTGAGCTATGTCCTTTTGGCTTTCTTTGGATAGTTACTTTTTAGCAGCCATCCTCTTATCTTCCTCCTTGAGCACTCCTTCATTGACAAGGATATACTTTTTAACCAATTTTCGTCTTGGTTTTCTAGGCTAAGCCACAACCTCAGGACTTCCTTGAGCTTTCAACTCGTCTCCGCTGATCGGTCGTAACATCCGTGCAAAGAACTTCCTTGCTAGAGGTGTTTGGTCTAGTCTCTACGATCGGTAGAGACTCTACGATCGAAGAGACAGATGGTCTCTTGGACTTGTGACTAAGTTTGTTCTTCAGCAGCTGTGATATGGTGGCTCTGTCTTCATCTGCCTCAGCCAGCTATTCTTTTCTCCTTAGGATTCTCAGAGTCTCAATATCAGAGAACTCTATAGGTATATTAGTGGTAGACCCTTAAGGTTCTTCTACCATCCTAGTCCTTAGCTTTCTCTTGCTCTTGCATTTTCTGATAAGGGCAGTGGGTTCTCCCTTGTTGGTCTCTTCCTCTTCTTCTTCAGTCTCTTTGACGACTGACATGTTTCCTGGAATCCCTAATTCCTTTATATCACACCGCTTCTTCCATCGACTCGACATCATGCGACATTCTCACCGGGTTCCTTTTCCAGCTTTTCAAACAATTCTTTGAAGTTATTCGTCGATTTGGATTGATGAATTCTCCTTCATTTTCCCCAATTTTATCACCTAGAGCAGACTGTAGGATGTTGCTTATAAATCACCCGTAGAACATCTTTTGAGAGCTCTTTGTCTTCTTCGAGTTGGTGATCCATTTCTCAATCTATTCAAGCAGTAGAGCTCTATAGTTGAGTTGCATTTCACAACTTATGGCAATCATGAGCTAGAGTTGTACTTCATTTATAGTGTCGTGGCCAGAGCTTTTGCAGCATATGCACTTCCTAATAATATCGGCCATAAATTCGTATCTCTTAGGAAATTCCTTTTTCTTGTATCCCTTAACCGTGGGGATTTTCTTGTGATGCATCTTCTTTAGGCCTTCATAGAAGTCAATGCCATTTATGATCGAGCACCCTTCATTTTTGAAGCCTAGGGCTAGGTTGATATCCTCAGTTCTGAGTTTGATTTCCACATCCTTGACCCTTGTGGTGATAACGTTATATTCGAATAACCCATTCCTGTAAAACTCCTTTATCAACTTTGGGTAGATCCAGGTGCTCGTACCCAGGGATTCTTCGAGACCTGCCTTCTTTATCAATGTCAAAGTCTTGTGAAATTTGGGTTCAGCAGTTTTGAACTCATTAAAGCATAGTCTGTAGCCAGAGACGACGTTGGAGGATGCCATTAATTTCTTTGGAAGGAATAAGGGTGTCTAAACTTTCTTAAGGGTTAGGGTTTCTGCTTGTAGAGAGAGAGAGGAGAGAGATAAGCTTTTTGAATTAGTGATTTTCAAAGGCGTTTTCAAACTGTACTTGTAGTTTCTGTCTCTCCAATTTTTGTTTAGTGGGGCAGATGTCAAATTCTGCTTGGCTCTGCAAATTTGACTGAGGAGGATTGTAATGAATTGCCCTTAGCTCCTTCTGAGTTTATGTGTCCTTAGTGAGGACTACGATCGTTGAGGTAACCTTTGCGATCGTTGAGTCGATCAAGATTCGTCAGGTCTGCTCAAAGAATCGTCGTGGTTCGAACTACGATCGCCGAGTCCGCCCAAAGAATCGTTGTGTCTGAACTACGATCGTCGAGTCTATCTAGCAATAAATCGTGGTTCGAACTACGATCGCCGAGTCTCATCCCAAAGAATCGTCGTATGAACTATGATCATCGAGTCTGTCCGGATCCTTGTGATGAGTTTTTGACTTAGCATTCTTTTAAGGTAACTCAGGAAAGGCCAACCTCATAGAGTGAATCAAGGGTTAGGTTTGTTCCTGAGGCGCTTATCAGAGGGGTTGCTTTGTTTTGAACTTTCTCATCGCTGTGATGCCCTTTGTTTTTTTTGATGGGGCTCTACCATCGCTGAGTCCGTATACGATTGTTGAGTCGTGTTACTCGCAATTTCACGATCGTGGACTTCCATTGATCATGTCTACTATTTCAGCTATAGCCTTTATATCTGTATGGTTAGCACACACTAGAGCATATATTTCATGGTTGTAAATTAAGAATTCCTAGCCCACTTATTAACTTGTTAAATCTGGATTCATCTTGAGGCTTTGTAAAGACATCAGCAAGTTGATTTTTAGTAGGGATATATTGTAAAGATATAGTTCCATTTTGCACATGATCCCTAATGAAGTGATACCTTATTTCTATATGCTTAGTACTAGAATGCATGACATGATTATGAGTTATTGCTATGGCACTTGTGTTATCACAGTGAATAGGTATGGATTTGAATTCAAACCCATAATCTGTTAGCTGATTTTTCATTCATAGGATCTCGAGCACAAGAAAAGCCAAAGATCAACATATTCAAATTTTCCGCAGTTGAGGTAGATACTGAATTTTTCTTCTTGCTAAACCAGGACACAAGTCTGTTTCTTAGAAATTGACAGGTGCCACTGATACTTTTTCTATCTATTTTGCAGCCTGCAAAATTAGCATCTGTGTATCCTGTTAGTTCAAATGAGGATTCCTTGGGATACTAAAGTCCCAAGTAAGGTGTACCCTTGAGATACCTGAAAATCCTCTTTATAGCAGTTAAATGTGATTCTCTAGGATTAGCATGAAATCTAGCACATATGCATGTTGCAAACATTATGTTTGGTCTACTGGCAGTTAGATATAAGAGAGCCTATCATACCTCTGTATTGAGTTATATCAATACTTTTACCTTTCTCATCTTTGTCAAGCTTGGTTGGAGGAGCGATTGGGATTTTCATGGGAGAGGCTGATTCCATGCCATACTTCTTAAGTAAATCTTTGATGTACTTGGCTTGGATTATGAATATTCCTTCATCACCGCTTTTACTTACAAATTCCAAGGAAGAAGTTCATCACCCATCATGCTCATTTCAAACTTGCTCTGCATAAGCTTGGAAAATCTCTTACATAGCTTTTCATCTGTAAAACCAAAAATAATATCATCAACATATATTTGAACCAACAAGACTTTGTCTTTATACTTTATAAGGAATAATGTGGTATCTACTCTACCTCTAGTGAATCCATTTTCAATAAGAAAGTTAGTTAGTGTTTCATACCATGCTCTAGGTGCTTGTTTAAGACCATATAAGGCTTTGTCTAATCTATAAACATAATTAGAAAGAGATGGATTGATGAAACCTGGAGGTTGCTCTACATAGACTTCTTCTTGAAGTTTATTCAGGAATGCCCTTTTGACATCCATCTGAAAGACCTTGAATTTCATGTGAGCAGCAAAGGCAAGGAAGATTCTGATGGCTTCTAGTCTCGCAACAGGTGCAAATGTCTCATCATAGTCAATGCCTTCTTCTTGAGAGTAGCCCTTGGCCACAAGTCTTGCCTTATTCCTGGTTATTACTCCATCTTCATCGATCTTGTTCATGAAGACCCACTTGGTTCCAGTGACAGGATGACTCTTTGGTCTTGGTACTAATCTCCATACTTTGCTTCTTTCAAATTGGTTAAGTTCTTCCTGCATGGCTTCTATCCAGCTGGAGTCTTCCATAGCATCCTCTATCTTCTTAGGTTCCATTTGTGACATGAAGCTTAGATAAAAACATTCATTCTGGGTGGCAGCTCTTGTTTTTACTCTTGCACTCGGATCTCCAATGATTAGATATTGAGTGTGATCTCTTGCCCATCTATTTCCTATTGGGACATCTGTCCTTATTCCTTCTTGTCTTAGGCCTTCAAGATCTATTTCTTCTTCTTGGTGTGGAGGTTCGTTGTCTGACATAGGCCTCTCTACGATCTCATCTCCTTACTCAATGATTTCACTGTCTGGTACTACGATCGTAGTGTTGAGCTCGACGACCTCGTTTATAATGTTTGAACTATCGGTCATAGTGTCTTGAGGCACTGTTTTGTCCAAGTCTGTTTCATCAAAGATGATGTGAATCGAGACTTCAACACTCAGTGTCTTCTTGTTGAGCACTCTGTAGGCTTTACTGTCTGTGGCATATCTAAGAAAGATTTCTTCATCTGACTTGGGTTGAAACTTTGTCAAGTATTGATTTCCATTGTTGAGAATGTAGCATGCACAGCCGAATCCATGAAAGTAGCTGACACTTGGCTTTCTTCCTTTCCATAGTTCATAGGGAGTCTTCTTGATCGTAGAGTGTATGAGTGATCTGTTTTGAGTGTAGGATGCAGTGTTTATAACTTCTGCCCAGAATTATTCAGGTAGATGGGCTGCTGTAGTAGAGTTCTTCTAACCTCTATCAAAGTTCTGTTCTTCCTCTCAACTACTCCATTTTGTTGAGGAGTTCGTAGAGCTGAGAAGTTATGACTAATGCCATTGTCTGTGCAGAACTGGTCCATTTCTGAGAAGTTGAATTCTCTACCATGATCAATCCTTATAGCCTTGATTTTCTCTCCTTTCTCGTTCATTACTAGCCTGAACATCTTGATTAGTTGGGAGCTTGTTTCATCCTTTGAGGTAAGAAAGAACACCCATGTGAACCTGGTGTTGTCGTCGACTATGACCAGTGAGTATCTTTTTCCTCCGAGACTTGTTGTTGGAATTGGCCAAAAAAGATCCATGTGGAGAGCAAACCGTAGGGCTTGTCGATTGAGTTGGCAGTTTTGCTCTTGAATGAGCTTCTGGTTTTCTTTTCAAGCTGACATGCATTGCATGGCCTTTCTTTGACGAAGTTGAACTTGGGTAGGCCTGTAACAAGATCTTTTGAGACCAGCTTAGACATGCTTTTGTAGTTTAAATGAGAAAATAGTCTGTGCCATAGCCAGCGCATTTCTTCAGATGCTTTAGCCAGAAAGCATATTGTTTCATCTGAGCTTAGCTGTCTAAGATTCATTGTGTAGACATTTCCTTCTCTTGTTTCGATAGCTTTACAAAAGAGATGTCTTCAAATCTCCGACTTGACATCGATTGTTGAGGAATGTTACTTGATGACCCTTGTCGCAGAGTTGGATAATGCTTGGAAGATCAGGTCAGTAGTTCTTCCACATAAAGCCACTCTACTGAAGGACACTGCTCCATTTCTAGCTGAGCCATATCCTCTTGTCTTTCCAGAGTTGTTGTCTCCAAAGATGACTGAGGGACCTTCCTTTTCTATATAGTTAGACAAAAGGGCTTTGTTCCCAATTCATGTGCCTCTCGAGCATCCACCGCCCGAGATACTGTGTCGTGATCGTGGAGCTCTTTTCCTGTGGTAACATTAAACCTTCATTTTGGTACCCATATTTACATGGGTCCTATTTTTTTAGTACCCTTGGGGACCCAAATCTATTTGATCTTGGGTCTCACATGCATGGAATTATAATAGCACTTTGCAGCCTTGTGACCAATTTTATAGCACACAAAACATTTAATATGATGCATGCTTGTGTGTTTGTGAGAATTCATTCTCTATTTGGACTTTTGTGGTCCTTTAGTCATCCTTCTGTTAAACTGATTTTCCTTCTTCCACGTGTCCTTGGGTTTCATGAATTGTGAGGAGTGTACCTTACCTCTACTATATACTTCCCGCTTGATTCAGAGAGTTGGTCTTACTTGACTCTACGATCCTTCGAGGTTGGTGAGTAGTGGATGGGTTACTCTTCTCTTTTATGAAGCCCAGGCCAGCATGGGATCCTTTACTCCTTGGAGTATGGATTGAATTAGTAGAACATGATTGGGCTGGTTCTTCATTCTGTGAGGATTTCACAAATGTAATGCCTCTACTAAAACTTGAAGCATTACTAGTGCTATTTTCATTTATCTTTTCCACACATGGCTTTGAGGTGGATTCCCTAAAGCCTAGGCCTATTCTGTCAGATGCACTTCTCTGACTAGAGAGTAGGGAGTCCATGGATGATGAGGATTTATTCCATGTAGAGATAGTCTTTTCTAGTTCCTCAATTTTAGAGGTTAGATTGACTCTCTTCATGCATCGAGCTCATTGGTCTGCATTTTAAGATCTCATTTCAAACCTCAAGCTTGGAGAGAAAGTTAGTACTTAGAAGGGTTATTTCCAGTTCTTCTTGAACTTTCTTTTTCTCCTCTTAAAGAAGTGAATAATCCTTCGACAGAACTCTGAACTACTTCATGTATTGATGCAGATCAGTTGTTGTGACATGCAGTGCAGTTCTCAAATCATTAATGTCTACATCAGGAGAGTTGAAATCAAATACCTCATCGATACTTACTTCATGTATGTTGGAGTTCTGTTTGTCTTTTTCACTTTTGGCCATTAGGCAAAGATTTCCCATTTGGGGATCTTCATCATCTCCAAATTCAGGAGTTGAATCATTGTCTGAGTCACTCCACGATACTCCAGCTACAAGGCCTTTGTCTCTCTTTTGAGGCCTTTTGTTGCCTTTGTATTCCTTCTTTGGATGTGATTTCTTCTTTAGCTCTTCTCTGAGAGGTTTGTTGCAATTGGCAATGAAGTGGCCAGGCTTCTTGCAGTTGTAGCATAAATCATTCATTTGCTCCTGGCTGCTGTAGTTGCTAACCTTCTTTGGTTTGCTGGTTTTGCCTTGACGCATAAACCTTCTTAGTTTTTTTACCAGCATTGCAAGATCTTCATCATCATCTTCGTCATAGTTCGATCCAATTTCAGTGTTGACCTTGGAGGTACTTTAAGTTTCTTTGAGAGCAACACCCTTATCCTTCTTTCTACCTTCTGACAGAGATTCTGCTCGTAGAGTCAGCTCCAGTTCGTATGTTAGAAGGTTACCGTATAACTGTTGAATAGTCATCTCATGGAGATTCTTTGACTCTCTAATAGCAGTGGTTTTGGCATCCCACCTGCTTGGTAAGGCCCTCATGAACTTTATGATTAGATCTTTGTTTGGATAGATCTTTCCATAAGCTCGTAGAGAGTTGAGCAGAACGTTGAATCTCTCGTAGGTGGCAGTGACATTTTCTCCTTGAACATGAGTGAACATTTCATATTGCTGTGTCAGGAGAGATTGTTTATTTTCTCTTACTTCTTCCGTTCCTTCATGCATGATGAGTAGCGCTTCCCAAACCTCCTTTGCTGTTTTGCTGTTGACCACATTTTCGAACAAATTATCTTCTAAGGATTGAAACAAAATGTTCTTGGCCTTCTTCTCGAGTTGAAAAACTCTCTTCTCGTTGTCTGTGCACTCCTCTTTGACTTTAATTTGTATTCTATTTGGATCGTTTGTAGTTGGTGCAAGCTTTGTTGGAACATAGGGCCCATTCTGAACACTCTCAAATAGATCTTCATCTATTGAGTCCATGTATGCTTGCATCCTAACTTTCCAGTTTGCAAATTTATCTTTGTTGCACAATTGTGGCTTGCTGCCTCCTCCAGTCCTTGATTCTCTTGGTAAGTGTGCCATAGGATCTACTTAAGCTTTATACGCTGTATAATAGCACCTACTCTGATACCAATTATTAGTTCCCGGAGGCACAATAGTTATCTAGAGGGGGGGGTGATAGATATTTAAAAATCTTCTCGTTTTAACTTGTTAGTTAATAATGATTAAAACTTAGCGGAATTAATATTTGTTTTAATCTCCCTTAAGATAGTGAGTTAATTAGAGTGAGGCAGTTATAGCAGTTATGGCAGATATGACAGTTATAGCAAGAATGTAATAGACACAGTCGTTTTAAGTGGTTTAGAGCACTTAAAGCTCCTAGTCCACTCTCCTACTCCTCGAGTAGGAAATCCACTAAGGATGTTTTTACACTTTCCGAATCACATATTCCTTCTTGACTGCCAAATAGCCCAGAACTTCTTATTTCACTCTTGAACTCTTCAAGTCCAGCAGACTTGGCTCTTCACAGTTCACTTAGAACTCTTCAAGTCCTTCTGACTTGGAACTCTTACTTCAGTTGATTGGTAGTTGTTGATTTCCTGATTGTTGCTACTTAGTTGCTGTTAAGCACTTGTTCGAAAAAACTGAGTAGCTGAGCAAGCTTTCTCTTTTTCTCAAATCGTAGAGTTGAGCGTTGAGAGTTCTTTTGTGTTTTGTTTAATGCTTGCTTTTTTTTCTCATCTGCACATGTTCTGCATATATGTGTTCCTTGAAATCTATCTGTTGAAACCTTTTGTTGAAGCATTAAATGCATTTGACATTTCTGAGCTTTGATGGAGACTTTTCTGCACACCTTCTGATTTGCATTCTGGCCCACTGACATATCAGTCTGCTTTCTCACCTAACACCTGAAAAGGTGTTTTCCTCTGTCCTATGGTCCTTCCCTTAGCTTCTTCAATACATTTTTTTCGTTGCATACTAAGGATATCTTTTGTACCGTTGGGACTGATGAGGACTTATGGTTCGCCCTCCACAGTTCATGCGCAACCGTCCCTATATTGAACAGGTAGAGAAATTGGTGAACTTTTCCCAAGTGCTTAAAATGAGAGTATACCAAATACCTATATATTGTAGAACCTTGATAGCAAGCATTAGTTATTCTAGCTACTACATATGGCAGTGGTTGATTCTGTTGAAGTTAAAGAGTAAAATTAAACATTCAATGGCCTATTAGGCTATCTTAAAAGATCTTACTTGCTTAAAATAATAGGTTGGTTCACACAAGAATGATTTTGAAAATATATAATTACATACCTTCTCAGAATGATGAACGACAAATGGTTTTGACACTCCACTGTGAATGCCATTATTGCCTCGATTTTTCTTGTTTACTTCTAAGCGATGCTGGAAAATAAAATCATTGAACAAATAATAAAAATCTAATCTTTAAAAAAAACTGAAAATAATAAGCATATAAAATAAACGATTAAAGTTAGAATAATCATACAATAAATTTTGGCGATGTCCAATAATCACACATTTTAGTCCACTTGGCAATATCAATGTTGTTTGGAGGATTTTTTCTAGCATCTTCGGTTGATTGAAAAGTTTTGAATAATTTGTAAAGCTTACACCTATGCCCTCTATTCCTATCTTTCATTATTCCAAGTACAACATGCTTCACATGAGGTTTAGAAAGGTCGATATCGAAGCGAGCCTAAAGAAAAAAATAATCCAACAAAATTAACTAGTTCATGAGACAAAAATTGGCAAAATTAGCCTATTAAACTCTAATCCATGAATTCAGCTGTTACTCACACCTTTTATCTAACAACTCATGTATCCTAATGAGTGTCATTCTCCATGGATTTATAGACAAGGCATAAAACAAAAACTAATTGCCAAAAAGGACAAATGCAGACTCAACTATGAATAACAATATTTGACATAATTTAATATTATGCATCTTACTTCAACCCTTGACAATGATTTTTCAATTACTCCCTCTGTAATATCCTTGAACATTTGGAGGTGGTGGCGGACCATCAATCCTATCTCTGACGATAACTTAGCAGATTCTGTAGGATCTATGTGCCTTCCTTTAGTAGGTGACACATTGATAGCCAACTTCTTTCCTTTTGACTTGGTGAGTTTCTCAAGACCAATACCACAAGTAGGTCTGCGTATTTTCTTTGCTGAAGATGAAGTTATTCAAAATATTAGATGTCAAAAAGTAAAAGGAACAATAAATTAACAAGAAACCAATAATTAAGTATATCATATATATATATATATACACACACACGTGTATAACATATGTCTACTAAATAGGTTTACATAAAACTCACATTGTGCAGAGCCTTGCTCATCAGACATCGGTGTCGGGCCACATTTTTTTGGTGGGGTTGAATTTTCACCAACTATAGTGTCATTAGTACATTGCATCGAGGTAGAAATGGGAGTACACACTTCATTCGCATGACCATCATTGGCATTCGGTGAATGTGCAATCATTTAACGTAATTTGCTTGTTCGACCCACAGGTGATGGTTGAGCAGATCGAGTTTGTGATCTTGTGATTGGGCTTCTTAGAGGACTTGATGTCAGCATAATTCGTGATCCTGTGATTGGGCTATTGGAGGACTTGATGTCAACATAATTCTTCTTTTTACATGAGGATTTGAACCTTCAGTTAAGTAAAGTTCAACTTCTTCATTATCCTCAAAGACCTCAACATTTTGTGAGGCTAAATATTTTCTTGTTTGAGCTGCTCCTTTCCTCTTAAATCCAGGGCCAGACATTTTGAAGTACCAATTATGCAAGATGAGTAAATTTCTGAAACTATACGTATTAGTAAATAAGACATGTATAGTAATAAAAAGTAATACTTAAGCATGTCGTACATCTCAAAATCATAACTAGTTTCACCATGCATGCCTAAATTCACACATCCAAAAGAAGCTCATTCATTTTATTCAAGTATATCAGAACTAAACAATGAAACCCAAATCAATTAGATAAAACGAGTGGAATATTCCACTACTTAATTTGCCTAACAACAACAATAGTTATGTCAAATCTAAAATGGAGTAGCTAAATGGAAATGTAAATCTCTTTTGCATTCAAGAACTATTAATACAGACAAGAGAGTAAAACCTATGTTTTACCTCCAAAAGCACATGAAGAGAAGTACATAAACTCAGTTCGGTAGACTAAAATCAAAACATAAACCATATCGATCCATAAATACTCCATGATATTTACTACATATACAACATAATCATAAATAAACTGATTATAAAAACAAACAACAATATAAATCAAAGTAAATGAGAAGAAATGATCTGACCTGCGAAAAAAACCCTCGACAGTTGATGCCAGAGATGAGAACTAGCGACTTATTTTGGGAATAAGTGAATGAAAAGTGAATGCGAACAATTTTGGGAACGAAATATGATATATCCTAGCCTTAAACAATTTTGGGAGGGAAATATAATATATTGGAGCGAAAATTATAGCGGGAGAAAGTATAATAATATTGTGTCTTAGATTAATTAATATCAGTGTCTCTTAGACTAAATATAAGTAAAGGAAAATTTAACACTTTTTTACATGTTTGTAATATTAGAGATGAAAAAAATTTCGTTTCGATATCTGGACTTGTGATATACGTGATATTTATTAAAAATACATAACAATATTGTTAATATAATTGATAATAATTATTATTTTTAGATAATTAGTACTCTTCGTCCTATATTTAACGTCTTTATTTGATTTTGTTAAGTGAAATTGACCATTTTTAAATTAATTTTTTAAAAAATAAAATATCGTTTATCGATTATGATCGTAATAAATTATGGAGAATTTACTACAATTGTTAAGATTGAATTTAAAATTTATGTATAAATATTTTTAATAAATAATTTTAAAATTGACAATTTGACCATAAAAGTCAAATTATGGAGTTTAGTAGGAGTATTATTTAGATGATTAGTTATTTAGTATTGGAATGGCTCGTATGAAATTAAGAGGTGGTAGCAGTGATAATGGAACTTGTAATAATTATTTATCGTATACTAATTTATAAAGAATATATTTTGCATAAACAATAAGATAGAATAATAATACATATTTGATTTCATTCTTTATTTCCTCTTATCAATGTACCCACATATACGCCTAGGTATTTAATATTGATATAAATTTATCATCATATATACTTTATTTTTATTAATACTTATTGCACAAATATTTAAAAGACTACCTATGTTCCAAAATTTTAAAATTTTTCATTCATAAATATTTTATACATTCCATTCCACTCCATATATAGAATTGGGTTAAATTTCATGTAATTAGGTAAACAAAATATTAATTTCAACATTGATATATCATCTATATGAATGAATGATCTTAGGTAGAAAACGTCTGTTTCACTTATCATATCATATCTGCATATAGTTTTTGTATATTTTAAATGATTTGGGATCACATGAAATTTTTACGGTCAAAACTTTAGGATTATGTTTATTTGAAAAACATATTCTTGGAATTTGAATATTTATATTAATTTAACATTACTTAGGACTATGTTCTCCCATGATATAAATTATAGTGAATATTAATTATATTATATATAAATACATTAAATTTTTAAAAATAATAAATTTTATTTTAATAACACTATTTACGTAACTTACAAATATCGATTATGGACTATAATAATCCATAAAGTAAATATATTTTCACTACTTTAAAATTTAAAATTTTATACATTGACCATATCATAAAGAAATAGAAAATATGAAGAGATGATGGCGCTCTTATGTGGAATAGAGCACAAATGAAAAAAAAGATATGTTTTCGAACAAAGTAAAGTTTGAGTTTATTCTTTAATTTATAATATACTACAATTCAAATTGTAATGTAATTAATATTTTAATACAAATTTTATTCTTAATAATATTTTTTAAGTAATTTGAAATATTAATTGTATTAAATAGAATATTAACTTATAATAATTTAAAATATTAAAATATTGTTAATTGACAATAAATGAAATTATAATAATTATTACTTTTTTTGCAGAACAGACTATAAATGTTTATTTATATTACTTTTTTTTATTCTACAAAAAGAGTTATATTTGAGTTTATTATAATTAATTCATAATATCCTAAAATTTAAATTTATCTTTTAAGTTTTTAAAATAATAATAATTTAAGTATAATATTCCTTCTATAATTTTTTTTAAAAATGTTATCAATCTCTGTTTTTGTAACAGAGTCCCTAAGTTACCAAACAGTTGTTTGGTGTTATACGGAAGAAAGAGAGGCTAATTTGGGTTTCTCCTTCCTTACCAAAACTCACGTATAGCAATTTGGGTTTCTTTTCTTTCTTTACGTAGCCAAAACTCACATCCATCCCATCTGTAGCTTCACTTGCACTCATGTCCTCCATCACAGGCACATGTTCTACTTCTCTCCTCCATCCGTAGCTTCGCTTTCACTAAAGTCGATCCCATGGTTCTAGGGTTATTTTTCTTCTTCTATTCTCTTTCAATTCGGTAAGAAATCAATTCTCAGTTTATTTATTTCTTAATATATGCACTTTGTTTATTCATTTGTGCTTAATCAAATCTGAAATTGGTTATATGTGATGATCAAATCTGATATTGGTAATATGTGATTACCACTTGGCTATCACACCTGTTTTGGTTGGATGAAAGACGTGCTATTTTTTAGTTGGATAAAAAATGTTGCTCTAGTCTTTGAATATGTGGACATTTGTCAAATATTACGCACTTTTTATCATTTGATTTATTTTTCAATCTTGTTGTAGTGATAAGGTTATGTTAATTTTAAATATGTGGAAATTGCATGAACTTGCGGATCCTTATTTGTTTTGGCCACAGAAAATGCGATTATGTTAGGGGATAGGATAATGAATTGTGTTTGTTAAAAGGGATTTTCTGTTTTGGCTCTTTTCTTCCTTTGATCAAGTATGGCTAATACAAGTATGGAGCCTGTTACTAAAGTCTCAACACTACTCTCATTAGAGTTAAATAGAAGCTGACATTCATTCAGTAAATGGGCAGCAGTTGGGCAACAACATATAGCTTATTCTTGGAATGGTTTATTCACAGATATCTACTTGCTAAAACTGGCTAGTGCTAATAAAATTAATTCATACACTTAACTTTCCAATTGATTATAACAATATTCTCCAGTCAAAAGTGTAGAATTTAAGTATAAAATTTTAATTCATGGAAACAATGCGCTAGCTGTTATATCATCTTGAGTAGCTTCTTCCCAACTAATGTGGCTAGGAACAACAATTGTTCAGACATTGGCAATACAAGAGACACTAACGTAGTTATGTTGGTTTTTAAAAATATCACCAACAACTGTCATGATCTCCATTCTACCTACATTACATCTCATTCCACCTAACGTAGTTATGTTGGTTTTTAATTGCCATTCCACCTGCACTACATCCCATTCCAACTGACATGATCAACAGTAACGTAGTTATGTTGGTTTTTAATTGCTATTACACCTGCACTACATCCCATTCCACCTAAATTGTAGCTAATTTTATAATCGAGTCACTACATATTAAAGAGAAAAGTGCCGAATAGTCAAATTGTGTTTGAAGTAAGCTACTTCTGCTCTATGTTCACTATATTCTCTTTGCCTCGTCCTTAGGGTGGTGGGTAAGTGATAAAAATTTAAATTAAAGAACTGAGAAAGCTTTCTTAATAAATATGAGCAGTTTTATTGTAAAGTTCAGAACTTTGTTATGCAAAGCCATACATGGGGAACTTCAGTTGCAATATTCACATTAAAAGTTCATATAAATGTAATGCTCCTATTAGATAATTAACTGCATGTTTGCTGAATGTTAACAATTTATTTACAGTTTGTAAATATGAAAGGGGAACTACAGATAATCACTCCAATGTCACAAAACCTTTAGTCTTTTGATATTACAAATAGTTTCTTTGGTGTTGGTCTTATACAAGTTCAGATTTTCTAGTTGTGTGTCTCAACTCTTAAGCATGTCGCAAACACATAATGATATCTTATTAAGTTACCCCACTTGCAAATTTGAAAGACACACGAGTGACAAATCAATCTTTTTTGACCTTTTCTTTGACAATTGTTATTTAAACTGTAAGAGTGACCCAAATGTTTCCCTTTAAACTGTAAGAGTGACCCAAATGTATGACAATGTACTCGTTTAACTAAAAGTTTGATTCAATCTCTCAAAATATAAATGATTTAAATATGACCACTGGTTATTGTTTTATCTATTTTTTGTGTATTGTGTTATTGTTTAAATCACTAGTTTAGTTGATGTAATTGAGCTGATGAATAAATTTCAGGTTGAACTTAATTTCATGGATAAGAGTTGGACGCATCATGAGCGTATATCAGCGACTTATCGCAATGGGGTCAAAAGCTTCATTGAACATGTACGTGCAACATTTGGCCCAACTAGACCTAGCAAACATGGCCCAAGCCCGCGAGCCGGGCTATGGGCTGCAATTTTTTAGCCCAGACAAATGCGGGCCATTTTGGCCCGGCTCGTTTTTGGCCCAGCCCGGCCTGTGGCCCGTGACTTTTTTTTCTTAAAAAAATAAAATGTTACTACTTGTGGGTTGTGAAGCTTGAACACAAGACTTGTAAGTAAATAAATAAGAGTTCAAACCAACTGAACTACAACAACTATTGATATCGCTTTTAATTTTATTCGTAGAAATGTTAATTCCCTCAATATATCCTCTATATATCTTTACTCATGCTCACAAACAATTACAATTGCATGAACTTTCGAAATAGTTCTTCAATTTCAAAGTATAAAACTAATAACTATTAGTTTAAGTTAGATAATATAATTATAAAAATTTAAAATTATCTATATATTAGTATTAATTATATTATTTATTATTTTTCAAAGTTAAATAAATTATATTAATTTTAAAGTATAATTTTAAAAAATCAAATTTGATTATATACTTTGAATTACTAGCAATATATAATCCGAATCAACCACTAATTATTTAGATTGCAAGTCCAAAATCTGTAACACAATAATATAGATATAAAGTTTGAAGATTTCAGTTCGATGGAGGTGTAATAGCAATTACAATGTACAGTGTAGTACATTTGGAAAGTAAATCAATCATTATCCCTTAATTATGCAATCCCTTTACTTATTTAATCCCCAAATCATGCCTTTAAATAATATCTAAAATTATAATACACTACTAAAATTTTAATTGATTGAGATATGTAGTTAATGTAAGTAATTAGAATTATTGTTTATTATAAATTATTTTATTATTTTTAATATTTATTATTATTACTATTTTTGGTGTATCAAGATTTTGCAAAAAAAAATAAAAAATAAATAAAGGAAGAAGCCCGCGGGCCAGGGCCTAACAAATTCAAATTGAAACCAAAACCTTAGGCCATTTTACTTACTACACGCTTCTACGGCTAGCCACCGTTGCAGTGTCTAGGGCCAAGAATTGACATTAGATGTCCTTGTATCAAGTGTATGAACCTATACACTAAAACCCAAGAAGAGGTGTCTTCACATTTGTGCATAAATGGGATAATGCCTTCTTATGATAAGTGGATTTACCATGGTGAACCCATTCCACATATACCCAATGAACATGGTCAGAATATTTTGTCTCAAAATGAGGACTTTATGGACTATGATTTAGATGGTGATGAGGATGAAATTGAGACACTAATGGAAGATATTAATCGAGGAACCTTTGTTGTTAGTGGGAATGAAGATACCTTCCAAAATCGAAATCATACTAGATTTGAACAAATTCTTAATATGTTAGACAGAGAGTTATATTCGGGATGCCAAAAGTACTCCATTTTGTCATGTGTTATAAAATTGCTGCATTTGAAGGTTTTCAACCATTGGACAAATAAGTCCATAGACATGCTACTTGAGTTGATTAAAGATGTTCTTCCTAATGGTGCGAATTTTCTAAAATCATACTACGAGGCAAAGACAATTCTACGTGAAATTGGCCTTAGATACCTTCCAATACATGCATGCAAGTAAGTAAAATAACATATCAAAAAGTCCTTATTTATAACATTCATTCATATATAGTTAATCTATCTCATTTTTGTTGAAGGTATGATTGTGCCCTTTTTTGGCAAGAAAATAATGATTTAGAAGAGTGTCCAGTATGCCGAGAATCAAGATGGAAAGTTAATGATGGGAAGGGTAAAAAAATCCCACACAAGATTTTGAGATACTTTCCTATAAAACCATGATTGCAAAAATTTTTTTTTATGTCAAAAAAAATTGCAAAAGACATACGGTGGCACAAGGAAAAACTTATTTCAGTAGAAGGTGAACTGAGGCATCCAGCAGATTCTGTATCGTGGAAGGAGTTTGATAGAAAGTATGAATGGTTTTCCAATGATTCAAGAAACATTCGTCTTGGCCTAGCCACAGATGGATTCAATCCATTTGGAAATATGAGTTGCTCATATAGCATGTGGTCAGTAATACTCACTCCTTATAATCCCCCCCCCCCCCTTGGATGTGCATAAAGGAGCCCTTTTTCATAATGTCACTTTTGATTCCTGGACCAAAAGCACCAGGTAATGAAATCGATGTTTATTTACGTCCTTTAATAGATGATCTTGTTGATTTGTGGGAACAAGGAATTCAAACATATAACTCTTATATTGGCTACAATTTCAACATTCATGCTTATGTTTTATGGACAATAAACGATTTTCCTGCACTGGAAAATCTTACTGGATGGAGTACCAAAGGGTACATGGCTTGTCCAAGTTGCAATGTAGATACACGCTCGACTAGGTTTAGGAGTAAAATCTCTTACGGGGGGGCATCGTGCATTTCTCGGTCCTAATCATAGGTATTTTTAATATGTAAATTATTTTAATTTCATCTTCACATTTTTCACATAATTTACTTCCTATGGTTTATCTTGCCCTTGTAGGTGGAGAAATAGTTTAGACTATGATGGAAAGGAGGAACTCCGTAGACCACCTAAGATCCTAGGTGGATCAAAAATTTTACATCATGTAGAATCAATCAATTTCGGGGATTTTGGCAAGCATCCGAAAAATGTAAGTATGAATAGAGAAAGAAAGCGAAAGAGGAAAAAAACTCCGTCCAACTCTAATTGGACGAAGAAAAGTATTTTTTTTAAGCTACCACATTGGAAAGATTTGAAGGTCAGACATAAGCTCGATGTAATGCACATCGAGAAGAATATTTATGATAACATACTTGGGACATTACTAAAGGTTGAAGGTAAAAATAAGGACACTTACAAGGCTCGACAAGATTTAGAGGATATGAATATACGTAAAGAGCTGCACTTAAGACCACGGGGAGATAAGTTTGACAAGCCACAACCAGCTTTTTCTTTTTCCAAAAAAGAGAGAGACAAATTCTTGTCCTTTATACGGTCTGTCAAATTCCCAGACGGATTTGCATCAAATATTGCTAGATGTGTTAATACAAGTGATAATAGCATGTCAGGATACAAGACGCATGACTGCCATGTTCTTTTACAATGATTAATCCCTGCTGGAGTGCGAGGGAATCTTAATGACGATGTGGCAACAACATTAACTGAGTTGGGTGCATTTTTTAAAAATCTATGTAGTAGGACACTAAGAGTGGATGGCTTAAAAAAATGAAGAAGGATATTATAATTATCTTATGCAAGATTGAGAGGATTTATCCACCGGCCTTCATTGATATTTATGTTCACTTGGCTGTTCATCTACCACAAGAAGCAATGTTTATAGGCCCTGTATGCTATTCGTGGATGTATCCAATTGAAAGGTATGTAACTATATATTTCTGGTTATCTATGAACTTTATAGTTGTGTCATACTTAATTTCGTAATTTTTTTAAAGGTATCCATGCATTAAAAAAGTACAAAAGGAACAAAGCACATCCAAAAGGATCAATTGGTGAAGAGTATGTCGTGAGATGAATGTTTGACATTTTGTTCCTTGTACTTACCATGTAAGTGAAAGCAAGTTCAATAAAAAGGACTTTAATCGATGGAAAAGTTAGAAAAGATGCTATTTATGTCTTTTCTCAAAATGTTAAAGCATTAGGTGGTTTTCTTTTTGACTATGTTGATTCCAAGGAGATTCAAATGGCTCATTGGTATGTCTTGAATAATTGTGAAGACGTGCAACCTTATATTGAGTAAGTTATACATTTTATCATTAAATTATTCAAATAATTATTGCTTCATACTAGTTTTTTGTACTAATATTATTCTTGTAGGGAATGTGAGGAGGAATTGAAACTAGCTTACCAAAACAACATCTAATTGGAAAAAAAAATTCCTCAATGGTTTAAAAAGAAGGTAAAATAATATTTCTTCCACTTTTAAAGTTGTTTGTTGCTATTTGAAAATCAATGATTAATTTAAATTTTTTCCTCTAATAGATTCATCATCTTTAGAATACCACATCAAATGTCATTAGTGATCAACTATTTGCATTAGCATGTGGTCCAAATTTAAAAGTATGGAAATATAAAGGATGCATTGTAAATGGAGTAAGGTTTCTTGTCAAAGATCGCGACGTTCATAGGCAAAGCCAAAATAGTGGAATAACATGTGAAGAAGAACACGATGGGAAAAGTATCAACTTTTTTGGCTTATTAAATGATATTATCAAAATAGAGTATGGAAAAGGGTATAATGTGTTTATATTTTCTTGTGAGTGGTTTGATTTATCTAATCGGCGTATGGGTATTAGGAAGGATACACACTTTACAAGTGTAAATGTAAGTAGCACATGGTATAGAAACGACCCATATATATTAGCTTCCAAGCAAAACAAGTTTTTGTTGTTGATGATTTTCATAATTTACTGCTACGAAAAATGTCGTTGCAAAATGGTGTCAATTGCAATGAAAATGCATGGTCGTTGCAAAAAAAAAGAGTTCATTTAGTGGCCAATTAGCAGCCTTTTGCAATGAAATGGGGTTTTTAGCAATGAAATTTTAATTATTCTACAACAATACATTTTGTTGCTAAAGGATTGATGCCTATGTAGGAAAGCCAAATTTCGTTGCAAAATATATTACTTTTGGCAACGAAAAAAATACGTTCGTTGCGGAAAAATTAGCAGCGCTCATTCAAGAACGAAAGACCTTAACGACAAAGAAAGTCGTGTCGAAACCCTTTTGCAACGAAATTTGGCACCTTTAGCAACAAAAATCGGTTGTTGCTGAAACCCCATTTTTTTGTAGTGTTGCCACACGTTCCCTCGTTCTCCTCGTTCTCCTTCACACGGAACAATTATGTGAAATAATATCCAAATTTGAAACAAATACCAAAATGAATTAATAAATTTAATAAGATTATCGCTGAAGAAGTACGAAATCCGTACCTTAATATAGTACCAAAACAATTCACCAAACCCAAATATCACCCGTTAGACTCCCTCAATCCGATCTAATTATCAAAATAAAATACAATACATATAATTAAATTATGAACTTATATAGTTTATATTTTTATAAATTCAATAATTTTAATATACTATATTCAGTTTGTAATCAAAAGAAACATTTTAATTGTAATAATAATAGTATAATATTATTTATCACTTTTTTAAAGATTTCTGTATATCTTTTATATATATATATAATGAATCAAGAATGTGTATATATATATATATATATATATATATAAATTATCAAGATTATAGGTTCATATATATATAAAAGTAATGTACATAATCGCAAATTGATGGTTATAATTTTTTTTGTTTTCATATATGTCATATATTCCAATTGTAAATCAAAATTTCTTTAACAAATTCAATTAATCAAGTGACATAATAAAATTTTAAAATAGATTGCAAACACAACAAGAAAATAGATTTTTAAGAATAATTACCTTTGAGAAGAAGAATATGGTGAATAAAGTTTTAAGAATCTTGCTCTCAAACCCTTTTTAATTCCAGCCACGTTCCCTCGTTCTCCTTCCGCCTCTTTCTTTTGTTTTCGTTCTATTCCCACAACTCATCAAACGTAATGAAATATAACTAGGCTTTAGTTATTTAATTATTAATTAACATGTTTTTTTTAATTCTTTTAATTCAATTAATCCTCTACACGCTAATTTATTGGTTCGAAATTCGAGGCATTCTTGAAGGAATTGGGTATCCAGCATCAAAAGACTTTAGTTGTTTATCCTCAGTCGAATGGGCAGGTTGAGGTAACCAATATGACTCTATTAAATGGTATAATGTTGGTCATTTTCAGGATCAAGAAAACACGCGCAAGTATACGCGGTCAACAAGTAATATATGATAAGTTGAGTGTCGTACCCACGAGGACAAAGTGTTAGGTGCTAGTCAAGTACTAAAATTAGTTCAATATAGTCTTATCTAAACAAGTAATTGGAGATGGAGTGTTAAACTATATGATTAAAAATTGTAGAAATAAGAGATTGAGTTGTACTAGAAAGTCAAGCTAGGATTACAATTCCCTTAACGCGTCACCTAATCTCCTAACTCTCCAAATTACAAAAGAATCAAGTAATGGTCAACCGAGAACAATAATTACACATAAGCCTCTTTCGAAAGTCAAATGCACATCCCTAGCTAGATGAATTGTAACGACCCCAAAAATTCATACAATTTAAATCTCAACTTCGGTCGTTAACCACACATTAAATCTCTAATTTTAATTCATTATTCGATATTAAAAACACTAAAATTATAGAATATTTAAAACATTTATACATTTCCTTCTTTCTTGCCCTGAATCGCAACCTTTACATTACATCTCTTTGATTCAATCTTATATCATGAATCATTACAACAAAATGACTACACAAAGTCTTACATCATAACTAAATATCCATATACATTGGATAACTCAACTTACAATTCAATAACATGTTACGTTCAAAATATGAAATACATTTCTCATAAAACATAAGTAATCTTCGTGAATATAGATCTCTATAACTCACTTAGCACATATCTTTACCTTAAAATCTTGGCCTGCAAAAGTGGTTATTTGCAAGAGTGAGCTTGACAGCCCAGTAAACTCTAATAGTTTTCATGCATCACATAGCATATAATAACATGCTTGATATACATCTCATTAAAATAACATGGCATACATGCTTTTAATTCACATAGCAAATATAAAGATTGAGTTCCTTACTCAATCATCATTACTTAGCCAAAACAATGCAGTCATATATTGACTTTAACATTTCATGATTTCAACATGCATAACATATCATGCAATTTAAAACATTTCATCAAGTCCACGTAACAAATAGGAACCGAAAAACTTGCCTTGATCGTTGTTTACCAATAACAGTTTAACAACTTACAGTTATCTGCGCTTCACGTGTCCTACACAATTATATAATCATACACATCAACTATTAGTCACATAACAACACATAGTAATTATAATGTAAACTATACTCCACATCTCATAATCTTTCCTATTAATTAGCACACAATGTTTAATTAAATTGTGTTAACTTTTCGACTTATGACTCACTATATTTCTTCTTAGTCAAACTCGAAGTTCATTCAAGTGCTTAAGTCTTGCTAGGATAACTTATTGGTTTTATATTAAATCCTTTTAATATCTTATAATATTCATTTCAATTGAATTGAGACACTTTTTAAGTTCATTAACACTTGGCACAGCGTTTGACGTTCAATCATCATCACCTTTGATTTATATCTCTTGTGTATGCTTACTATGCTTCTATAACTTATCTAATACATTATTTATTAATGTTAGGCATCATTATATTTACTAACATACATGTTTTGTAACTTAGGACATCATCTTTTATCGTCAAGAGCACTACACATGCATATGTGCATGCCCGACGCCCTCTGATTGCCCCCAAAAACACAACAGTCCTAAAGATGACAATTTTGACTACTGTTACAGACCTCAAAATGAAAATCTTTAAGAATGAAAGTTGTAGGTCTACTCGTGCTCATTCCGGATCATCTTGAATCACCTCAATCGGAGTTCGTATGAGAAAGTTATGGTCGTTTTTACTACTGTGGAGGCCAAATCGTCTGACTCGGACTTTTGTTTGGCCGTGCATGTGTGAAACTAAGTCATCTGATGGTAGCCAAGAGATGAGATTGGCGATGGGCACGAATTTCAGCGCTGGGGCACGAACTTCTAGCGCTGGGGTGCGAATTTTGGCGCTGGGGCTCCATTTTTGGCGCTAGGGCGCCGAAACTTCCAGAACCCAACCACGAAAAATAGAATAACTAAATTCTGGACTAATTACTACTACTAACATCTAAATTAAGACGTATAACTTATAAGAATTACTCATAAACATTTACTTATCATACATATACCAATTTAACACAACTTAACAACAATTTTAGAAAACTTAAATTCTTGAAAGCACTGTTTTTAAAAACCAAAACTCCATTATCGATGTTTGTTTACACAGTGAACATGGTAACCAAAATTTATAACTAATTTGATTCCTTGAGACTACGATTCTCTAAAATTCATATCCAATTAACATAATGACATTTAATTTCATAAGTAGCATACAATCACCTACTAACTTTGTTATCATACAAACATACACTCATACATGTTTTCAGTGTAAAACAAATTCTTCTTTATCTGTGAATGCTAGCATACTTCTCATATATATATATATATATATATATATAATATATATATATATATATATATATATATATACCGTAATATTATACGTAATTACGTAATTATAAAAACATGATTTCTATACAATTTTTGTAAAACTTTATAACATACACAGTGATATTCAATAAAATTATACCATAATATGTTTTAAGTTTTATATAACATACCTTCACTTGCTTGACCACCACTTGTTAAAACTCAGAACTTTCTCTCCAACCCTTGACAGTCTCTCTCAAAACTCTCTTGTCTCTAAGTTTTTCTCTGACAAAATTTCTTTTCTTTTCTTACTTGGGCTTTAGCCAAATAGAATATACATAAAACTAAACTGATAACAATTATGCGTAAACTAAAAAACTGATATGGCCTAATTAATAATAACCATAACTATTATCAGTGACCAAAATAATAAGCGTATATCCATTATAAATATATTTTATTTATATATTATTTATTTAATTGATTTTATTATTAATTCAAAATTTAAAACCAAAAGCCATAGGGCTTCGTTTGGCAAAATAATTTAAAGCTTAAAGACTTAATATACATAAGCCTTGTTTGGCAAAACTAAATTAAAATTACTTTAATTTATTTTAATAACCACTTATAATAAAGTTATTTGTCACACTTTATTAAATAAAACATTATAATAATTCATTTAATCATTATAAACTCTCTAACTTAATTATTAAATTAAATTAGATTACTATTTCAAAATACTTACTTTCCTTCACTCATTAATTATTTAATAAACAAATAAATAATTAAATCACATCAAATCAATTAAACAAATACTTATTCAATGATAAACACATCCATTAAATATTTATATAATTCAATAAATATTTAAATATTTAATTAAAAATCTAGTTTGTTACATGAATCACAATATTTCTATGGTGAAAATAACTAGACTAGGGTTATTAAGTTTAATCTCAAGGGCTACACAAGGCAAATAGAGATATGTCTATTGTGAGACCCCGAATTTTATGAAATAAAAGTATTCAATTTTTCTATTTTGATAAATAGTTAAATTGATTAAAGTTTAAAGTTAAGGGTGATATGTGAAAAAAATTTTAAAGTAAAGAAGTTGTCATAAAATACTCGGTTACTATTTACTCTAGTATTGTTCACTCGAGTATTTGGGGCACTTTTTGTGTCAGAGTACTATTCACGAGTTACTATTCACCTAAATTACTATTCACCCGAATATTATTCACTCGGGTATTTGTGTTATTTTTTGTGTCGGAGTACTATTCACGAGTTACTATTCAGGGGTTACTATTCACCCGATTACTATTTACTCTAGTATTGTTCACTCGGGTATTTGGGACACTTTTTGTATCGGGGTACTATTCACAGGGTACTATTCCTGAAGTACTATTCACGGGGTACTATTCACCCAAAAAATATATTTATTTTCGGTCCAAATCTTTTTTGGGTACAATATTATTCCATGAGGAGATGTGCTAATTTTTCAGACCGTTGGTTGAAATTATAATAGCAAATCAATATCGATCGTTGGTTTAAAGTTTTAATAGTAAAATCTTTTTATATAAAACATAATACTTTTATAAAGTTATTATAAATAGAATATATTATATTCTATTATGCATAGTGTTTTGCATAGTAAAATCTTTTTATATAAAACAGAATACTTTTATAAAGTTATTCTATAAATAGAATATATTATATTTTATTATGCATAGTGTCTGCATAGTATTTGCATAGTAAAATCTTTTATAAAGTTATTCGTTTTATTTGATTATAAATAGAATATATTATATTTTATTTAAAAGATTTTGCTTTAAATATGGACCGTCAGATTAAAGTAAATCAATCTGGATCGTTCATGAATTAGTTATTATGCAGTCCATTCTTCTATAAATACAAGCCCACTCCTTCATTATTTCTTACAAATTCACTGAAACTCTAGAGAGAGAAATTATAGAGAAACTATAGAAAAGTATTCTGCTACTTCCCTACTCTTATATTCAGTTTCTTTTATGGTAAGGGATATTATTTGTTGTACCCGTAAGGGGTGTTATTTCTTTTGTATTCATGAAGAGAACTTATGTTATTCCATTCTTTATTATTCTATTGGAATAACCTGTATACGCGAACTACCCTATACTTGGTGAAATTCTTCTGTTATTCCATTCTTTATTATTATGTTGGAATAACCTGTCTATGCGAAGTACCACATACATGGTGAAATTCTTCTATTATTCCATTCTTTATTATTCTGTCGGAATATCTTGCATTTCATCGCGTATTACTCTGACTTGGTTCCATTATTTATTATTCGTTGGAATAACACATCTGCAAGGCTATGATCTATCGAATGCATGGTGATTTCTGTTGTTATACCATTCTTTATTATTCTGTTGGAATATCCTGTCTGTGCGATTACGCATGACCTGGTTCCATTATTTATTATTCTATTTGAATAACCTGTCTGTGCGGATTACGCACGCATGGTGAAATTCTTCTGTTATTCCATTCTTTATTATTATGTTGCCTATGCTAAGTAATCTTTGAATGGTGAAATTCTTTTATTATTCCTTTCTTTATTATTATGTTGGAATAAACTCGTCACGCAAAGTAATCGCATACATGGTGAAATTCTTTTATTATTCCTTTCTTTATTTTTATGTTGGAATAACTCGCATCATGCAAGCATCGCATACATGGTGAAATTCTTTTATTATTCCATTCTTTATTATACTGTTGGTTATTGGTTTTACAGTTGTATGTCTTTGGCATGTAGTGCAAAGATGATATGTTATTGAATATCTTTGGCCTGTAGTGCAGAGATGATCTGTTGTTTGATAGCTTTGACCCGTAGTGTGAAGATGGACAGGTGTATGACATGATCATGACTACTAGTGATACTAACAAATATCCTTGACCGTAGTGCATGGATAATTCAATGATGTGATTGGCAAGATCATAACCATTAGTTAACAGTTGAATGTCTTTGGCCGTAGTGCACTGACATGCAATTGATTAGTATGATCATGACCATTGGTTTTATAGTTGAATATCTTTAGCCCGTAGTGCAAAGATAGAAAATTGATTGGTATGATCATTGTTATTACATTTGAATATCTTCAGCCTTTTGGGTAAAGATATTGATTAAACGTTCTATTAAGCCTCTGTGGCAAGAAGGAACTGTTAATTCACATTATTATAAATATGAATTATGAATTTAACTGACATCTTTGGTGGTTCAGCTGAAGACAAGTGATGAAAGTTCTATTTGTCTTGAGTATAACAAAGAACTTTTGATGAGTAGTACAGAAATAAAATATTATCGATGGACATTTAATCTAGAAGAGATAGTAGATATTATGTTCTACTTGACTCTTCTAATGGATTTCTTGTTCCGCTGCTGTTAAACTTGATGTCTGTTATATTTTATCAGTTTAACACTGTTGAAGGCTAACGATAAATTATTCTGCATTATCTTAGTCATAATATTTCTTACTGGGCTAGTTGAGCTCATCCTTTTCTTTCAATGTTCTCTTCAGGAAATGAGAACGTAGCTAGGACTAGTTGGGGAATGGAGTGATGGTCCTAGATGGTGCATTAGTAGTCCTCACTATTCTGTGAAATAGTGTGACAATAAATGTAATGAGGACCCAATTGAGTTTGTATATTGTCTAGATGACAATATTTGTATTAAAACTCACAGCATATGTTTAGTCATATTTTTACACGACGTTTGTATAATTAAGTTTGTATTTGTATTTTGTACCATGTATCTGGCGACTCAGAATGGGTGATGTATACCCTATTTTGGGGGCGTCACATCTATCCTATTAAGCAATTTATGCACACATTCCCATAGGCATGGTCATAACAAGTGTTCTTGTATTTAAGGATTAGATATTAATATATATTTTTCAATATCCATTAATATCAATATCAATTTCTTTGTCAAGAAATCAATCAATAAGCATGAAATACAACAACCTCCAAAATGATTCATTAGTATAAATAGGAGAGAAAGTTAATTAAACTAAACAATTGGTTACATTGCAATCCTAGAAATGGAATTAGTTCATAATTATGGTACTAATACACATTTTCAAAGTGTTCAACATGCTCAATAATACACCAATGAATGAAAGATTTGGATAAATAAAACTTCTTTTGTGAAGTTTTCTGGCTCCAAGTCTTCTCTTCTCCGTGTAGAGTCTGAGCTATGAAGGATGCAATGTACTTTTCTTCCTTGAGGACCAGCTTCTTTCTCTTATAAACTAAATAAACCGAAAACTCCTAATCTATGCTCTGTAGTAAATGGTGGTTGCAACTTCTGTTGGAAGATAATGAATTCTCAACTTTTTAGGTCATTAATACCAAATCTCTGCCTGGGCACCGGAGGTGGCGCTGCAACGCGGAGAGTAAGGCTTGGAACAATGCTGCTGCCACCACAAAGACAAAAGAGAGAGTAAGGCGCTAATTTTAAACAACAGGGGCACTACATCGCCATGTCGACATCATCGCTGCAACGCTGAGTTAAAGCATCAAAAAAAAGACCGGAGCTCACCGCTGGAAATGACCGCCCGCAACACAAAATTTTAAAGAATATAAAAGCTAAATAAATAATGGAGAACATGCGCTTCTTAAGCCATGACATCATCATTGACTATAAATCCCACTCATCAATCACCCCCAAACTTAAGCTTTTGTTGGTCCTCAAGCAAACTATTTGAACATCCACACCCATATTAATGTAAGACGCGAATGAAATCTAATCATATAAACTATCATCATGGCTTCTAAGCACAATTATAGACCCTCTTAGAGAACTGGACAAACACAGATATGAATGAGGGTTTAATATCAATTTTCAAGCATAAGATTGTACTCGATCCATTCTATGTGTGTGTGTGTGAAGATAAACCATCCTAACAAATCATAGCTTAAATTAAGTTCACACAGTCGATTGTGATAACCAATATGCTCACTCTGCAACTCGAACCATCAACAAACATTAAGAACAAGACGCAAATGCAAGAAAGGATCAAAAGGCTATAACATGAAGACAGTAAAATCTGACTCGGATAATGGTTAATTACCTTAGGCTATTCAGAGCTACACATTAATGAGCTTTTGATCAATGACTCCCAAGTCAGATGACTTTAGGGCACTAGGTGTAGAACACCCCTATCAATCTAATAATGCGAGCAGCAAAGGCCACGTAATCAACTTAAGCCAAATTAGACTTTACGAAATCTGAAGATTATTAGGTGAGTGCATTTTATGACCCATCTCAACTTAAGTCTGCGTTTATGGGCGAGTGCGTTTCATGCTCCATCTTGACCCACCGCGAGTTTTTTAAATTTTTTTATACCAGAACTCAAGACCCCAAAATGTAAAAGCGTCTTAGTCTTTTATTACCTTGTAATCATAAAAGTTTTAACAGAGTGTACATATTCTCAAAACAATAGACAAACAAGCTATATCTGAAAAATATCTAGTTAAAATGATTGGTCAGTGCTTGCTAAGAAGGACAGATCAATAACAGTCTCAACTTATCGATTGAACACAGCCCTAGCTCACAAATGCTTGACACGACTCTAAGAGATAGACATAATCACTTGGCGCTTGTCATTAGCCACAATCAAAAGGTATAATCTATAAAACCCAAACCCAACATATGAACAGTTACAAATCGAGGGAAAGGGTTAATCAAAAACCATAGCAAGAAAAGATAAGAGTTAAAGTACCCGTGCGCTAATACCATCTCAAAATAGGGTAAAGCCATAACACATGGCATCTTGAATACCAGTCTGTGCAAATCCCAAAATATGGCTATAAACAAAACATACATGATGCTAATTATAAAAATGTCCATAACAATAAACAAAATTGTTCATGCATCATCCATAATAAAAATAAAAACAATCATCCATAATAAAAATAAAACCAACATAATCAGTCTAAAAAGTCTAAGGCTATTCAAGCCCAAAAGATGGAATTCATACTTAACTATTCATATAAATAAAATGGAATAGAAATCTCCCCCAGACTTGACTGTGCCAATGCCCTCATTGGCCTGAGATGGTGTATATTCATTCAGCGCCACCACTGTCTGCATCGTCCTCGTGGCCCTCATCTCTAGGCGGGGATGGTGGTGGATAGGGAGAGAATGTCGGAGGCTCTATAAATTGGAATGGCATCGACTCCGCGTCATCCCCACCTTGGGCTGCATAGATGCTGGAAATGGTGTTGGCAAACTACGCATGGTAGTGCATGAACGGGCTCTGCCACTGAGAAACAATGTCCACCTTCCTATGTAGGAAGTTCAGGCTAGCCAAAATCTCAGCTAGGGCCGTAGGTGGGACAGAACCAGATGGGGGCTCCAGTGCCTGTGTGGATGGTCCGACCTTGGATGAGGGTGGATGCTGTTGAGCCGGTAGGTAACCCTCGCCCCGAGGGTGAGACGACGCTCCTTCCCACACTCTAAATTGGGAGATGACATGATGATCTATGACTGCCATGGACGGCTGAGTGACGTTATCATTCTGCCACTGCACACCCGCTCGTTTGCAGAGGCGGGTAATTAGGGACGGGTGAGGGAGTCCTGATAGTATGTTTCTTCGGATAGCCTTCTTAATGGACTCCTAGATGAGAACGCCTACGTCCACTTTTAGTCCTGTGGCGATGGCAAAGAGCAGGACGACCCGCTCTCCAGTGACATCATTGAGATGACGGGTTGGCATGAGGCTTGAACAGATATAGGTATACCACGCCTTTCCATAGAGACTTAGACCTTGTTGAGGGAAACTTGTCTTCTTGCCATGGAATTCATGTTTCTTCCAGGCGGTGCCGGGCTTGCAAAGCCTTGCTATTATCTCATCTATGTTGTAGCTCCGTAGCCTATGCTCCAAGTAGTTGTGGCCATTATAATTCGGAGTCCCAAATACATTGTTGATGGACTGGCTGTCATAGGGGATCAGTTTACCCCAAATAGAACTACTGGCAGGCCATACGCTTTTCGTGAGATTGGCGTAGAACTCTCTGACCACAAAAATAATATCAGAGTCAGGCTGCTTTATAAAGTGAACCCATTTCATTGCCAATATCATCGTCATCAGATCACCATCATTCTTATCATCTGGCCTAAGACCCCTCTCAGGCACCAAATGTAATAACCCGGGATTTCGAATAATCCGAATTTTACGAATAATTTTTTTTAATTAATATTCATATTAATTATCAATATTGTGCTGTGTATCTGTTATACAAGTCTCGAGTAGTATTCAATTTGTGTATTGACTGAAAAATAAGAGTAGAGTTGTGTTTAACAGCTTTACAAACCCTAACCTAATTCTAGATAGGGATTCGATAGAAAATATAATTAAAATAATTATATTGATATGTATGTGTTTGTAAAGTATAGAAATTATTGATCAATGATTGATCGTATAAGGTTTAAAACTAATAAACCCTAATAATAGATTAAAAACCCTAATCTCAAATTTTGAAACCCTAACGCACAGTTGGAAACCCTAATCGAAAGTTGAGAAACCCTAATTTTATATCCGGGATTCCTAAACCCTAAATTAGGAAACCCTAATCCTAATTGACAAGCCTAATGTGTTTATTAAACGTTAATATGATTAGGAAAACCTAGCTAATTTAATTAGGAAACCCTAATTATAGTTTTAAAATTTTAAATTTTCTAATTAGAACCCTAATTAGAAAACAATCCTAGAAACTAAAGTTTAAAACCTAAGGGTTAGAACCTTAGGGTTAAACCCTGAGGGTTTGGACATTGTCAAGTATGCCATTAAAAATATAATGCTAAAGACCAAAAAGCCCTTTTTCATTTTCTTTAAATGGTAACTTGTAAAAATACCAATACCTTTAGTAGGTGACCACCTCAATTGACTTTGTGGCATGAAATCTCCAGCAATATCAGCTCCTTATATCAGATCTAACAACATATCATAATATATATGAGTTATAAGAGAGAGAAAGTTCATTTACTTTGCCATTTTGCTCTTTAGCTCTCACCTACTCTTTCTCTCACCAAGACCTCCGAAATTCACAAGTAGATCAGTCATATAAACAGCCCCTAGCAACCATAATATCAGTTAGGAGGATTAAGATCAAGGATTTGAAGCTAGAAGGTATAAACCTAATTTGATTTTTGATCCAAGTTGCTAAGAAAAATTTTGTGTTTAAGTGTTTAATCAGGTGTTATATAATGTTTTTAGATGATCTATATTGATCCATCATGGATCCATAGCATCAAAATGCTTTAAAAAGATGTTTTTCAAAAACTGTTCTCGAATCTAAAAGTGCTCTGACAAACAAATGTCAGTGGCCTTAAATCTGTATGTGTTTATGTTTTGAGTTGTTTTAAGCTTTATACTTGTAGCCTGACATGAGGTCTTTGATCTGGAAGTGGAATCAAAGCTACTTCATTTACAGATTTTAAGATATTCATGGTCAAAGAGGGTTGACTGAGCATTACCATGAACTTTCTGGGTAACCCAGAAAGTGTAATATAGCTTCTGACAACTTTTTACAAGTCCCGTATCTGACAGGTGTTATATTGTTTGATGTTGTGTTTGTAATCAAGTTATAGCTTGATAGATCTACTATAAATATATTTCCTTACATCTTTCAAACCATCATCGTAGCGAATGGAGTGGCTAGTCAAACTAGCCTACTCGACATGAATGTTTGTTTTCTAGAATTTCCAGAAAACGTATGAACCAAGTTTTTATCAGAGTTTGACCGAGTCATAAATTCTGATTCTGTTGTTGTTGGACTGAGATTATGTAATGTATTTGTTCCTTGTCGTGTGCACTAGAGGTAAAGACCTTAAGAACATCAATGTGATGGCCATATCATGAAGATAATCGAGCCCCAAAGTAGTACCCTGAAGCTGCCTGGGTTTCTGGGTTACCCAGAAAGCCCAAGAGCTGTCTGACAGTAACTTTCAAGGGTCAGATCTTGATATCTTGTTGTGTTATGACCAAGTTGATGATTTCTAGTTGTAGTACTACACGTCTACTACTTAAACGTGGTCAAAGTAGTAGCCTTGAACATAGGACTGTTAGTGTTCTTGAGCTCAAGAACACTAATAGCGATGCTTTGTGTCGCTAAAGGGCTACATCGACGGTTTTAAATAATTTTATTTTCTGAATATCTGGAAAATATTTAAAAATAGAAATATATTATAAAAATTACCAAAAATGATTTTAAAAATTATGAAAAATTATGAAAAATAATTTTTGATTAATTGGGATATTTTTCATTAATATTTATAATTATTTGAATATTAATGATATTCAATTTATTTAATTAGTATATTAAATAAATTAGAGAAAAATGATTTTAATTATATAAAAATTATTTTAAATAAGAATAAAGTATTTAAAAATATTTTGAGTTATAAAATGTAACTTTTAATATTTTTGGAGAATTATCATTAATAATTTAATATTAATGATAATTGATTTATTTAATTATTAAATTAAATAAATAAGTTAAAAATGATTTTATTAATTTAAAAATAATTTTAAATGAGAATAAAGTGTTAGAAAATATTTTGAATTATAAAATATAATTTGCAATATTTTTGGAGAATTCTCATTAATAAATTACTATTAATGATATTAGATTTATTTAATTATTATATTAAATAAATGAATTAAAAATAATTTTATTGATTTAAAATGAGAAACAATATTTTAAAAATATTTGGATGATAATTTCATTAATATTTATAATTAATGACTTTTAATATTTAGATGATAATTTCATTAATATTTAAATATTAATGGTGATGATTAAAAATGATTGTAATTATTTTAAAAATCATTTAGGTGTAATATTGATGATTTAAAATATTTTAAGTTATTAAAAATAACTTTAATATTTTGACATGAATGTTATTAATATTTTTATATTATTAAATAGTAATGATGATAAGATTATTTGATAATTAAATCATTTAAAAATGATTCTGATGTTTGAAAAATTATTATAAATTATAATAAATGTTTATAAATTATTAAAAGCTTCTGAAAAATATTATAAATGATATTTGACTTATCTAAAATAATATTGAAGCTTAGAGACCAAGTTTAATTGACAATAACTATGTTAGTTGTCGGATAGGGTGACCAAAACACCGAGAATGGAATAAAGTCCAACCAGACCGAACTAGTTAGACTTGATAAGTGTTTATATAGGTTATAAACACTGATGTGTGTAAGACCCCAACTTATTATTAATGAAATTTAATTTTCTCTATTTATTATTTTGAAATAGTAAGGGTTGAATTGATTAATGTGGATAGTTATGGGTAAAATACGCAAATATTTTGAATAAGCAAGTGGTTATAAAATATTCATTATTGTCGGGGAATATTCGTTTGGTCGTGGAATATTCATCGTCGGGGAATATTAAATGCATTGATCTTGCGATCTTTTTTGTGGGCCCCATAACGGAAAGCGATTGGATGAAGAAAATGACAAATATAAGTTATTTATAAATAACGGCGTAGTTGTTAACGTTAATACTGTTGGAATACCCGGTGGTTAAAACACACTAATACACGTTGTTGAATAGTAGCACATGGTATTACACCAATTATTGATTCTTACGTAAGAAGGCACTACTCAATAATTGTTACAGTAATTACTATTCAGTATTTTATTTTATTGATTCAATAATTCTTTGCATTGATATTTTATATTCTTGTTGTTTTCAATAAATTGTCATTACATAGTATTTTCCATTATCGAAGCAATAATTCATATTATCTGAATAATATTATTGGATAACATCATTGGCAATGTCTAGAAAGTTACATCTAAGGAGAGGTTTGGTCACCTAAATTGCCAAGATAAGAGAGATCCTTATTGGAAAGCCCCTCTTTCTGAGGAACTACCGGATGCCAAGATCTTGTGATTCTCGTAATATTGTTTGTGAATAATTAATTATTGATTTATATGATGAGGAAAATATTGATTTTATGTGGATATAGATGGAGAAAATTTTAAAATGACAGTTGTTGAAAATTAATATTTTATATCTTTTATGATAAAATAATTCATTTAAATATATTATTTTAATAATATATTAACGGTGATATTTTTATAATGAATGTGGGATATATGAGTATATGAAGAGGAAGAGTATTTTTGTGGCATTAAATGTTTAACACATATTTTGTGTGTTGGTGGACACAATTATTGACCGAAATTTGATTATAGCCTGTAAAATCGCCCATTTATGGATTTCGGTCAATTTCTGTTTGGAATTTGGAAAAACTTTCTTCTAGAAAGTTGTAGAGAATTGAATTTCCTATAAAAAGTCGCGAGATTCAAATTTTCTGATAAAAGAGCTATTTATTATGAATTATTGAAGTTCTGAAACTCTGAAATAATTGATTTTTGGAAGTTTAAAATAATTTAAATAAGAAAAACGTTTTTTGTGTTTGGTGGGCATCTTTAACACATGCTAATTTGCTGAATTCAGATGATTCTAAGTGGGCGTAGACAAATTAATATATATATTATTATTATATTAAATTTTCTACTATGGTGTTCTAAGCATTTTCCTATAAATAGGGTGCTTAGGTTAGAATTGAAAATCACACCAGAAACTGAAGTTTTCTCTCTCTATATTATCGAGTGTATTCTTGGGAGTATTTTGAGTATACTTTGAGTATTTCTATACGGTGCAAGTTCAAGTCATAGCCTATATCCGGTGTTTCAACTAGAAGTACTGTCTTTCGAGGTAAGGGATGTTATTTTATTCGAAAATGATTTTATTTCTTCAATATCATTATGCCGAAATATTGGTTGGAAATTTTTATCAAATTTGGAACTTCTTTATGTCGGGGTTACTATTCATGAGTTACTATTTATGAGTTACTATTCATAAGTAATTCACGAGTTACTATTCATGAGTACTATTCACGAAGCGTGAAGATGTTTTTTGTGAAATTTCTATCTTTTGGTGTCGGAGTTACTATTCACGTAAACGGCACTATTCACGAATACGACACTATTCACCGAAAAATGAAATTTCTCCTTTTTGTCCCAAATATCTATTCTGGATACTAGCTTTGATTGTATCCATGTTTTGATCATTCTTGAATTTTACTCCACTGATTACTTATGAAGTATTTTGAACTTGGATTGTTTAAAATATGAATCCTTAATAATTGTTCTTTTGTTTCCTTTGGATTCATTTTCTTTAAAATATTTTCATCATCCTCGGTCCTAAATGATGATATTCTTGAATATCTTTGGCTTTGTAGTAAAGATGAATGATTTCTTGATGAATATCTTTGGCCCGTAGTGCAAAAGATGAGCAGTGTTGAGATGAACATGGCCCGACTAATTAATATCTTTGCCCGTAGTGCAAAGATGAGCAGTGTTTAAATGAACATGACCTAAGTGATGAATATCTTTGGCTCGTAGTGCAAAGATGAATATTTGATTCCAGGTATATATTGATTGATGTTACAGGGATAAAATATCGACGATGAACTTTTAAATTCATATATAGAAGAATGTAGTTTGCATTCTCTACTTAACTCTTCTAATGAATTATTATTTTCGATGCGAAGATTGATATAAAACTGGTTGTCAATTGTATTCTATTAGATTTTTCCCTGTTGGAGACTAACGATAATTTGTTGTATATTATCTTAGTCATAATATTCTTTACTGGGCTAGTTGAGCTCACCCTTTTCCTTGTTGTTCCATTTTTCTTCTCAGGAGGCGAGAATGTAGCGAGTACTAGTCGGGGTATGGTATGAAGGTTCTAGAGAGAGTTGTTTAGTAGTCCTCACCATTTTTGTAAAATAATGTATCAATAATTATGATGGGGATTTATTTGCGTGTGGATATTGTCTAGATGGCAATATCTGTATTTAAACTCACAGTTTATATGTTGTAATAATAAAGTTGTAGTTATTTACGTACCATGTTTTTGGCGACTCGAGAATGAAATTTGGATGGAATGGACCTATTTTGGGGCGTCACGGTTGGTATCGAGCTTAGGGATATGATCTCTGGCGGAGATCGGGGGAATAGAACTAGGAGGGAGAGACGAGTAAATCCTTCGCTAGTGTGTCCTACCTAAGCTTATTTGTTAGTTTGTCAATATATAGGGATATTATGTGATATATTGATTTCTTAATTAACCCTTGTTTTATGACAAGATTTGAGAATGTTGACCGAGAATATTAATAGTGGAGTAAATGAGACCGTGGAGATGCATGTACTTACCAACGAGGAGAACGTCAACAGTGGCAATGTACCTCCTGTGAACAACACCAATCGGCGAGATGATGAACGAGGGATGTTTAGAAGCTTTTTGCAGTTCATGCAAAATAAGACGAGGGAGACTCGTGTTCAAAATACTGAGGAGGAAATGATAGCAATTCATGGGTTGTCGAGCCAAGCGAGTTCAAAGAGTTGGGACCACAGAATTTAAGGGATAGCGAGATCCGATCATGGCGGAAACATGGGTCAAGCAAATTACCAAGATATTCGATGTCTTGGGATGCACGCGGAAGAACAGAAGGTTCCATTCGCCACCTTTATATGTTCCGTGGCGAAGGCGATTCTTGGTGGGAATCTATAAGCGTACCCATCCATTTGCACTCAAAGATGTCATGGGAGACATTTAGAAAGCAGTTCAATGACAAGTACTTCCACGAAAGTATTCGTCATATGAAGAAAGTGGAGTTTATTAGATCGAGCAGAATAACATGGCCGGTGTCCTAATACGAGGCAAAGTTCGCGTAGTTATCCAGTTTGCACCTCATTTGGTGGACAATGAGGAGCGTATGACGCGAATGTTTCGAGAGGTTTGAAACCAGCATACGTCGATTATCTCATTTCTCATAAATTTTCTCTCTATTAGGATGTTGTCAGCGAGGCTCGGTTGTTAGAGCGAGATAACGAAATACGTTCAACCGAGGGACCATAACCAGAGGATCATCTAGAAGATAGCAGTCATCGAATAACGATAACCTGTGCAGAAAGAAGAATACGGACAAAGGTGGTAACCACTCTGGTGGTAATCGTGGCCATAAAAATAGAAGAAGCGAGTCGGGAGGAGATTTTAAAAAGAGGAGATTCAACAACGACCACGTGAAGACGTCAGCACCAGCAGCAACTTGTTCTAAGGGAGGAGAAAGACCACCGGTCGTATGTTACAAATGCGGGAAAGAGGGATATATCAGCCCAAACTGCCCACAACAGTTTAAGGTATGCTATAATTGTGGAAAAGAAGGACATATCGCTCGAGATTGTACGGTATCAAAACCCAGTCAAGCGGGAATGGTGACTCAAAAGACTGTCCCAGAAAAGTCAAAGTCAACGATTCCTAGAAGAGCGTTTGTCGTGACCGGTCAAAATGAGAGGAACCCGAACGAAGTTAGCACGGGTTAGTTAATTATAAATTCTTGTGAAGTTTATACCTTACTAGATACCAGTTCTACCCATTCTTTTATCTCGCTTGCGTTCAACGTTTGAACTTGACTACGGAGAAATTAGACTTTGACCTATTTATGGAGAATCCGTTAGGAGAAACTTTCATTACATCCGTTGTTTAGAAATCTTTCTTGATTCAGGTTGGCACTATCACATTACCTGATAACCTTATTTCTATAGAGATAATTGCTTTTGATGTGATTTTAAGGTTAACTACTCATCATGCCGAAATTGATTACTTTCGTAAGGTTGTTAGTTTTCATATTCTTAAGCAACCTGTTATTCGAATTCAAGCAATCAAACCATTGTAGTCAAACATTTTCATATCAAGCCATGAAGTCATTCGTTTATTACGGATGTCAAGTTCTTAGTCCATGTTATGGATTTAAATAAAGACACGTCAGATTTGAATAATATTCATGTTGTTATTAATTTTTTCTTGAAGTATTTCCTGAAGAATTTCTTGGCTTACTCCCAAAGCCTGATATTAAATTTTGTATCGACTTTGAACCCGGAACAAAACTCATTTCTTAAATCTCATATTGAATGGCTCCTATTGAACTTCAGGAGTTAAAAATTCAACTATAGAATTTGGTACCTGAGCCTTTATCTGGTGACTTCCTTTGTGGAATGCACCAAAGCCGCATCTCGTAGGGGACACCATATTAAATGCGATAGTAAAGCGATAGGTGTCATTGTAACGCGCTATCCAAGGTTGGGATATAAGTCACGATTGAGAACAACCTAAGTCGGAATCGAAATCGTAGCTTTAGGCTTAGTTGGTTATTATCGAGAGATTCGTTGAAGGATATTCTCGAATCGCTATTCCATTAACTTGGTGACTCGTAGAGATACAAAATTCGAATGGAGCAAGGAATGTGGGAAGAGCTTCAAGAACTCAAGAGGAGACTCATTTCAAAGACATGTTACGACCATGCCATCCTGGAAAAGCGAACGTGGTAGCTGACGTGTTGAGTAGAAGATCGTATACAAGTACGATATTGTCAAAGACTAATTTCGTATAATTTATAAATAATAGAGATGGAGATGAAAACTCTAGGTACCCACGTGATGATATACGAGTATAATCGACTTTAATCGATAAAGTTAAAGTTGTTCAAGCTACACACCGGAGCTGATGAATTTGAAGAAGGAGGTGCAAGAAGTTGTTATTTCAAAAGCGAGAATCGATGAGGTAAGGAAAGCTCAAACCTTCGATTTATTAATCCATTTGAAATTGTCGATCGAATAGGAACTGTGGCCTATAGACTCATTTTACCACTAAGTATGACGCGTGTTCATAACGTTTTCACGATCGATGTTACGTAAATATGTGGACGACCGAACCACGTCATTGAGTTAGAACCCGGACGAGATAGCCAGAAGACTTAACATACGAGGAGGTACTGTCAAGATCTTGGATAGAAAAGAACATGTCCTATGTATCGAGGTTATACCACAAAATTCTGTTTTTGTGGAGAAACCATGCTATTGAGGAAATGACACAGGAGTTGGAAAGCGGAAATGAAAGCGAGGTATTCTCATCTTTTTGAAACACCAGGTACGTACGTCAATTTCGAGGAAGAAATTTCATAAGGAGGGGAGGTTGTAAGACCCCAACTTATTATTAATGAAATTTAATTTTTTCTATTTATTATTTTGAAATAGTAAGGGTTGAATTGATTAATGTGGATAGTTATGGGTAAAATACGCAAATATTTCGAATAAGCAAGTGGTTATAAAATATTCATTATTGTCGGGGAATATTCGTTTGGTCGTAGAATATTCGTCTTGTGGGAATATTAAATGCAACAGTGATGCGATCTTTTGTGGGCCCCATAATGGAAAGCGATTGGATGAAGAAAACGACAAATAAAAGTTGTTTATAAATAACGGCGTAGTTATTCACAATTATCTTTGTTGGAATACCCGGTGGTTAAAATACACTAATACGCGTTGTTGAACAGTAGCACACGGTATTACACCAATTATTGATTCTTACGTAAGAAGGCACTACTCAATAATTGTTATAGTAATTACTATTCAGTATTTTATTTTATTGATTCAATAATTGCTGCATTGATATTTTATATTACTGTTGTTTCAATAAATTGTCATTACATAGTATTTTCCATTATCGGAGCAATAATTCATATTATCTGAATAATATTATTGGATAACATCATTGGCAATGTCTAGAAAGTTCATCTAAGGAGAGGTTTGGTCACTAATTAATTGCGCGCGATGAAGGAGAGATCCTTATTGAAAAGCCCCTCTTTCACGAACTAGCACGCCAAGATCTTGTGATTCTGTAATATTATTTGTGAATAATTAATTATTGATTTATATGATGAGGAAAATATTGATTTTATGTGGATATAGATGGAGAAATTTTTAAAATGACAATTGTTGAAAATTAATATTTTATCTTTTATGATAAAATAATTCATTTAAATATATTATTTTAATAATATATTAACGGTGAGATTTTTATAATGAATGTGGGATATATGAGTATATATGAGGAGGAGAGTATTTTTGTGGCATTAAATGTTTAACACATATTTTGTGTGTTGGTGGACACAATTATTGAATAGAAATTTTTTATTATAGCACTGTAAAATCGCCTGGTTATGGATTTTGATCAATTTACATTTGGAATTTGGAAAATCTTTCTTACGGAAAGTTGAGATTCAATTTTTACGATAAAAGGGCTATTTATTATGAATTATTTAAGTTCAAGAAGCTCAAATAATTGATTTTTGGAAGTTTAAAATAATTTAAATAAGAAAAACATTTTTTGTGTTTGGTGGGCATCTTTAACACATGCTAAGTTGCTGAATTCAGATGATTCTAAGTGGGCGTAGTCAAATTAATATATATATTATTATTATATTAAATTTTCTACTTTGGCGTTCTAAGCATTTTCCTATAAATAGGGTGCTTAGGTTAGAATTGAAAATCACACCAGAAACTGAAGTTTTCTCTCTCTATATTATCGAGCATATTCTTGTGAGTATTTTGAGTATACTTTGAGTATTGCTATACGGTGCAAGTTCAAGTCATAGCCTATATTCGGTGTTTTAACTAGAAGTACTGTCTTTCGAGGTAAGGGATGTTATTTTATTCAAAAACGATATTATTTCTTCAATATCATTATGCCGAAATATTGGTTGGAAATTTTTATCAAATTTGGAACTTCTTCATGTCGGGGTTACTATTCATGAGTTACTATTCACGAGTTACTATTCATGAGTTACTATTCACGAGAAACTATTCATGAGTACTATTCACGAAGCGTGAAGATGTTTTTTGTGAAATTTCTATCTTTTGGTGTCGAAGTTACTATTCATGTATACGACACTATTCACGAATACGACACTATTCATCGAAAAATAAAATTTCTTCTTTTTGTCCAAAATATCTATTTTGGATACTAGCTTTGATTGTATCCATGTTTTGATCATTCTTGAATTTTACTCCACTCTGATTACTTATGAAGTATTTTTGAACTTGGATTGTTTAATATATGAATCCTTAATAATTGTTCTTTTGTTTCACTGGATTCATTTTCTTTAAAATATTTTTCATCATCCTCAGTCCTAAATGATGATATTACTGAATATCTTTGGCCTGTAGTGCAAAGATGAATGATTTCTTGATGAATATCTTTGGCCCGTAGTGCAAAGATGAACAGGTGTTGAGATGAACATAACCGACTGATTAATATCTTTGGCCCGTAGTGAAAAGATGAACAGGTGTTTAGATGAACATGACTAACTGATGAATATCTTTGGCCTATAGTGCAAAGATGAATATTTGATTCCAGATATATATTGATTGATGTTACAGGGATAAAATATCGACGATGAACTTTTAAATTCATATATAGAAGAATGTAGTTTGCATTCTCTACTTAACTCTTCTAATGAATTATTATTTTCGCTGGGAAGATTGATTTAAAACTGGTTGTCTATTGTATTCTATTAGATTTTTCCCCGTTGGAGACTAACGATAATTTGTTGTATATTATCTTAGTCATAATATTTTTTATTGGGCTAGTTGAGCTCACCCTTTTCCTTGTTGTTCCATTTTTCTTCTCAGGAGGCGAGAATGTAGCGAAAGTACTTAGTGGGGTATGGAATGAAGGTTTAGAGAGAGTTGTTTAGTAGTCCTCACCATTTTTGTAAAATAATGTATCAATAATTATGATGGGGATTTATTTGCGTGTGGATATTGTCTAGATGGCAATATTTGTATTTAAACTCACAGTTTATATGTTGTAATAATAAAGTTGTAGTTATTTCTGTACCATGTATTTGGCGACTCAGAATGGGTTGGATGGAATGGACCTATTTTAAGGGCGTCACAATGTGGCTATGTGGTAATGTGCCTAGGAAAAGTTTGACTGTAGTGTGATGTGTGTTGTGAATTATTGTGCTAATTGTGAGACCGATATTGTGATTATAGGTCTTTCAAACGCATGATTGGTATATTGTGTAGCTGTAAATAGCGGAAGTGGCAAGTTTCCTAACTCAACCTTGAGTTATATTTATTCAATTATTATAGTGGTTAATTACTGTTAATTATACCACGTCCAAGAATTTATTGTTGATTATTTGCAGTTAGTGCATGTTTAATAATTTAAATTGAATTAATTATTCAGAAAATATATATTCGTAGAATTACTATTGTTGGATATTCATATCTGTAGAAGCTAATATTGACAGTACAAATAATTCCTATTTATTGTCGAATTATGTTGAGAAATGTTTTAGCTAATTATTCGTTAGATTTAACATTTGTTAGAACTCGATGTGTTCGAGAAGAGAAGAAGAGAAGAGAATTTAATTATTATTGATAGATCAATGTCAGTTGTATCGGCTAGATCGAAAAAGAAAACTTGATAGGTTTGAGAAGAAAAAAGAAGAGAAATGATTAGATATTGAAATCATTGAATTTCATTGTTCAATCAAATTTTGATTCTGAGACTGAGAAGAACAACCTTTTATACAAAGGGAACTTTTTGAGAAGGTGGGAGAAGATGAACCTATGATTAATATTGGGAGCGATCGTGATGATTATCCCAAGATGTATCTGAGTGGAGATGAGGAGGCAGAGTCTGAGCAAGCTAGGGTGGAGAAAAAGAATAAGACCAAAGTTGGAGAACAAGATCAACTATCGGCAGAAGTTCAAGAACTCCGGAGTAAAGTGTTTCTCTTGGAGGAGTTATGGAAGGCGAAGCGGCGTTCTGTGAAAATGATGAAGAAGCGGAGCGAGCTCAAGGCGCAGGTGAAAAGGATGAAGACTGAAGGTGGTGGATCATCTGAAGGAACAATCAAGCAGCAGAAAGGAAAGAAAAAGCGAAAGAGGGACAATGACAGCCCTCATTCTGAAAGGTCAAACCCGAAGAAGAAGCAAGCCTGTAGCAAGTGTGGAAAGACTCACGCGGGAGAATGCATGATGTGGAAGAACGTGTGCTTCAATTGTAAACGGGAAAGACATTTTTCCCTACATTGTCCTATGCCAAATATGAGGAAGTGTTATTCATGTGGGAGAACGGGTCATGGATTCAAAAAGTGTCCCATCAAGAAGAAGATTGGTGAAGGGAGTGGACGGTAGACAACTTAGATATAAGCGGTAGTAACTTTTGGTAGTAGGTTGTGATATTAATGATTGTAATATTGAGAACGATGTGTGAACATATATAAATATAAATATGTTTGTATGAATGAATGAAATCTTTATTTTCTATATGAATATAAGATTAAGATTAATTTGTGTGTTCTTAAAACTCATACTTATGGTAAGTTAATGATTCATAATTATATAAAATGTTTTGAACCCCAAATGAATGGACTACAAAGGTATGACTAGGATAAGTTCATACACTCATATAATTGTGGCAAGTTCCTGAACTCATAAGTGTGGTAAGTTTGACGAACTGGGAATAGTTATATGAAAATGGAAAATTGCAACTTTTTGTGTAAAGTTATGTTGTTAATCTTGATATAATTTTTAAAAAAAGATAGTAATATGTGTTAAGTACTAAATGTGCTATGAACTATTTGAATAAATATTCGTTTATATATGAGAATTATGTGTTGAATTCTTCTTGTGTTAAGAATTTGTGTAGAGAAAGAGAATTAATGTAAGATTTTTATTTAAATCAGATCATTCCGCCTAGACGACAGAATTGAAATCGAAGGGAAGAGCAATCGGTGAATAATAAAGGAGGTCAAGCTAACTCAATGAAAATTTTTGCAAATATGATAGCCGAAGCTATGGGGAATAGAGCTCCTGCAGCAAGAGGAAGGGCGAGAGAATAATGACAGATAGATTGGCAAATTTCAAAGACTGTAAAGCGGTAGGACCGCCTGAATTCAAGGGGACCACAGATCCGATTGAAGCCCAAATTTGGGTGAAGGAGATGGAGAAAGCATTCATTATTGCGCGTGTGGCCGAAGAGCAAAAGAGAACTTTTGCAACATATCGATGAAAGGAGAAGCCCGATTCTTGGTGGGAGACTAATCAAAGCGAAGCAGGTACTGTTGTGGTGACTTGGACAAGATTGAGGAGTTGTTCTTTGAGAACTACTTTTCGTCGAGTATGCAGTCCAGGATGGAAGTCAAATTTTTGGAACTGAAGCACGAGAATATGTCAGTTTCGGAATATGCTGCCAAATTCAACGAGTTAGCGAGATTTGCACCTCATCAGGTGGACACAGAGGCGAGAAAAGCGAGAAGATTTGAGAATGGACTGAAGTCGGGGATATTCAACAAGGTAGAGGTATTGTAGATCAATACGTTCGTTGCTTTGATGGAGAAAGCGTTAATTGCTGAAGGAGGGAGCGAAGCTGTGTCTGGATTTTATCAGGAGAAGAAGAAGAAGACAAACGATGGAGGAAGCAGTGGTGGTAGTAATCCGAATAAGAAGAAATGGAGCGAGAATACCCAGTCGGGTAATAAGACAGAAGGAAATAAGCAAAGGAGGGAGCCATGTGCAACTTGTGGGAAAAACCATTCTGGAGTTTGTTTGAAAAAGAAGGGAGTCTATTACAACTGCGGGCAAGAGGGGCACATGTCGCCCAATTGTCCCAATCCGAAGAAGATACAAGGTTACTTTGCTTGCGGATCGACTGGTCATATAGTTAGGAACTGTCCAAAGAGGAATGTGGTGAAGGAAAGTGGCAACAAGGGACCCAGTAGTGGAACCTTGGCGATTCAAGGACTTACTCAGCCAGGAAGACCATCGGCCCGTGCATTCAACATGACGGTGTAAGATGCAGTGGCTGCTCAGGAGGTCGCAGCAGGTAACGATTTCGTTTAGAAATTTTATTACGCGAGTATTATGAGTTAGATATCTCTGTGAATTATTTTCTTTTATAGATCCAAGTCACAAGTTAGAATTTGAGACACAAATGAATATTGTGTTGATAAAAATGAATTGATGATACAACTTTAAAATATTGTAGAGAATAAGAAAGCGGTGATTCTAAGGACTGAATCCTTTTAAGGAGGGATGAATGTAATAACCCGGGATTTCGAATAATCCGAATTTTACGAATAATTTTTTTTTATTAATATTCATATTAAATATCAATATTGTGATGTATATCGTGATACAAGTCTAAAGTAGTATTCAATTTGTGTATTGGTGAAAAATAAGAGTAGAGTTGTGCTTATGACTTTAGAAACCATAACCCTAATTACGGATAGGGATTCGATATAAAATATAATTAAAATAATTATATTGATATGTATGTGTTTGTACTGTATAGAAATTATTGATCAATGATTGATCGTATAAGGTTTAAAACTAATAAACCCTAATAAGAGATTAGAAACCCTAATCTGATATTTTGAACCCTAACGCATAGTTGGAAACCCTAATCGAAAAGCGAGAAACCCTAATTTTATATCAAAGGATTCTTAAACCCTAAATTAGGAAACTCTAATCCTAATTGACAAGCCTAATGTGTTTCTTAAATGTTAATATGATTAGGAAAATCTAATTTAATTAGAAAACCCTAATTATAGTTTTAAAATTTTAAATTGTCTAATTAAAACCCTAATTAGAAAACAATCCTAGAAACTAAAGTTTAAAACCTAAGGGTTAGAACCTTAGGGTTAAACCCTAAGGGTTAAACCTTAAGGGTTTGGACATTGTCAAGTATGCCATTAAAAATATAATACTAAAGACCAGAATGCCATTTTTCATTTTCTTTAAATGGTAACTTGTAAAAATACCAAGACCTTTAGTAGGTGACCAACTCAATTGACTTTGTGGCATGAAATCTCCAGCAATATCAGCTCCGTATATCAGATCCAGCAACATATCATAATATATATGAGTTATAAGAGAGAGAAAGTTCATTTACTTTACCATTTTGATCTTTAGCTCTCACCTACCCTTTCTCTCACCAAGACCTCCGAAATTCACAAGTAGATCAGTTATATAAACAGCCCCTAGCAACCATAATATTAGTAAGGAAGATTAAGATCAAGGATTTGAAGCTAGAAGGTATAAACCTAATTTGATTTTTGATCTAAGTTGATAAGAAAAATTTTGTGTTTAAGTTTTTAATCAGGTGTTATATGATGTTTTTAGATGATCTATGTTGATCCATCATGGATCCATAACATCAAAATGCTTTAAAAGATGATTTTCAAAAGCTGTTCTTGAGTCTAAAAGTGCTCGACAAGCAAATGTCGGTGGCCTTAGATCTTTATGTGTTTATGGTTTGATTTGTTTTAAGCTTTATACTTGTAGCTTGACATGAGGTCTTTGATCTGGAAGTGGAATCAAAGATATTCCATTTCTGATTTTAAGATATTCATGGTCAAAAGAGGGTTGAATGAAGCATGACCATGAACTTTCTAGGTAACCCGAGAAAGTGTAATATAGCGTCGACAACTTTTTACAAGGCCCGTGTCGGCGGGTGTTATGTTGTTTGATGTTGTGTTTGTAATCAAGTTATAGCTTTGATAGATCTACTTTAAATATATGTCCTTACATCTTTCAAACCATCATCGTGGCGAATGGGTGGCTAGTCAAACTAGCCTACTCAACATGAATGTCATTTTACGGAATTTCGGAAAGCGTATGAACAAGTTTTTGTCGAGTTTGGTAGAGTCATAAATTTTATTCTATTATTGTTGGATTGAGATTATGTAATGTATTTGTTCCTTGTCGTGTGCCTTAGAGGTAAAGACCTTAAGAACATCAATGTTATGGCCATATCGTGAAGATAATCGATCCCCAAAGTAGTACCACGAAGTTGCTGAGTTTACAGGTTGAGAAAGCCAGGAGCGATCTAATGATAATTTTCAAGGGTCAGATCTTGATATCTTGTTGTGTTATGACCAAGTTGATGATTTCTAGTTGTAGTACTACATGTCTACTACGAGATTGAACAAAATAGTAGCCTTGAACATTGGACTGTCACTGTTCTTGAGCTCAAGAACACCAACTGCGACGCTTTGTGTCGCTAAAGGGCTACATCGATGGTTTTAAATAAATTTATTTTTTGAATTTCCGAACAATATTTAAAAATAGAAATAAATTATAAAAAATACCAAAAATGGTTTTAAAAATTATTTTAAATTATGAAAAATAATTTTAGATTAATTGGGATATTTTCCATTAATATTTATAATTATTTGAATATTAATAATATTTAATTTATTTAATTAGTGTATTAAATAAATTAAAGAAAAATGATTTGAATTATATAAAAATCATTTTAAATAAGAATAAAGTATTTAAAAATATTTTGAGTTATAAAATGTAACTTTTAATATTTTTGGAGAATTTTCAATAATAATTTAATATTAATGATAATTGATTTATTTAATTATTAAATTAAATAAATAAGTTAAAAAAGATTTTATTGATTTAAAAATCATTTTAAATGAGAATAAAGTGTTAGAAAATATTTTGAATTATAAAATATAATTTGCAATATTTTTAGAAAATTCTCATTAATAAATTACTATTAATGATATTAGATTTATTTAATTATTATATTAAATAAATGAATTAAAAATGATTTTATTGATTTAAAAGTCATTTAAAAATGAGAAAAAAATTTAAGTTATAAGTAATGTCTTTTAATATTTGGATGATAATTTCATTAATATTTAAATATTAATGGTGATAATTTAAAAATGATTGTAATTATTTTTAAAATCATTTAGGTATAATATTGATGATTTAAAAATATTTTAAGTTATTAAAATAACTTTAATATTTTGACATTATTATTATTAATATTTTTATATTATTAAATTTTAATGATGATAAGATTATTTGATAAGTAAATCATTTTAAAAATGATTAGATGTTTAAAAAAGTATTATAAATTATAATAATTGTTTATAAATTATTAAAAGCTTCCAAAAAATTATATAAGCGATATTTGACTTATCTAAAATAATATTGAAGCTTAGAGACCAAGTTTAATTGACAATAAATGTGTTAGTTTGCCGGATAGGGTGACCGAACACGAGAATAGACTAAAGTCCAACGAATTGAACTAGTTAGACTTGATAAGTGTTTATATAGGTTATAAACACGGATGTGGCTATGTGGTAATGTGCACAGGAGAAGTTTGATTGTAGAATAAGTGATGCGTGTTGTGAATTATTGTGCTAATTATAGGCCAGATATAGTGATTATAGGTCTTTCAATGATGCAGATAAGTATATTATGTAGGCATTAGCAATGGAAGAAGGCAAGTTTCCTAACTCAACCTTGAGTTATATTCATTTAATTATTATAGTGGTTAATTATTGTTAATTATACCACGTCCAAGAATTTATTGTTGATTATTCCCAGCTAGTGCAGGTTTTATAATTCAAATTGAACTACTAATTGAAAAATATATATTCATTAGAATTCTTTGTTGTTGAATATTTATATACGTAGAAGCTAATATTAATGATCTGGATAAATCATGTTTATTGTCGAATTATGTTGAGCAATGTCTTAGCTAAATATTCTGGCTAGACGAACATTGTTAGAACTTGATAGGTTTGAAAAGAGAAGAGAATATAATTTAATTATTATTGATAGATCAATGCCAGTTGTATCGGCTAGATTGAAAAAGAAAACTTGATAGGTTTGAGAAGAGAAGAGAAGTGAAGTGATTAGATATTAAAATAATTGAATTTCATTGTTAAATCAAATCTTGATTCTGAGACTGAGAAGAACAACCTTTTATATAAAGGGAACATTTTTAATCATATATTTGATCATTGCGCGCGACTTAAGTATTATGCATAATATAAGGTACAAGGAGTTGGCCGGCTCTAAGTACTTGCAGAGGGGATGATTTAATCTTTATGGTTATCTGATACATCTGCGTATATATCAAAGTAAAACTTTGATATATACCCGAGAAGAGAAGTTCTAGATCCTTTGTGATCACTCAGCATAAATCTGGAAAACATTCCACTTTGTTATTGCGTAGAATTGATTCTTGATTATTCATTTGAATATCGTAAAAAACCTTGAAAGTGATGTACTCTTTCATATTCAGATTATTGTTGTATAGAATGTGAGAAGACTTGTTATTTATTCTTATACATTTACTATATGTCTTAACTTGCGGGGCAAACTTATTGCTCACCCTTGCTATATATAAAACTTTTCAGCTAGGGACGATGCAGAAGGTGTTGTGAAGAAGAACAAAGAAAAAGGCATAGTGATAAATGTGACGCCCCCAAAATTAGGTAAACATCACCCATCTTGGGTCGCCAGATACATGGTACATAATTCAAATACAACTTACTAATACAACTGTCATGTACAATACAACAAAATATAAACTGTGAGTTTGAATACAAATATTGTCTACTAGAGATTATACAAAATCAAAAGGAGTCCTCATTACAATTATTGTCACACTATTTCACAGAATAGTGAGGACTATTAATGCTATCCTCTGGACCATTACTACGTTCCCCGACTCATCCCAGCTATATTCTAATTTCAAGAAGAAGCGGTGAAAAAAAGGGTGAGCTCAACTAGCCCGAGAAGAAATATTATGACTAAGATAATGCGAGAATAAATTATCATTAGCCTTCAATGAGTGTTAAGCGATAAAATATAATAAACATCAAGTTTAAGCTGCAGTGAACCAAACAATCCATTAAAAGAGTCAAGTAGAAAATAAAATCTACTATCTTTTATGATTTAAAAGGTTTTCATCATTATTATAATGAGACTCGACAATAAATATTCCACATCATCGAATCACCCTGCACTACGGCCGAGGATATTATTTAGTATCACGACCACAATTATCCATACACTACTGGCCGAGAATATTTGTGTATTCATTAATGGTCATGATCATGCCAACAATCATCCATCAATGCACTACGGGCCAATGAGGATTTTTACCATATCATTTGTAACATTACTATCATGATTACCGAATAATCCATCCTGGTCATAATCATACCAAGTCCATTTATGCACTATAGGCCACAGATGACTTTCAACATAATATAAACATGAGGATGATGACAATGATATAAGAATTCAATAAAACAAGTTCAAGAATTAATTTATCCGAGAACCAATAACATCCAAATCGACAACATGATCTTTGCTTTGTCAAAGTACAATTCAAGAATACTTAGAAGAATATTTCCATGAAAGGATATTGGATGAAGCACAAATATCATGGATATTCCACTAATTTCATGGAGTATAGAAGTCAAAGTTTTAACCAACTGAGTATAATAAAGAATGGAATAACAAAAGAAATCACCATGCATGCGATAGACCGCACATGCAGATTATTCCAATAGAATAATAACTAACGGAACCAGGTCCGGCGTAAAACGCACAGGCAGGATATTCCAACAGAATAATAAAGAATGGAACCAGGTCCGGCGTAAAACACATAGACAGGATGTTCCAACAGAATACTAATAATGACGGAACCAGGTCCGGTGTAAAACACACAGACAGGATGTTCCAACAGAGTAATAATAAAAGGCGGAACCCGGTAGGTGTAAAACACATGATGAGGATGTTCCAATGAGAATAATAGAAGAATGTCACCAAGTATAGGGTAAAGCACAGCGTATCACGGAGTATTCCAACCGAATAATAAGCAATGGAATAACAATAGTTCTCTTCATGAATAAGAAAGAATAACACCCCTTACTTTAGTAGGAGATTGAATATTGCGAGTAGTGTAGTAATGAGAATACTCTTCTTTCTTCTCTCTTATTCTCTCTATACTTTCTCTCTCTATAGCTTGAATGAATTCATAAAAAAATATTGAAGCACTAGGCCTCTATTTATAGAAGATTTTCAGCTTAGCACTTGCCCGTGTGAAAAGGCGAGTGGCTTGAATGAATGAGTGATGTGAAAAGAAAGTGGTTTGGCGCTTTTGTAATATGAAACGGCAAGTGGTTCGGCCTTTTGTAATATGAAGCGGCAAGTGGTGGTTTGATGATTTGGTAAAGGTAATTACTATTGTGAAGGTAATTACTATTGTGAAGAGACTCTTAGATGATGACATATAGCCCCCCATAAAATAACCAAACTTACCACAAGCGTCTCATAATGCAGGACTCTTTATATATATCAAGGATTGAATAAATATTACCACAAATTATTTTATTTTAATCAACACATATTTAATCTTTCAAAATTATTAATCATTTACAACTTTTTGTCTCAATTATTGATTTAATAATATAACATATTATCTGAGATGATTATTGTGATAATAATTGAATCAATAATATAAGAGATATGATGCAAACAATTCATTGTAGCAATAATTGAGTATAGGTGAGTGACTTCTCACGTAAGCATCAATAATCAATATTGTGTGCTACTATACAACCACACGTATTCTTTATACTTTTACTACTAGGGTAGTTCAACGGTTTTAACGAATAACACCTCCGTAGTTATTTTTATAGAAAGATAATTTTGTCGCTTTTTCTAACTACGACAATACTTACATAATGGGGTCCATCAATGATTGAGTAGTCATACGAATATTCCCCAACAAAAAGAATATTCCCACCAAATGAATATTTTATAACAACTTGCTTACTTTGAAAAATTTATAAATATTACCCACAACTATAACATTATATCAAATTTATTCCATAATATTCAAAAATAATATTTATAGAAAATTCATCTTTATTTATAAAAGTTGGGGTCTTACAACCTCCCCTTCTTATGAAATTTTGCCCTCGAAATAAGGGTACGTACCTGGTATGTCGAAGAAGTAAGGATACCTTGATTTAATTTCAGATTCTAAATCCAAAGTCATTTCCTCAACATCGTGGTTTCTCCACAAAACCTTGACTTGAGGTATAACTTTTGAGCGTAGAATATGTTCCTTCTTATCCAAGATTTGAACAGGAACCTCTTCATACGTCAAATCTTCCGCTATTTCGTCCGGTTCTAACTCAATAATGTGGTTCGGGTCTTTCACATATTTACGTAACATGGATATGTGAAAAACGTTATGAACACGAGACAAACTTGGCGGTAAAGCGAGTCTATAGGCCACAGTTCCTACTCGATCGAGGATTAAAAATGGGCCGGTGAATCGAGGATTGAGTTTTCCTCTCTTTCCAAATCTTGTAACTCCTTTCCATGGAGCAACACGTATGTAAACACATGATCTCCTACATCGAATTCCACGTCCTTTTGATGAAGATCAAGATAACTCTTTTGTCAATTTTGTGAGGTTTTTATACATTGCCGGATCGTTTGAATCTTTTCCGTAGTCATACGTACCAACTCAGGTCCCATCAACGTTTCTTCACCCACCTCATCCCAAAGATATCTTGGAGAACGACACTTTCTTCTATACAACGCTTCTAATGGAGCCACGCCGATACTTGCTTGATAAGCTGTTGTTGTAGGAAAACTCCACCAATGGTAAGAACTTGTCCCAACTTCCCTTGAAATCAAGGACACGAGTCTTAATAGATCTTCAAGAGTTTGAATAGTCCTCTCTGATCGTCCGTAAAATCGAGGATGATATCAAAGCTAAATCATAAATCTGTGCCCATAGCTTTTTGCAAACTAACCCAAAATCGTGAAGTGAATCTTGGGTCTCGATCGAAACTATGGATACAGGCATACCCATGATCTTACAATCTCGTTTTATGTACATGCAAGCAAGGCGTTCAAGTGTATAAGTTTCTCATATCGATAAGAAATGAGCGAGACTTGGTCAATCTATCAACAATGACCCAAATCGCATCTATGCCTTGAGAAAACTTAGGAAGACCGATGCTTGAAATCCATGGTAATGTGCTCCCACTTCCATTACGGAATTTCAAGTGGTTGCAATGGACCTTTTGGTACTTGATGTCTCGCTTTAACTCATTGACAAGTTATACACCTTGAGATAAACAACATTATCTCTCTCTTCATATTGCTCCACCAAAATGTATGGCCGAATATCATGATACATTTTGGTACTCCCGAGATGGATTGCAAGCGGTGTGTTATGCGCCTCCATCATGATTTTATACTTTAAATCGTGGTCGTTAGGAACACAAAGTGCGGAGTTGACTCAAGTATTCCTTCTTCATCGATTATTGCTTCGGCGATAGCACCTTCTTGTACTTTCTTCCTCATACGCATCAACTCCAGTGCAGAGCTTGAGCAACTTTAGCTTTATCGATTAAAGTCGGTTCTAGCCGTATATTCGCCATCGTCACATGCATCCCTGGAGTCTTTAACTCTATCTCCATCCTTTGCAAGTCACACAAAATGGGCCCTTACGTTAACAATATCGCACTCATACTTGCATATGATCTTCTACTCAAAGCGTCAGCTACCACGTTTGCTTTTCCAGGATGGTATTGGATGGTATGATCATAATCTTTCAGCAGTTCAAGCCAACATCATTGTCGCATGTTGAGTTCCTTTTGAGTGAAGAAATATTTGAGGCTTTTATGATCCAGTAAAGATCTCCACTTTCTCCCCATACAAGTAATGCCTCCAAATTTTAAGTGCAAAGACAATGTTTGCCAACTCTAGATCATGAGTATGATAATTCCTCTCATATTCTTTGAGTTGTTATGAGGCATAGGCTATGACATTCCATGTTGCATGAGAACATATCCCAACCTTTGCTAGAAGCATCATCTTTGTAGATGACAAATCCTCCGAGGCGGATGGTATTGTCGAGTAAGTCTTTGAAATGAGTCTCTCTTGAGTTCTTGAAAACTCTTCTCACATTCTTCGCTCCAACCGAACTTTGTATCTTTCCGAGTCAATCGAGTCAATGGAGTAGCGATTCGAGAAAATCCTTCAATGAATCTCGATAATAACCAACTAAGCAAAGAAAGCTACGTTCTTGATCCAGACGATTTAATTTTCTCCCGACTTTGAATAGCTTCAATCTTTCACGGGTCAATGGATATTCCATGACTTGATACCACGTGCCCAAGGAATGCTACTTCCTCAAGCCGAACTTCGCTTTTCTTCAACTTGGCATAAGGCTTATATTCACGAAGCTTTTGGAGTGTCACCTCAAGTGTTGCTTTCATGATCTTCACGGCTTTTAGAATAAATAAGGATGTCATCAATAAAGGCGACCACAAAGTGATCCAAATATTCCTTGAATACTCGGTTCATCATATCCATGAAGGCGGCGGGGAGCATTAGTCAATCCAAAGGACATGACTAGGAATTCATAATGCCGTCTAGGAGTTAAAGCCGTCTTTGGAATGTCATTGGTTCTAATCTTCAATTGGTGATATCAGGAGCGAAGATCAATCTTTGAAAAGAATTTGGCTCCTTGCAATCGGGTCAAACAGGTCATCAATACATGGCAATGGATACCAATTTTTGATGGTGACATGATTCAACTCCAGATAATAAATACAAAGTCACATACTCCCATCTTTCTTCTTCACGAATAGAGCAGAGCACCCCAAGGAGAAGTACTAGGGACGAATAAAGCCGATGTCTAACAATTCCTGCGGTTGGGTCTTTAATTCACGAAGTTCAATAGAGCCATTCGATATGGGGATTTGGAAATGGGTTTTGTGTCTGCGGGTTCAAGGTCGATACAAAATTCAATTTCACGCCGGGGGTAAAGGAAGTTCTTGAGAATCGTCGGGAAATTTATTAACAAGAGAAATATCATTCAAAGTCGGCGTATTTTTGTTTAGATCGTGACATGAGCTAAGAAAGCTTGACATCCGTTTTCAATAAGCGAATAGCTTTATGGCTTGAGATGACCGTGATTGATTTTAATGGTTTGGTCGCTTGAATTAGTATAATAGGTTGATTAGGAATATGAAAGCTAACAACTTACGAAAATAATCAATTTTGCATGATGAGTAGTTAACCAATCGATCCCTAGAATCACGTCAAATGCAAGTATTTTCAATGAAATAAGATCAGCGGGTAATGTGAGGGTACCGATTTGAACCAAACAAGACTTATAAGCAAAGTGGATGTAATGAAGGTTTCTCCCAACGGAGTTTCCACGAGATAAGTCAAAGTCTAATTTCTCCCGAGTCAAATTTAATCGATGAGCACAAGTAGGAGAAATAAAAGAATGGGTAGAACCCGGTATCAAATAAAGTATAGACTTCGTTAGAGTTTATGATAAGCTTACCGTGATGACCTCATTCAGTTCCTTGCTTTACGGGAGGTCACAACAAACGTTCTCCTACCTGCACTACCAAACTTTGACCTTTACGGGATGGCCTTTGGTGCCTCCATCCTAGCTGAATTTGTCTTCGATAAGCGACAAAATCAAGGCTAAGTGACCTTCTCTTCCACAATTATAACATGCTTTGGAATGACATCGCGCAATTTGGATGATGTGTCCCTCCCTCGCATTTGAAGCATATGATAGGTGGTCTTTCTCATTCCTTAACAAGCAGGTGTTGGTCTTTGACGTCTTTCCATCTTTGTTGAATCTCCTCTTCTTCAAATGTCCATTCTTATTATTTTGTACGATTACCAAAGTGGTTACCATTTTTGGCCTGTTGATTCCCTCCACGCTTGTTATCACCGCCCGATGACTACTCCATTTGGTATTATAATTTTGCGTTGCTCTCTTTTTAGTTGCGTTGACTCATTATTGCGCCCACTAATCGAGCCCTATTTACAACATCCGAATACAAACACGGTTTATGAGAAATAAGATGTTGGCGTATCTCGACTTCAAACCTCTTAAAAACATTCGCGCCATTCTCTCTTTATCCACCAAGTGGGGATATGAAACCAGGATAACTCAAACAAATTTTGCCTCGTGTTACAACACGGTCATATTGTTTTGTTCCAACTTGATAAACTCCACCTCCTTTATGTGGTGAATACTTTTGAAATTATTTATCGTTGAAGCGACTCCTGGAACTTCTCCCAAGATATCTCTTGACAATGAAGTTGAGTACGTTTTCTGGATTCCCACCGATGTCGCCTCTCCGCGCGCAACATAAAAGCGTGAAAGGAACCTTTTGCTCCTCGGAGCATCCCAAGACATCAAATATCTTGGTGATCGCTTTATCCATGCTTCCGCCATATAAGTGGTTTTGGCTCTCCTTAAACTTGATGGTCCAGCTCCTTGAAGCTGTTTTAGCGGTGACCGCCGAGAGTTTCAAGTGTTTCCACCAACGTTTTTGGACATGAGGCCGCTCTACTTTCTTTGTTACATGAATTGCATAAAGCCTCTGAACATTTGATCATTCATCATTTGGTCGGTGTTGTTGTTTGCATGAGGATTGTCGTCTTCACGATGCACATTATCACGATTATTGATATGTGGTGAATCAACGATCGCTGTGCTCCATTGCTATTCTCAACATTCTCGGATGTCATTTTGAATCGCCACAAAACAAAAGGTTAATTGACATGTAACATATTATCCCTATATTCTAATGAGCCAATAAAATAGCACATAAACTTAGGTAGGTCATACTAGCGAAGGAATTCTCCGTCTCTCTCCCTCCTAGTACTATTCTCACATCTTAGCCGGAGATCATATCCTAAGCTTTGATACCATTGTGACGCCCCCAAAATTAGGTATACATCACCCATCTTGGGTCGCTAGATACATCGTGTGCATGGAATTCAAATACAACTTACTAATACAAGCGTATGCGTGTACAATACGACAAAACATAAACTGTGAGTTTGAATACAAATATTGTCTACTAGAGATTATACAAACTCAAAAGGAGTCCTCATTATAATTATTGTCACACTATTTCACGAGAATAGTGAGGACTACTAATCTTATCCTACGGACCATTACTCTGGAGTTCCCAGGCTGCGTCCCGACTATATTCTCATTTCACAAGAAGAGAGCAGTGAAAGAAAGGGTGAGCTCAACTAGCCCGAAGAAGAAATATTATGACTAAGATAATGCGAGAATAAATTATCATTAGCCTTCAACAGTGTTAAGCGATAAAATATAATAAACATCAAGTTTAAGCTGCATGACGGAACCAAAGAATCCATTAAAAGAGTCAAGTAGAAAATAAAATCTACTATCTTTTATGATTTAAAAGGTTTTACATCTTTGTTATAAATGAGACTCAACTTAATAAATATTCCACATCATCGAATCACCCTGCACTTCTGGCCGAGGATATTCTTTAGTATCACGACCACAATTATCCACGCTTCTGGGCCAAAAATATTTATGTATTCATTAATGGTCATGATCATGCCAACAAGCTGTCCATCAATGCACTACGGGCCAATGAGGATTTTACCACATCATTTGTAACATTACGACCATGATTACATAGAATAATCACTGGTCATAATCATACCAAGTCCATCTATGTACTACAGCCACGGATGACTTTCAACATAATATAAACATGAGGATGATGACAATGATATAAGAATTCAATAAAACAAGTTCAAGAATTAATTTATCCACGAACCAATAACATCAAATATCAACATGATCTTGCTTTGTAGAAGTACAATTCAAGAATACTTAGAAGAATATTTCCATGAAAGGATCTTTGGATGAAGCGCAAATATCAAGGATATTCCACTAATTTCGAGGGAGTATAGAAGTCAAAGTTTTAACCAACCGAGTATAATAAAGAATGGAATAACAAAAGAAATCACCATGCATGCGATAGACCTTACGAGGCGGTCCGGCGTAAAATCTTGCAGAACGAGGATATTCAAGCGAATAATAATAAAGAATGGAACTAGGTCGGGTGTAAAAACACACATGCATGAGGATGGTCCAACAGAATACTAATAAAGAGCGGAACCAGGTCCGATTGTAAAACACACGCACGAGGATGTTCCAACCAGAATAATAATAAAGAGCGGAACCGAAGTCGGTGTAAAAACACATGAGACAGGATGTTCGATAGAATAATAGAAGAATGTCACCAAGTATAGGGTAAGCCAGCGTATCTGAGGTTATTCCAACCGAATAATAAGTAATGGAATAACAACGGTTCTCTTCATGAATAAGAAAGAATAACACCCTTACTTTAGTAGGAGATTGAATCTTTACTGAAGTAATGTAGTAACAGAATACTCTTCTTCTTTCTCTCTTATTCTCTCTATACTTTTCTCTTTATAGCTTGAATGAATTCGTTAAAATAATGAAGCACTAGGCCTCTATTTATAGAAGATTTCTAGCTTAGAACTTGCCATGTGAAAAGGCAAGTGGCTCGATTTATTTAGTGATGTGAAAAGAAAAGTGGTTTGGCCTTTGTAATGTGAAGCGACAAGTGGTTCGGCGCTTGTAATATGAAAGCAGCAAGTGGTTTGATGGTGGTAAAAGTAATTACTGACGAAGGTAATTACTATGGAATGAAGGTAATTACTATTATTGAAGAGACTCTTAGATGATGACATATGGGCCCCCATAAAATAACCAAACTTACCATAAGCGTCTCATATGAGACTCTTTATATATATCAAGGATTGAATAAATATTACCACAAATCATTTTATTTTTAATCAACATATATTTAATCTTTCAAAAATTATTAATCATTTATAACTTGTCGTCTCAATTATTGATTTAATAACATAACATATTATCTGAGATGATCTTTGTGACAACAATTGAATCGATAATATAAGAGATATGATCACAAGAATTCTTTGTAGCAATAATTGAGTATATTTGAGTGACTTCTCACGTAAGCATCAATAATCAATACCTTGTGCTACTACGCAACCACCGCAGACATTCTTGTACTTTTACTACCGGGTTGTTCAAGCGGTTTTTAACAGTAACACCTCGCCATTATTTTTATAGAAAGATAATTTTGTCATTTTTTAACTACAATGATACTTACATTGTGGAGTCCACCAATGATTGGTGAGTCGTCGTGCGAATATTCCCAGCAAAAAGAATATTCCCAGACCAAACGAATATTTTATAACAACTTGATTACTTTTGCAAAATTTATAAATATTACCCACAACAATAACATTATATCAAATTTATTCCATAATATTCAAAAATAATATTTATAGAAAATTCATCTTTATTTAGAAAAGTTGGGGTCTTCTGATAAATTAGTTATGATTATCATATTTATTATGTTGGTATTGTAAACCGTTTTTGTTTTTCTAAGGGGTATGTTCGTAATGTTAAGGTTAGCAGACATGGGACTTATGTATTAACAACATATGTTAATGAGTTTTGTATTCCTATTTATATTTAAATGCGTAGTTAGATGTTATTATATTGTGGATCGTGAACACCAAACTCGGGGGTCAGGTAACCCGGATTTGGGGGTGTCACACCAAATTTTGCTTGGCGAATGTTTGGGTGTATCGCTTCCATGCCTCCCCACTAATAAATTTTGCAGTGTCCCATCTTGGTGGAGGAGCTCTCGGTGCCGGCGAAGGGGGGCCAGTGCTAGTATGGGTGCGTTTGGATGCCATGTCAACAATTTTAGTTTATAGCACAAGAGAGGATCATAATCTAACCCAATACAACAAACCCAAGGTGGCTTTCAATTGAAGAAGCGAGGACACAAATAACCCAGAAACTTACAATGCGGTAGGGAGGAACAAACCCTAGCCTTAGCAATTGGCTAATTCCTCGGATCATAGATGTAAGACCCAAAATTTTTTAAATAAAAGGAATTTCCTTTATTTATTATTTTGAAATAGTAAGGGTTGATTTGATTAATGTGGATAGTTAAGGGTTAAATACGCAAATATTTCAAAATAAGCAAGTGGTTATAAAATATTCATTTTGTCGGGGAATATTCGTTTGGTCGTGGAATATTAAATCTTTGTCAGAGAATATTAAATTTAGTATGACCATGTATGAGCCCCCATACGGAAAGCGATTGGATAAGGAAAACAACAAAGTTTGGGTGGTTATAAATAGCAGCGTAGTTATTACAGAATTAAGGCCGCATTGGAATACCCAAATTGGTTAAAATACGATGTCTGGCGTGGTTGCTTAAAGATAACTGCGGTATTGCATGTATTGTTGAATTATTGATCCTTACGTGAAGGCACTACTCAATAATTTTCACGATAATTCTTGTTGATATTTTATTTTATTGATTGATAATTCTTTGCGTTGGTATTTTATATTATTCTTTGTTTCAATAATTGTCCCGCATGAGATTTCCATTATCGGATCAATAATTCATATTATTTGAATAATATTATTAGATAACATTATTGGCAATGTCTAGAAAGTTACATCATCTGGAGAGGTTTGGTCACCTAATTGCGGCGCCCGATGAGGAGAGATCCTTATTGGAAAGCCCCTCTTTCTGGGAGGCGCTTTGGTTATCATAATTGTGATTACGTAATATTATTTGGGAATAATTAATTATTGATTCATATGATAAGGAAATATTTATTTTATATGAATATAAATGATGGATTTATTTGTTTTATGTGGTTATAATTGAATGATTTAATGTTGAGGTGTTTTATCGGTAATTTTGTGGAATGGAGGTATTAAAAATCAAATCGATTATTTTTACGATATATTGCGTGAGTTATAATTTTTAATCAAAGCCCGTTGGATCGTTGTAATTTTTGGATATATTATACATACATAAGTTGAGTATATGTCCACAAATTTTGAGCCGATTAAAAATGAATGAATGATTTGTTATGAATTTTTAAGAGGTTGATTGAAATTAGGTTTATAATTGATTTTGGTGGAAAATTCTAGAATTGAGTGGGCCCCACTTGTGGTTGGTGAAGAAATGTGCTGAATTTTATTTCAAATGTGGTGGGTGGCAATAGTAGCAGGTAAAGCCATCGAATTGTGCAGTCGAAATCCGCCTTGGGGCTAACATTTTCCTATAAATAGAGGACTAAGTTAGAATTGAAAATCACACCAGAAACATAAGCTTTCTCTCTTTCTCTCTCTATATTATTGAGCGTATTTTGTGAGTATTTAGATACTTTGAGAGTTCTTTGTTGGTACAAGTTTCATTCAAACATCACCCGACCTTTCATTAAAATCTTGATTCTTTGAGGTAAGGGATGTTATTTTTTCTCAAATGATATTATTTCTTGATATCATTATCTTTGAAATATTGGTTGGAACTTTTATCAAATTTGGAACTTTTTCATGTAGGGGGGTTACTATTAATGAGTTCTTATTCACTAGTTACAATTCATGAGTTACTATTCACGAGTTACTTATTCACAGTACTATTCATGAAAGCGTGAAGATGTTTTTTGTGGAATTTCTATCCTTTGGTGTGTGAGATTCTATTCACGTATATGGCCTTTATTCACGAATCACGGCCTTTATTCACCGAAAAAATGAAAATTTTTCTTTTAAATCTAAAACATCTAATACGGATACTAGCTTTGATTGTATCCATGTTTTGATCATTCTTGAATTTTACACCACTATGATTATTTTTTGAGGTATTTTGGACGTGGATAAAACCAAGTACGAATCCTTAATCCTTGTCATTTTGTTTCTTTGGATTCGTTTCTTTAAAAATATATTTTCATCATCCTCGGTCTTAAATGATGATATTATTGAATATCTTTGGCTGTAGTAGTCAAAGATGAATGATTTCTGAAGAAAATCTTTGGCACATAGTAGCAAAAGATGAGCAGTGTTTAAATGAATACCATGGAATGATGAATATCTTTGGCCTTTAGTGCAAAGATGAGCAGTGTTGAGATGAACATGATAGGTGATGAATATCTTTGGCTGTAGTGCAAAGATGAATATTTGATTTGAGATGAATATTGATTGATATTCTGAGGATAAAATATTGATGATGGACTTTTAAATTCATAGATTATAGTAGATTTCATTCTCACGTAACTCTTCTATGAATTATTATTTCCATTGCGAATATTGATACGAAACTTGTTATCTATTGTATTCATCGATTTTTTCCTGTTGAAGACTAACGATAATTTGTTCTATATTATCTTAGTCATAACATTCTTCTTGGGCTAGTTTGAGCTCACCCTTTTCCTTTTTGTTCCATTTTTCTCAGGAGGCGAGAATATAGCGAGTATGAGTCGGGGTATGGAATGAAGGTTTTAGAAAGGATTGTTTAGTAGTCCTCACCATTTTTTTAATGTATCAATAAATGTGATGAGGATTTATTTGAGTATAGATATTGTCTAGAAGATAATATTTGTATTCAAACTCACAGTTTTACTGTTGTAATAATAAAGTTGTAGTTGTTTCTGTACCATGTATTTGGCGACTCAGAATGGGTTGGATGGAATGGACCTATTTTGGGGCGTCATAGTTGGTATCGAGCTTAGGATATGATCTCTGGCGGAGATCGGGGAATAGAACTAGGAGGGAGAGGCGGTAAATCCTTCGCTAGTGTGTCTACTAAGCTTATTTGTTAGTTGGTCGATTATATCGGGTTATTATGTGATATATTGATTTCCTTAATTAACCCTTGTTTTATGACGGTATTTGAGAATGTCATTGAGAATATTAACAATGGAAATGAGGCGTGGAGGCGCTTTGTACTCACCAGTGAGGAGAGCGATACGTGCAACAGTGGCAATGTTCCTCTGTGAACAACACCATTGAAGGAGATGAGGAGCGAGGGATGTTTAGAAGTTTTTGCAGTTTTCATGCAAAAATCGACGAGGAGACTTCGTGTTCAAAATCTGAGGAGGAAATGATAGCAATTCACGGGTATCCGCAACGAAGCAGATTGAAGTTGGGACCACGAATTTAAGGAAAGCGGATCTCGATCATGGCGGAAACATGGGTCAAGCAAATTACCAAGATATTCGATGTCTTGGGATGCGGAGAACGAAGGTTCCATTCGCCACCTTTATGTTGGCGTGGCGTGATTCTTGGTGGGAATCGTGAAGGCGTACCCATCCAGTAGACTTTCGGCATGTTATGGGAGAGCGTTTGAAACTATTTAATGACAAATACTTTCACGAAAGTGTTCGTCATATGAAGGAAGTGAAGTTTATTAGGATGGGAGCGAATAACATGGCGGTGTCCCAAAGACGAGGCCGAAGTTCGGCGGAGTTATCGAGTTTGCACCTCATTTGGTGGAGAATGAGGCATTATGGCGGATGTTTCTTAGAGGTTTGAAACCGGCGTACGTCGATATCTCATTTCTCATAAATTTCTCTCTATTCGGATGTTGTCAGCGAGGCTCGGTTGTTAGGCGAGATAATGAAGTACGTTCAACCGAGGACCATAACTGAGGATCATATCGAAGAAGATAGCGATCATCGGAATAACTTGATGACGGAGAAAGAAGAATCTGGGGACAAGGTGGTAACCACACTGGTGGTAATCGTATGAAAAGAAGAAGCGAGTCTGGGAGGAGATTTTAAAAAGGAGATTCAACAACGACCATTTGAAGGCGTCGGGCGCCGATAGCAACTAGTTTTAAGGGAGAGAAGCGACCACCCAGGTGTATGTTACAAATGCGGGAAAGGGACATATCATTCAAAGCGCCCAGCAGTTTAAGGTATGCTATAATTATGGAAAAGAAGGACATATCGCTTTCGAGATTATGCGATGTCGAAACCGATCCGGTAGGAATGGTGACTCAAAAGGATGTCCCGAGAAAAGTCAAAGTCAGCGGTTCTTGGAAGAAGCGTTTGTGCGTGATCGGTCAAAATCTACGAGGAACGAGCGAAGTTAGCTGGGTTAGTTAATTATAAATTCTTGCGAAGTTTATACCTTACTAGATCTGGGTTTACCCATTCTTTTATCTCTCTGCTTGCGCTTTCAGCGTTTGAACTTGACTACGGAGAAATTAGACTTTGACTTATTTATGGAGACTCAGTTAGGAGAAACTTTCATTACATCCGTTTTCTAAAAATCTTGCTTGATTCGAGTTGGCACTATCACATTACACATTAACCTTATTTCTATTGAGATATTTGCTTTTGATGTGATTTTAGGGATTGATTGGTTAACTACTCATCTTGCCAAATTGATTGCTTTTGTAAGGTTGTTAGTTTTCATATTCCTAAGCAACTTTGTTATTGAACTCAAGCGGTCAAACCATTGTAGTCAAACATTTTCATATCAAACCATGAAGTCATTCGTTTATTACGGATGTCAAGTTTTCTTAGCCCATGTTATGGATTTGAATAAAAACACGTCGATTTGAATAATATTCTTGTTTTTTATTGATTTTTCTGGCGTATTTTTCAGAAGAATTTCTTGGCTTACTCCCAAAGCTGATATTAAATTTTATATCAATTTGAACCGGTACAAAACTCATTTCTAAAATCTCATGTCGAATGGCTCTATTGAACTTGAGGAGTTAAAAATTCAACTATAAATTTGGTACTGAGCCTTTATCTTGTGACTTCCTTTGTGGAATGCAAAGCGGACTCTCTGTAAGGGGCGTCGTATTCGATGCGATAGTAAGCCCGATAGGTGTCATTTTGACGTCTTATCAAGGTTGGGATATGAGTCGCGATTAAGAACAACCTAAGTCGGTAATCGAAATGCGTAGTTTTCAGGCTTAGTTGGTTATTATCGGAGATTCGTTGAAGGATATTCTCGAATCGCTATTCCATTAACGTAGCTAACTTCGTAGAGATACAAAATTCGAATGGAGCAAGGAATGTGGGAAGAGCTTGAAGAACTCAAGAGGAGACTCATTTGATACATATTCGACCATGCCATCTGGAAAAGCGAGCGTGGTAGGCGGCGTGTTGAGTAGAAGATCATTATACAAGAATGAAAATCGATATTGTCAAAGACTCATTTAAGTATAATATACAAATAATAGAGATGGAGATGAAAACTCTAGGTACCATGCATTGATGATATCTGATGCATTGATGATATCTGAGTATAATCGACTTTAATCGATAAAGTTAAAAGGTATTCAAGCTACACGCGAGGTGATGAATATGAAGAAGAAGATCGAGAAGTCGTTATTTCAAAAGCGAGAATCGGTGAGGTGAGAAAGCTCAAACCTTCGATTTATTAATCCGGTTGAAATTCTCGATCGAATAGGAGCTGGCCTATAGACTTGCGTTACCTCTGAGTATGTCTCGTGTTTCGTAATGTGTTTCACATATACATGCTTCGTAAATATGTGAAAGACCGAACCACGTTATTGAGTTAGAACCAGGACGAGATAGTAGAAGACTTAACGTATGAGGAGGTACTGTCGAGATCTTGGATAGGAAGGAGCACGTCTACTACGCGAAAGGTTATACCACAAGTTAAAGTTTTGTGGAGGAATCATCTTTAGAGAGAAATGACACGGGAATTGGAAGCAGAAATGAAAGCGAGGTATCCTCACCTTTTGAAACACAGTGCGTCACGTCAATTTCAAGGACAAAATTTCATAAGGAGGGAGGTTGTAAGACCGAAATTTTTTTAAATAAAAGGAATTTCCTTTATTTATTATTTTGAAATAGTAAGGGTTGATTTGATTAATGTGGATAGTTAAGGGTTAAATACATAAATATTTCAAAATAAGCAAGTGGTTATAAAATATTCATTTTTGTCGGGGAATATTCGTTTGGTGAGTGGAATATTAAATGCTTATCGGGGAATATTAAATGCGACTAGTAGCGACCGTGTGTAGGCCCATGAAAAAGCGATTGGATGAGGAAAGCAGCAAAGTTTGGGTGGTTATAAATAGCAGGCGTAGTTATTCTTAGATTAAGACCTGTTGGAATACCCGGTGGTTAAAATACGATGTCTGGCGTGGTTGCCGCACGATGGTACCGCGGTATTGCGCGATATTGTTGAATTATTGATCCTTACGTGAAAGGCACTTTTCGATAATTTTCGCGGTAATTCTTTATTCGATATTTTATTTTATTGATTGATAATTCTTTGCGTTGGTATTTTATATTATTCTTTGTTTCAATAATTGTCCTTTCATGATATTTCCCATTATCGGATCGATAATTCATATTATTTGAATAATATTATTAGATAACATTATTGGCAATGTCTAGAAAGTTACATCTAAGGAGAGGTTTGGTCACCTAATTGCGCTTGATGAGAGAGATCCTTATTGGAAAGCCCCCTCTTTCTGAGGAAGCTGCTGGTTGTTGTCATAATTGTGATTACGTAATATTATTTGGGAATAATTAATTATTGATTCATATGATAAGGAAATATTTATTTTATATGAATATAAATGATGGATTTATTTGTTTTATGTGGTTATAATTGAATGATTTAATGTTGAGGTGTTTTATCGGTAATTTTTGCCGGAATGGAGGTATTAAAATCAAATCGGTATTTTTACGATATATTACGTGAGTTATAATTTTTAATCCAAATAGTTGGATCGTTGTAATTTTTGGATATGTTATACATACATAAGTTGAGTATATGTCCACAAATTTTGAAGCCGTTAAAAATAAATGAATGATTTGTTATGAATTTTAAGAGGTGGTGATTAGGAAATTAGGTTTATAATTGATTTTGGTGGAAAATTCTAGAATTGAGTGGGCCCCACTTGTGGTTGGTGAAGAAATGTGCTGAATTTTATTTCAAATGTGGTGGAGTGGCAATAGTAGCGAGTAAAAGCCATCGGAGTAGTGGTCAGAGTACGCTTGGCGGGCTAATATTTTCTATAAATAGAGGACTAAGTTAGAATTGAAAATCACACCGAAACATAAGCTTTCTCTCTTTCTCTCTATATTATTGAGGCGTATTTTGTGAGTATTTAGATACTTTGAGAGTTCTTTATTAGGTTACAAGTTTCATTCGGCATCACTTGACCTTTCATTAGGAAATCTTGATTCTTTGAGGTAAGGGATGTTATTTTCTTCTCAAATGATATTATTTCTTCAATATCATTATCTTTGAAATATTGGTTGGAACTTTTATCAAATTTGGAACTTTTCATATCGGGGTTACTATTCATGAGTTCTTATTCACTAGTTACAATTCATGAGTTCTTATTCACGAGTTCTTATTCACAGTACTATTCATGAAGCGTGAAGATGTTTTTGTGGAATTTCTATCTTTTGGTGTCGAGATTCTTATTGGCGTATCTGGCCTATTCATTCACGAATCTGGCACTATTCATAGAAAAATGAAAATTTTCTTTTTCGTCTAAAACATCTATTACGGATACTAGCTTTGATTGTATCCATGTTTTGATCATTCTTGAATTTTACACCACTATGATTATTTTGAGGTATTTTTGGACGTGGATAAAACCAAGTCTGAATCCTTAATCCTTGTCATTTTGTTTCTTTGGATTCGTTTCTTTAAAAATATTTTCATCATCCTCGGTCTTAAATGATGATATTATTGAATATCTTTGGCTTTTGTAGTGCAAAGATGAATGATTCTGAAGAAAATCTTTGGCTGTAGTGCAAAGATGAGCAGGTGTTTAAATGAACATGATGAAGTGATGAATATCTTTGGCCTTTAGTGCAAAGATGAGCAGTGTTGAGATGAACATAATGGTGATGAATATCTTTGGCTGTAGTGCAAAGATGAATATTTGATTTGAGATGAATATTGATTGATGTTCGAGGATAAAATATTGATGATGGGTATTAAATTCATAGATTATAGTAGATTTCATTCTCTACGTAACTCTTCTATGAATTATTATTTCATTGCGAATATTGATCACGAAACTTGTTGTCTATTGTATTCTATCAGATTTTTCCTGTTGAAGACTAACGATAATTTGTTCTATATTATCTTAGTCATAACATTCTTTCTTGGGCTAGTTGAGCTCACCCTTTTCCTTTTGTTCCATTTTTCTCGAGGCGAGAATATAGCGAGTATGAGTCGGGGTATGGAATGAAGGTTTTAGAAAGGATTGTTTAGTAGTCCTCACCATTTTTTTAATGTATCGATAAATGTGATGAGGATTTATTTGAGTATAGATATTGTTATCAGAAGATAATATTTGTATTCAAACTCACAGATTTCTTGTTGTAATAATAAAGTTGTAGTTGTTTTACGTACCGTGTATTTGGCGACTCGAGAATGGGTTGGATGGAATGGACCTATTTTGGAAGCGTCTGGCCAAACAACAAATAATAACAAGAGAAGGTCGTATTCTTCTTTGCAAAACAACACACGATCGACCCCGAGAGAAACCCTTTGTCTTAAACAAAGGAATGACAAAAATCACCCAAAATCCGCGATAAATGAAGTAAAACCCTTAATAGAACATCAATTCCCTTACCTTAGAGTAGAGATTAGGTCTACGGCATGAATTTGAGAGGCTAGGGCACGGCTTGAAGAGGCTAGAGCACGAATTAAAGAATCTCTTGGGCTTTTGGCTGGAAGAAGGAACGAAACTCTCAAGAGATAGGGAGAAATTGTTACTGTTGTGATAATAAAAAGCCCTCTTAAGAGCCAAAATTTCACTATTGGTGATGCAGCGCGAGCAATCTTTCATATCTTGGCGTTGTAGTACGAGTCCAAAAATCAACATTTTAACTTGGCGGCTGCCGTTTGATTGCGTCGATTTAAAAAGCAGCTGTTTCGATCGTCGGCAATCGTCGATTTAAAACCTTGACCTTATTCGATATGTTGAGTTATCCTTAGCCTTTGCGGTCGAGGCTCGATACATAAGCTGGCGTATTTGCATCGTGGCTTTCCAGTATAGTACAAAATCTTGTGGCGCTGCAGCACAATTTACAACATTGATGTCGGTATTTGCGGTTGAGTTTCGATATGGCCTAGTATGCCTTGGCACTGCGGTATATGATTGTAATCTTGATCTTTGGTGCTGACTTGAGTTTCTAGTGTGATGGATGAGACTTGGCGGCTGTAGCGACTCTCGACATCAATTGTGAAACCCCCAAATTCGGGTATCTTCCAACCCGGCGGATGGTGCTCCACGATACTACTGATCCATACAATCATTCCATTGGGATGACAACAAAATGAATGTAATTACTATCTTTGTATTACATTTGTAATAAATCCTTTCCCAAGTTCATAGCCGAATACATTCGTTGTTCTTCATAAGTATATTATATACAAATATACTAGATACATTACGGGATGATTAATTGTCCATCTTAGCCTTGCCTTTATCTCTCTTAGAACTCTCGTTCGTTCGACTTTGGCTATGAACATATGGTTCAAGCGAGAATGAGCATAACTAGCTCGACAAGTCTTAACAACGAATCATATGAATATCACCTCAACAAATACATGCTTTAATTATATATACGAACAATTATCTATGAAGCATTATGAAACATTTGACTAATACTTCTCATACTGACAATTTCGGAGCATAAATTATAGCTTAGGAATGATGAGGCAGGTCGATAGACCATGAACATACTCTTTTCGTTTTCATACTTGAAAAGGATATCCGGCACTAAGGCCATCCACCCGTCTTTACTTACGAGCACTTCTAGGTGATCAGCCTATTGTACTCTATGTTGATCAACACTCTTACGTTAAATGTATTTCGTTTAACATTTGGCAACCTCAGCGTGCCCATCGAATAATCGATGAAAATACTTTTGTTTGTAACATAGACAAACTTACCTTCTCATCGTACCAAATACTTGGCATAGGATAGCGTTAGCGATTCTACATCAATAGACTTGTAACAAATCAATCAACTCTTGATACTTGTCAGCGAATAAAAGCTAGCATCGACTCTTTTCTATTTACCATTCATGCATTGTATAACACGCATCACGTAAAAACTTGACTAACACGAAGGTCAAACAAGCGTTAAGAAAGACTTGCCTTCAAGCGTCGTCGAATATATATTTCAACTATTCTCGGTCTTTACGGGATCTACATGATACATTCACGCGCTTACTTAACGTAATTAGTTATCAAACAAACTCACTACGGTTCTAACCAACTTCTTTCTCTTCTATGTCTTACTTGTTTTAACCCGTTATTAAAGTCGATTAGACTTTCTATACTTTCGTTACATTTTATTAACGTTCTTACGTCCTTAGGCGACATTCGATCATTAATGGTTAATTACCAGCGTTGAGCGTCGTTCACGGTTCATTCATTACGTATTTGTGTTCTTCGTTTAATTTCCATTAAACCTTACCCATTCTTCTTATATTAACATCTTATAAGTGTTTTAAAGTAAGTCTCATTATGTACTTTAAGTACCTTTAACATCTTACTTTAGGTCTACATTCAAAATGGAACTAAACCTAACTTAGTCGACTTTTTCCAATTCTTGGGTCTTTTATTGTATGGCATCCCTTATGTTTTTTAGTGGTATTTGCTGGCTTGAGTTAGCGAGGTACTTTCGGTCGAGTGCGGTGCTTCTGCCGCCACCATTTTATCTTTTTTTTTGGTGCTTATGTAAAGTCTATCACCACTTAGCGAAAGCAGATTTGGTTTCTTAACGAAACTACCGGCTTCCTAATTTGTTCGTTTTACATCCGAATTGACCCATTCAAATTCCTCTGAGTCAAAAATTACATCCTTTACGTGTTTGTATAAGAATTCCACCTTTTGAATCAGTTAACTTGGAATTCACCTTTAAGTTCATTTTTAAGCGTTAGTTTAACGTTTTTACCCGTTCGATACTCGTTTTCTTCGTTATAAGTCGAATCTGACGATTCTTTCGCCAATGACTCTTAATTACCTTATCTCACGTGTTGACATTAGAAACCGACATTTTCAAGTCTACGGCAACTTTTGACCCTTAATCAGGACTTTATACGTTTTCGACGTTTAGCGTCTATTCTACATAAAATCGTCGTAACCGTTACTAATGTTCTCTAAGCCAAATCACATGGAATACTCAATGGACTTCATATCTACATCTAACCAAATCGAGATGCACATACCTTAGCTCTGATGATTTCCAAAGCGTTCGATTATATCTAAGTTCACGTTCGAGACTTTCTACATTTTCTACTTAGTAAACACTTACGATTTCTATTTGTTCAAGACCTATCCATGATTTGGTCATTAATAGGCCTTCTCGATAAGCGCTCTCCACTCATCTACGATTCTTCTATGAGAAAAGAAATCGAAAAGGATGAAGATTACGGTTTATAGGAATTTACCTTTGAAGTAGTTAACGTTCTTGATAAGCGTCTATTGGTTTGCTTGGAAGTAGAAGAATTTAGTGTATCTAGCTCTTTCTCTCTCTCAATATATGTTGGTGATCTTTGTAAAACCACAAAAGCTCAACCTAAGCCTTGTATTTATAGAAAATACAATGATGGGGAAAAATGGTCAATTTAGCACCTCCTCAGCTTATTTACAACTTTGTCACCAAGTAAAGTACTTGGTGACCAAGTGTTAATCTTGCCTTGCACACCAAGTGGTGGCCCACCTTACCCATGGGTTATCCTCATGGGTTTGCCCATCAGGTTTTACCCATCCCATGACCCATAGGTTAGGCCCGCGGTTTACTTTTTGGATTGGGCTTGACACATAAAAACATTGGGCTTTATCGATCTAATATTGGGCCTTGACTTGGGCTTGTATAATTAATTCATTGGGCTTGTTTATTAATCGAGTCAATTGGATTGGATAAAATCCTTAACTTTCATACTCTAATAATCTGACTCGTATTCTACAGCGTATTACTCACGTATTCTCTTTGTATAATTCTCATATAATAATCGTATTATCGTCGTACTATTCTTCATACCTTACTTGTATACATATTAGTATAATACTCATATTCCTTACGTATAATAATCGAAGCGACTATCGCATTACATTTCCCTTTAGGAAACCTCTTTCACAAACCCTTAGGTTTTAAGTCATGACGAAAACTTTGTTTGCTATAGCGGTAATATTATTGGATTTTCCATAATATCGTCGTATTCTAACATTACAGCGTTTCTCGAATTTCAAACCCTAGCTCGAGCGTCATCGGATGAATAGTGTTTTTACATAAACAATCTCAAAAACCTTCGTTCTTGTCTTGATAATTCACAACAATTAATTCTAGCACAAAGCGAATACTAACCACATCTACATTCTAGGTCGTAGAAGCGACCTTGAACATCTTACTCACATAATAACTCAATTAAATTCATTTAATCCATATAATCAAATAAAAATTTAATTCATTGAAAATTGAAATTCTTGGGCGTTACATTCTTCCTTCCTTATAAGGATTACGTCCCTAGAATCTCGCTACTCTTACATAAACAAAATGAAACTTTTCCTTCATTTTACTTTTCGAGCTCCCGTTGCTTCTTGACATATCATTGGTTACTCAAATTACCTTTACGGAAGGTATTACTTTATTTCTCAAGACTTGTTCCTTCTATCAATAATCGAATCGGAAGTTCTTCATACGTTAAGTCTTTTCTACTTGAATAGACTCATACTCTATTACATGCTTATAGTCAGGTTTATAAGGATGCAACACGAATACATGAAACACATTGTGTATTCTTTCCATTTACGGAGGTAAAGGCTGCTTCATAAGCTACCTCTCTATCCTTCTTAAAATCTCAAAAGGTCCCTGAACCTCGGACTTAACTTCCCTTTCTTTCCAAAGCGTATCTTCCCTTTCCAAAGCGATACTTTTAGAAAGACATAAGACCTACTTCAAACTCCTCTTCTCTAGATGAGGATCTGCATACTTAGTTGTCTATCTTGAGCCGCTACTAATCGAGCTCTTATCGACTTTACCATATCGTCGTTTGTTGTACCATCTAAGGTCCCAACATTCGACGTTCACCTACTTTATCCCAACAAAGTGGTGTTCTACACTTCCTTCCATACAATGCTTCGTAAGGCGGCATACTATATACTAGCGTGAAAACTATTGTTGTGGCGAATTCTACTGACGATAGATGTTGCGTCCCAACTACCCTTGAAATCCATAATGCGAGATCTTAACATATCTTCTAGCGTTTGAATTGTCCGTTTCGCTTTGCCCATCCGATTTGTGGATGATCATGAGTACTCGATCTCAACTTTGTGTTTCCCATTTTCTCTTGCAAACTCCTCCAAAAGTTCGACGTGAATCGTGGATCACGATCGGACCACAATCAAAAGCAGGTACTCCATGTTTAGAAATGATTTCTTTGACATAAAGCTTAGCTAAGCTGTTCTAGGTTATACCTAACTCCTATTGGTAGAAAATGAGCGATTTAGTTAAGCGATCCACTATTACCCAAATAGCATCGTATCCTTTTACGGTAGTTGGAAGTCCCACCACAAAGTCCATGGTGATATGCTCCCATTTCCACTCTCAGGAATCTCCGGTGGTTGTGTCAGTCCACTCGGTCTTTGGTGTTGACCTTAACTTTTCGACAAGTTAAGCACTTACTAACATAATACATAATCTCCCTCTTCGTGTTCGGCCGCTTTGAAAGTTTTTAACGAAGGTCTTGATACATCTTAGTACTACGGGATGTATCGAGTACCTCGAACTATGGGCCTCGTACATAATCTCTTCCTTCTCGAATTATTTGGAACCCAAATTCTTCCTTAAAGCAGTAAACCTTCTTTATCAAGGTTATACTTAGTCTTCACTTCATCCTTCATTATCTTCTTCATCGCTCGCATTCTTGATTACTCAATTTGTGCTTCCTTAACTTGGTTCCACTATCGTTGGTCGAGTTTCTATTGCAACTAACATCTCCTCGTTTCCTTGGTAACAACTTTTAATTCCATCCTCGCCATCTCTGTTATTAACTCATTACGATTCGTTAACATTCACAATTTCTCTCTACCCTTCCGACTCAATGGCGTCTGCTACTACATTCACCTTTCAGGATGATATAAGATATCACAATCATAATCTTTTATCGATTCTAACCACCTTCTACGCCTCATATTCAACTCCTTACGTGTGAAGATATATTTCGGACTTTTATGGTCAGTGTGTATATCTCATACTTCTCCCCGTATAAGTAATGTCTCCATATTTTAAAGCAAACACCACATTTGCCGGGTTCTAGGTCAGTGAGTAGGATAGACCTTCTCATAATCTTTTAAGCGGCGTGATGCATCTGTAATGACCTTGCCATGCTTTGCATAAGCGACGCATCCTAGTCCTCTTTGCGAAGCATCGCTATAAACTATAAAATTCCCGTATCATCTGGTAAAGATAATCTGAGTGCCTCACTCGACCTCCGTTTAAGTTCTTGAAAACTATGCTCACACTTTTACATCCACTCATACTTTCGCCGACTTCCTTGTCGGTTTTGTTAGAGGGTAGCTAATTTAGAAAAGTCTGAATGAACCTTCTATAGTATCCGTAACCCCTAGAAAACTCCTAACCTCGGTTGGCATTTCGGTTGCTCCCACTCATTCTGCTTCTACCTTATTTGGATCTACGGATATGCTATCTTTATCTATAACATGTCAGAAAGCGCACTTTTTAGACCAAAATTCACACTTAGTGAATTTTGCATACAACTTCTCCCTCAGTAGGGTTTCAACACTATTCTTAGATGTTGACATGATCTTACGGCGTCTTGGAATGAACTAGAATATCATCGATGAACACTTCGATGGTGGTCTAAATCTTGTTTGAACACTTTGTTCATCATATCCATGAATCTTTAATTTGGCGCGTTACGTCGACCAAACGACATAACCAAAAACTTCGTAATGTCCATACTTGAGTTACGAGCGATCGTCTTAGGTATATCTTCCTTTCTCACTTTTAGTTGATGATACCCCGTCGTAAATCTATTTTAGAAAAATACTTTTGCCCTTTTAAGCGATCAAATAGATCATCGATCACTGAGCAGCGGTATTTATTCTTAATCGTTAACTTGTTCGACTCTCGATAGTCGATACAAAGTCGTAACGATCCGTCCTTTTTTTCTTTACAAACAACTGGGGTGCTCCCCACGGTGACACACTTGGTTGAATGTACTTTTTATCTAATAGTTCCTGTAACTGAACCATTAACTCCTTCATCTCATTGGCGCCATCCTATATGGTGCCTTTGAAAGCTGAGTCTATCGTGCACAGCGACAAATCAATCACAAACTCTACATCCTATCGGCGGAATATCGGTAACTCCTCAGGAAATACATCGCAAATTCTTGTACCACTGCTATCTGTTTCCCACTCTTTGGGTATCCACCACATGACCTGAGATAACCCTTACACCCCTTTCTTCAACATCTTCTAGCTTGTGTCATGGTTAGACAACAAAGAGCGTCCGATGATTTATTTCCATAAAAAACACCACCCCGGGTTTCTTAGGAAGCCTTAGGTTCACACTCTTTCTATGACAATCTATTATTGCTTTATGGTTAATTAACCAATCCATCTGAGAATCACATCAAATTCTCTTAACCTTATCGGTAAAAGATATCTGGAGATAATCTATTACCCACGATATCTATGAAATAATTCCTATGAATGTGTTGATGGGAATTATCTCCTCGTTTGCTACCTTAACGTCTAAAGGTATTTCTAACTTTTAGGATTTAATCCCAATTCTTTGAGAAAATCCACATGCTATAAAGAACAAGTATCACTTTATTTAGATTTGAATGATACTTGCTACTACAATAGATTGATCTAATTAGCATCTTGGTTATCATTTTAAGCGTTGGTGAGGGTCTACCAAGTGATGGTGTTGGTCGATAATGACCTAAATTACCACTACCCGAACCCTTACTACCCTCGCCCCTTTCTTTGGGCAATTTCTTGCCATGTGGTCTCTAAGCCCTGACAAAACATCTGACTTTTCTTAGGATTAGGATAGTTGGGAGATATATGACCCTCCACCTTACCAGTTATAATGACAGTCTTCCCTTTGAGGCGAGACTTCTAGATGAGTCTTACCGCTTGTCTTGTGCCTCCATCCTCAAAGCTTAGGATCCCTTTGTTTTGCCCAGATATTCCGAGGTTAAAATTCTTCCTCTTAGGCATATTGCCACTTCCATTGGCAACCTACTGCCTTATTTCCTCCTTCTCCCTTACTCTTATTCTTCCTATCTTTGTGGTATTGGGTCAGCGCCTCGCTACCACCCTCGCTATTGTCGCCTTTTCAGAATGGTCCGTAAAAAGCTTTCTGAAAAGCGATATTCTATATATAGAGCCGGGGTTTTAGGCCTGCTCGAACCCTCTGAGCCTTCCTCTCCTCCGTGTCCACTTGGTGTGGGGCGAACCTTGCCAATTCATTGAATTTGGCGCATATTGAGGAACAGTCATGTCTCACAGCAAGGTTCTAAGAACTTAATCTCCATTCTCCCTTGCATGCTAGTAGGGAAATAGTTCTCGAAGAATACCTTCTTAAAGCTGTTCATATATAGCAGATTCTACTCTAGCCCCACCACTGGTGAGCCTCCACCCGGTAGTTGGCTTTCCCCTTCATCATATAGAGGTCATAAAAAGGGTCTTTTGCGCGCCTCAATCGTTGTAATAACAAAGCGCCTTCTCTATTCCTTAACCCGTATACGGGCCTCCATTGGATCGTTGTTCCCTTAAATTCGGGTGGACTACACTTTTAAATTCCTTAAAAGTAGTGGTTCAGACGACTCTGAGTTGGTACTCTACCCGTCTTGTTTAAATCGACCATTAATAAATTAACGAACTCTTGCGTTATTAGGACCCCCCTCGTTCTCATTATTAGATTCCGCCTCTTGGTTCGTTGTCTTCTTCTTGGCGGCATTACGATTAAATAAATAAATTTCCGTTATTACTTATTTACTTACTTCGTTATTGATGCGTCAAACAATTGGGCAATAATTCCATGATCAAAGAAAATTAAACATAAAACTTCCTTATATTAAAATGCTTCTTCATGAGTTCAAAACTATTTATAAGTTGCTTTACATAGCCCAAAAGCTATTACATATACATCCAGCGATTGACTTCTACAAAATTGGGATTTACAAAAGACTACCCTTTAATTATACAAAGAGGGTTTCGTCACTACTGCTGAAAGTAGTTATCATACTACTCCCTATCTTGCTAACGACATTCTCATTACTTACGGTTTGCCAAAATCGACACAATATCTGGACTTATAGTATGTAGAGTGCATCAAAAACTTCGATAGAATAACAAGCTATCTTAAGCTTGAAATCCTCGTCTTGCCTTGTCATTTATATATGACATTAAATGCTTTATCTTACAGTCTTTTTCAAGCGGTTTCTTGCGAAATTCTATGACCTCGTTTTTATAGTCTGGGCCTTATCATTCGCATAAGCCTTATCTCGCCGTGCTCTATCTCATAGTCGACTCTGCGAGACTCTTTACTTATAGAGATCCTTTGATCTCTTCATACAGTGATGCACCATATTGTGCGATTACGCGTTACGGTCAAACTTTGAGAGGTATTAATCGATGTTACCTCCATGTCATCCTACACATCAATCATCATATTCAAATATGATGTTATCCCATAGTCTCCTCAAGAATAATCCTCCTCTCAAAGTAATATTCCTCGAGCTCGACTCTTCTAGAATCACTACGGTATATATGCGCTATGAAGCACGCGGTTATAACGCCCCAAATTAGATACAATCGACCAACCTATTACGAAATTAAGCCATGACAACATGATGCAGAAAACAACTACAACTTTATTATTACAATTTTAGGTACAAAATACAACAACACATATCTTGTGAGTTTAATACCAATTGTATGACTCATATTTCAACTATAGACATCACCTCACATTGATACATTACATAAAGGTATAGTCAAAACTATTTTAGAAATTAGAATCTTTGGGAGCTATTCAAGAGAAACCTTAAAATGCATGGGAGGCCATGCTTACAGGTTATGGTAGATGTCATATGGCCAAATTATCAACAGTTGACCAAATAAACCCCCAAAGAAAAGCGAGAAGATTACTATCGTATTCTTCCCGATGGTGAGTCTTCTCTTGACATATCATTATCTCCGCTTGTCTCTAATTGGGAATTAAACTCCAACAAACACCAAGATTATATAGGTAGTGCTTGTAAATATACATGCAAGTGGATGAGCCTGACCATCTTATGATGACATGAGGTTGTATGTCATTAGACATCTTGTATGATAGTGGCAAAACACCTTCAAAGTTAAATTCACTCGCCCCTCAGACCTCTATAGACCACGGTTACATTCACGTTACCTCATATGACCCGGTTACACTTTTATTACGAAAGGATTGTGCACGAAAGGGAATTGTGAAGCAAAGGGGTGAAACCACGACTAACAATAAAGAATATCATGACTAAAGATAAATAAATTATCAATAGCTTTCAGCGGTAATAAATCGGAGATTTAGAACATATGGTAGATGATAAAACTTTTCAACCATAGTTGCGGTGAGACGAGCAATCCATTAGAAGAGTCAAATAGACCATAAAATCTATTATCTTCTCCATGTTAAAAGTCTACCAACAATGTTTTATCCTGTAACATCAATCAACAATTCATGTCCACGATCACGTGTATAACTTCATGTCGTAATTGTAGTTCTAAATTCCTTTTCTCATCGAAACAAAGATAATTTTCATCACGAAACATCAAAAGATTATGGTTATACCAAATCACGTTTATGTTCATAATCCTACTAATAAATTCATCTTTTGCACTATGGGCGAAGATATTCATCAACAAGTCGTCTTTGCCTTCTGGACCAAAAGATATTCATCGACAAGTCATCTTTGCACTCTGGGGCAAAAGATATTCATCGATTAATTAAGTATTCATCTAAACACATGTTCATCTTTACTCTGACCAAAGATATTCGGTTATATCATCATTTAGGGTTGAGGATGATGAAAATATTTTAAAGAAAAGCGAATCGATTGAAGCGAAAAAGAATAAATATTAAGGATTAAGTATTTGATTTATTTCATGTCCAAAAATACCTCGTAAATAATCATAGTGGAGTAAAATTCAAGAATGATCGAAACATGGATACAATCAAAGCTAGTATCCGAATAGATATTTTGGACAAAAGAAGAAAATTTCATTTTTAGGAATTGAATAATGTCGTGATAAGTGAATAGTCTTAGTATCGTGAATAGTGTCGTATCGTGAATAGTAACTCGACACTAAAAGATAGAAATTTCACAAAAACATCATCATGCTTTGTGAATAGTACTGCGTGAATAGTAACTCATGAATAGTAACTTCGTGAATAGTAACTCATGAATAGTAACCCAGAAGCATGAAAAAAGTTCAAATTTGATAAAAGTTCGAACCGATATTTACGACATAATGATATTGATGAAATAATATCATTTATGAAGAAAATAATCTCCACTTACCTCCGAGAAAAAATAGTACTTACATTTGGAATCTTTGGATATAGTGCTAAAAAACTTGCAGTAGTATAGCAATACTCGGAAGTACTAAAATACTCATAAAATATAATTCTAACCTAAGCACCCTATTTATGAAAAATGCTTAGAACACGAAGTAGAAAATTTAATAAAATATTATTATTATTTAATAAATTTCTCCTCGCAACTCAAGACATCAGATTTCAGAAATTAACATGTAGAAACCAACTTGTTAAAATGTTTTTCTTAAAATAATTAATTAAAACTTCCAAAATCGATTATTTGAACTTGAACTTCAATAATTCATAATAAATAGCCCTTTTATCGAGAAAATTCGAATCTAGCGACTTTTTATAGGAAATTCAATTCTCTACAACTGCGGATGAGAGTTTTCCAAATTCTAAACAAAATTAGTAAGGAAATTCTGAAGCAAGCGATTTCACAGTATAATCAAATTTAAGTCGAGAAATGGGTCACCAACATGTTTTTAAACATCTTTTTGCAACAAAAATACTCTTCCTCCTCATATACTCATATATCCCACATTCATTGTAAAATATCATCATTATTATATTATAATAATGTAATAAAATATTATTTTATCGGAAAAGATAAAATATCGATTTTCAACAATTGTCACTTTAAAAATTTTCTCCATTTAGATCCACATAAAATGAATATTTTCCTCATCATATAAATCAATAATTTAATTATTCACAAATAATATGAACTATTAATCGATAATGGAAAATACTATGTAGTGATAATTAATGAAACAACAATAATATAAAATATCAGCGTAGCAATTATTGAATCGATAAAATAAAATCTTTGAGCGATGATTACTTTGTAACAATTATTGAGTAGTGCCTTCTTACGTAAGAATCAATAATTCAAAAATCTTTATGCGATCTGAAGTATTGTCTCTTTATGTACTGACAACAGCGTATTACTTTACTTTACCACCCGGGTATTCAATGATGTTAACGGTAACCACTAAATCGTTATTTATAAAACTTTAATTTGTCTTTTCTTCATCCAAGCGAGGTTATTGAGTTATAGGGCCCCCACTTGCGTATTTTGAAAAATTTCATATATCACCCTTAACTTTAACTTTTATCAATTTAACCATTGCGAATTGTAATTATAAGAAAAATTGAATTCTTTTATTTCATAAAATTCGTTGGTCTTCAATCTCCCCTCCTTATGAAATTTTCTCTCCAAGAAATTTCACGTGCACAGTATTTCGAAAAGTTGAGAATACCTTGCTTTTCTTTTGATTGTATCTCCGGGGTCATCAGTGATTTCTCCATTGCTCATCTCGTGATAACTTCATTTGGGTTCCTCACTTGTTGGGAAGTCATGACAGCACTTATCCCTCGAACTACTACGACTTTGACTTATACAGGCGGCGACATTTGGCGTCATCACTACCATTGGAATATACTTTTCTATAGGGCATATTCCTCCCTCAACTACCTCGTCGTCCTCTGATTCATGATCTGAATCATCAATCTTTGATCTATATCCGAATTCGAGGTTGGCCAGCTCTGTGCGGGGTAATTTAAAACTTCGATGTTGGGTTCTCGATTGCTTTCAAAAAGAAATTCATATCATCTATTTTAGCCTTCTTAGATCGGACATCTTTTCCCACAATATCCGCGTGTCGTTCGGCTTTTGCCCATGCATCACTTATTCTCACTCGTTCGGTTTTTCTTCTTTCATTTAAGATTCCATCTTTATCATCTTATACTACGCGAAAAGAATGCTTACATTCCAAGCATCGTATATCGGGTAACCTGAAGCTTGAATTGTTGCATCCTTTTGCTCCTGACGCCTTCTTAGTTCTTGACTGCTCTTCTAACTCATGAATCTGATTTTGAAATTCTACATTTTGATCATATAATACCTCTAATATACTCTCCTCGGGTACCTCTTCTTCCTCTTCTTCCTCACTCTCATTTACCTCTACTGCCTATCTGAAAAGGTCTTGACTATCGATTCTTCACTCACCACATGGATATCTCTAATTCCTTCTTAAATGCGACATCACATTATCATGGTTAGTGATTAGAGGTATCCCCACAGTCCCATTCACTCCATTGTTAGCATTCTCATTGCCATTCTCAAATCGCCATAAAACAAGGGTTAATTAAGCAAATTAACATATCACATAATGTCCAAGTATATTATGGTGACCAACAATTAAGCTTAGGTAGGACACCACTAGCGAAGAATTTACTCATCTCTCCCTCCTAGTTATATTGCCCGATCTCGCTTGAAGACCATATCCTAAGCTCTAATACCAAATATAGCGCCCCAAAATAGGCCCGATCCAATGACCTAATACGAGTGCGCCAATGACATGGAGTGCTGAAAACAACTTCAACTTTATTATTACAATTGTCGTGCAAAATACAACAACACGTATCTTGTGAGTTTAATACCAATTGTGACTCATTATTCCAACTATAGACATCACCTCACATTGATACATTACATAAAGGTATAGTCGAAAGCGGTTTTAGAAATTAGAATCTTTGGGAAGTGCTCGAGAAACAACCCGTGCATGGGAGGCCATGCTTACAGGTTATGGTAGATATCATATAGCATGAATTATCCTTGGTTGTTGATAAACCCCCAAAGAAAAGCGAGAAGATTACTATCATATTCTTCCCGATGGTGAGTCTTCTCTTGACATATCATTATCTCCCTTTGTCTCTAATTGGGAATTAAACTCCAAACAAACACCAGATTATATAGGTGGTGCTTGTAAATATACTCGATGTAAGTGGATGAGCCTGACCACATCTTATGATGACACGAGGTTGTATGTCATTAGACATCTTGTATGATAGTGGCAAAACACCCTTCAAGTTAAATTCACCTCACCCTCGACCTCTATAGACCACGGTATATTCCCTTGTTATCCTAGCTCGACCTGACTACACTTTTATTACACGAAGGAATTGTGAAGCAAAAGGGTGAAACCTGACTAGCTTCGATAAAGAATATCATGACTAAAGATAAATAAATTATCAATAGCTTTCAACGATAATAAATTAGAGATTTAGAACATATGGTAGATGATAAAACTTTTCAACCGTAGTTGCGGTAGACAAGCGATCCATTAGAAAGTCGAATAGACCATAAAATCTATTATCTTCTCCATTGTTAAAAAATCTACCAACAATGTTTTATCCACTGTAACATCAATCGACAATTCACGTCCACAATCACGTGTATAACTTCGTAATCGTAATTGTAGTTCTAAATTCCTTTTCTCATACAGGACAAAGATATTTAGTTATATCATCATTTAGAATGAGGGATGATGAAAATATTTTAAAGAAAACAAATCCGATTGAAACAAAGAATAAATATTAAGGATTAGTATTTCCGGCTATTCCATGTCCAAAAATAACTCATAAATAATCATAGTGGAGTAAAATTGAGAATGATCGAAACATGGATACAATCGAACCTAGTATCTAGAATAGATATTTTGAATGAAAAGAAGAAAATTTCATTTTTGATTGAATAGTGTAAATATAGTGAATAATTATAGTATCGTGAATAGTCTTTGTATCATCGTGACTAGTAACTCAGAGCACTAAAAGATAGAAATTTCACAAAACATCATCATGCTTCGTGAATAGTACTTGTGAATAGTAACTTGTGAATAGTAACTCATGAATATTAACTTTCGTGAATAGTAACTCATGAATAGTAATCCAGAGCATGAAAAAGTTCCAAATTTGATAAAAGTTCAAACCAATATTTGGCGTAATGATATTGATGAAATAATATCATTTATGAAGAAAATAATCTCCACCTCGAAAGAATAGTACTTACATTTGGAATCTTTGGATATAGTGCTAAAGAACTTGCTTAGTATAGCGATACTCGAAGTACTAAAATACTCACAAAATATGCTCGATATTATAGAGAGAGAGAGAAATCTTTAGTTTACGGTGTGATTTTTTAATTTAACCTAAGCACCTATTTATAGGAAAATGCTTAGAACACCCAAGCGTAAAATTTAATAAAATATTATTATTTAATAATATTTTTTCTCATTTACTCAAGACATCGATTTGACCAATTAACATGTGCAACCAACTTGTTAAAAGCGTTTTCTTAAAATAATTAATTAAAACTTCCAAAATCTATTATTTGAACTTGAACTTGATAATTCATAATAAATAGCCCTTTTATCGAGAAAATTAGACTTTAGCGAATTTTTATAGGAAATTCAATTCTCTACAACTTTTCTGAGCGAGTTTTCCAAATTCCAAACAAAATTAGTAAGAAATCCATAAGCGAGGCGATTTTACATTTATAATCAAATTTGATCGAGAAATGGGTCCTGACATATTTAATACGTTTTAAACAACTTTTGCAACAAAAATACTCTTCCTCCTCATATACTCATATATCCTACATTCATTGTAAAAATATCATCATTATTATATTATAATAATATAATAAAATATTATTTTATCGGAAAAGATAAAATATCGATTTTCAACAATTGTCACTTTAAAAATTTTCTCCATCATATCCACATAAAATGAATATTTTCCTCATCATATAAATCAATAATTTAATTATTCACAAATAATATGAACTATTAATCGATAATGGAAAATATTGTGTAGTGACAATTATTGAAACAACAATAATATAAAATATCAATATGACAATTATTGAATTAATAAAATAAAATCTTGAGCGATAATTACTTTGTAACAATTATTGAGTAGTGCCTTCTTTACGTAAGAATCAATAATTCAAAAATCTTTGTGCAATACTGGTGTCTTTCTTGTGCAACAACAGCGTATTACTTTACTTTACCCATCGGGTATTCCAGCGATGTTAACTTGGTAACCCTTCTGTAGATTATTTATAAAAACTTTAATTTTCTTTTCTTCATCAAGCAGTTATTACATTATAGAGGGCCCACAAATGGATTTCTTGTAGTCGTACGAATATTCCCAGATAGAAAAGAATATTCCCGACCAAGCGAATATTCAAACAACAATGAATATTTTATAACCACTTGCATATTTTGAAAAAATTTCATATATCACCCTTAACTTTAACTTTTTATCAATTTAACCATTTACGAATTGTAATTATAAGAAAAATTGAATACTTTTATTTCATAAAATTCGGCGGTCTTTACGAGTCTTGTCTCGGACTCGATTCACGGACTCTCGTTGATCACATGTATATCCACATATATCAAGCTATCATCAGAGCATCTACAATAACCACATAACAAATTGATTAGTACATAATACTCGATAATATAAGCACAAATCACATTTAATCCATTTAGGGTTACTTTAAATCTTTTAAATCTTTTGATGCTTGAGTTTCCTCAATACCTTAATAACTCATTTGACTCGAGTTAACTTTCTTGGGACTCTTCCTTTCTTCTTACGAGGTTATTAGCCTAAGGTTCTTCCCCCTTAAGTTTTATAACCTAAGGCTTTGATACTAACTTTGTGGCGCCCCCAAATCCGGTATCTTTCGGCAGAAGCGGATGGTGCTCGCGATCTACAATCCATACAATCATTCCATTGGGATGACAACAAAATGAATGTAATTACTATCTTTGTATTACATTTGTAATAAATCCTTTCGAGTTCATAACCTAATACATTCATTGTTCTTCATAAGTATATTACATACAAATATACTAGTCTATTACGGGGCGATTAATTGTCCATCTTAGCCTTGCCTTTATCTCTCTTAGAACTCTAGATTCGTTAAACTTTATTTACAAAAGATATGGTTCAAGCAGCGAGAATGAGCAACTGACTAGCTCGAGAAAGTCTTAACAACGAATCATATGAATATCACCTCAACAAATACATGCTTTAATTCTATATTTGAACAATTATCTATGAAGCATTATGAAACATTTGACTAATACTTCTCATACTGACAATTCGGAGCATAAATAATAGCTTAGGAATGATGAGCAGGTCGATAGACCATGAACATACTCTTTTCGTTTTCATGCTTGAAAAGGCTATCCGCAAACTACCACTAAGGCTATCCACCGTCTTTACTTACGAGCACTTCTAGGTGATCGACCTATTGTACTTTATGTTGATCAACACTCTTCGTTAAGCGTATTTCGTTTAACATTTGGCAACTTCTCGCGTGCCCATCGAATAATCGATGAAAATACTTTTGTTTGTACATAGACAAACTTACCTTCTCATCCGTACCAAATACTTGGCATAGGATAGCGTTAACGATTATACATCAGCGGACTTGTAACAAATCAATCGACTCTTGATACTTGTCTAGCAAAGAATAAAGCGAGGCATCGACTCTTTTCTATTTACCATTCATACATTGTATAACATGCATCACGTAAAACTTGACTAACACGAAGGTCGGACAAGCGTTAAGAAAGACTTGCCTTCAAGCATGCGTCGAATATATATTTCAACTATTCTCGGTCTTTATAGGATCTACATGATACATTCATGCTTACACTGTAATTGGTTATCAAACAAACTAATTTTACGGTTCTAACCAACTACTTTCTCTTCTATGTCTTACATGTTTTAACCGTTATTAAAGTCGATTCGACTTTCTATACCGTTACATTTTATTAACGTTCTTATGTCCTTAGCAGGCATTCGATCATTAATGGTTAATTACCAGCGTTGAGCGTCGTTCACGGTTCACTCATTACGTATTTGTGTTCTTCGTTTAATTTCCATTAAACCTTACCCATTCTTCTTATATTAACATCTTATAAGTGTTTTAAAGTAAGTCTTATTATGTACTTTAAGTACCTTTAACATCTTACTTTAGAGGTCTACATTCAAAATGGAACTAAACCTAACTTAATCGACTTTTTTCCCACTGCTTGAAGTCTTTGTGTGGCGGCATCCACTTATGTTTTAGTGGCCGCTTGGCGCGAGTTAGCGAGGGTACTCGGTGAAGTCGGAGGCGTGGCGTAGCCATTTTATCTTGGTTTTGGTGACTGCTGACACAGGAGTCTATCACCCGATTAGCGAAATAGATTTGTTTCTTAACAAAACTCTGGCTTCTAATTTGTTCATTTTACATACGAATTGACCCATTTGAATTCCTACAAGTCACAAATTACATCCTTTATGTGTTAGTATAAAAATTCCACCTTTTGAATCAGATTAACTCTGAATTCACCTTTATGTTTGTTTTTAAGCGTTAGTTTAACGTTTTTTCGCCGATTCGATACTCGTTTTCTCCGTTATAAGTCGGAATCGTGATTCTTTCATGACGACTCTTAATTACCTTATCTCACGTGTTGACATTGAAACCAACATTTTCAAGTCACAACAACTTTTGACCCTTAATCCAGGACTTTATCGTTTTCGATGTTTAACGTCTATTTTCATAAAATCCGTCGTAACCGTTACTAATGTTCTCAAAGCCAAATCACATGGAATACTCAATGGACTTCATATCTACATCTAACCAAATCAAGATGCACATACCTTTGCTTCTGACGATTTCTAAAGCGTTCAATTATAACTAAGTTCACGTTCGAGACTTTCTTCATTTTCTACTTAGTAAACACTTACGATTTCTATTTGGTCGAAGACCTATCCATGATTTGGTCATTAATAGGCCTTCTCGATAAACACTTTCCACTCATCTACGATTCTTCTATAAGAAAGAAAGCGAAAAGGATGAAGATTATGGTTTATAAAGAATTTACCTTTGAAGTAGTTAACGTTTTTGATAAGCGTCTATTGGTTTGCTTGGAAGTAGAAGAATTTAGTGTTTCTAGCTCTTCTCTCTCTCAATATATGTTGGTCGATCTTTGTATAACCACAAAAGCTCAACCTAAGCCTTGTATTTATAGAAAATCTGATGAGGGGCAAAATGGTCAATTTAGCACCTCCTCACTTATTACAACTTTGTCACCAAGTAAAGTATTTGGTGACCAAGTATTAATCTTACCTTGCACACCAAGTGGTGGCCCACCTTGCCTATGGGTTATCCCCATGGGTTGTCCCATGGGTTTTACCCGTCCCTTGACCCACCGGTTCGACCATGATTTACTTTATGGATTGGGCTTGACATAAAAACATTGGGCTTTAACGATCTAATATTGGGCCTTGACTTGGGCTTGTATAATTAATTCATTGGGCTTGTTTATTAATCGAGTCAATTGGATTGGATAAAATCCATAACTTCGTACTCTAATAATCTGACTCGTATTCTCAGCGTATTACTCACGTATTCTCTTTGTATAATACTCATATAATAATCGTAGTATCGTCGTACTATTCTTCATACCATACTACGTATACATACTAGTATAATACTCATATTCCTTATGTATAATAATTGAAGCGACTATCGCATTACATTTTCCTTTGAAACCTCTTTCACAAACCCTTAGGTTTTAAGTCATGAGTGAAAACTTTGTTTGCCATAGCGGTAATATTATTGGATTTTCCATAATATCGTTATATTCTAACATTCTGGCGTTTCTCGAATTTCAAACCCTAACTCGAGGCGTCATCGAATGAATAGTGTTTTTTCTGTGAACAATCTTAGAAAACCTTTGTTCTTGTCTTGATAATTCACAACAATTAATTCTAGCACAAAGCGAATACTAACCACATCTACACATTCTAGGTCATAGAGCGACCTTGAACATCTTACTCACATAATAACTTCAATTAAATTCATTTAATCCACATAATCAAATAAAAATTTAATTCATTGAAAATTCAAAATTCTTGGGCGTTACATCAATCTTTGGTATTTGCTTGTGCAGCTCCTACCTAATGATTTCTGTTTTGGTTCTGCATAAGCCAAGTCAAGATAAGTAAAAACTTTCCACAACACAAAAACTATCAAAACATGTAAAATAAGAAGCTAATCTCTAACTACTATATGCATTTTAACAACATCTAACTAAACATTCTAACATATACTATATAAAATATTAGCACACATCTTTGAGTAAACATGGAAATAACAAAATTTGAAACCTATGTTATCAAACTAAAGAAAATAGAAGCGAATACAAATTAGACATAAGCTAAAAAGAAAGAGAAATTTTGATCTTGAGATGGGGGTGCCTCCCCACTGGCGCTTGATTTATAGTCGTCGACTTGACATTTCCCCACTTCTTGGTCACCCTGATGTGATGGAGGTGTTTTCTTTGGTCGACCTCGTTGCCCAGTAGTATTTGAGGCGTTGTCCATTTACCTTAAATGTTTTATCCGAATTAGGGTCTTGACCTCAATAGCCTTGCAATGAGGATACACCTTTGCAATTGTGAGCGGTCCAGAGCCATGGGATTTTAACTTCTAGAAATAGTTTCAATCGGGAGTTGAATAGAAGCACTTTCGGCCTTGTTAGAAATCTCTTTCAACTATTTTTTGTCATGCCCCCAACCGTCTTCTCTTTATCTGACTTAGTATTTTCATACATTTGCGAATGAAACTTCGTCTAATTCATGGAGTTGTAACAATCTTTGTTCACTTACTTTGCATCTAAGTCAAAATTGAGCTTTTGAATTGCCCGATAAGCGTTATGCTTTAATTCAACGAGGAGATGATATGCCTTTCCATAAAAAAGCCTATCTGAGACATTAGATAGGCGTCTTGTATCTTGATCTTGGTATGCCCACAAGGCATCATCTAGCTTTTGGACCAATCCTTCCTATTGAGTTAACAATCTTTTCTAGGATCGCTTGACCTCCTGTTGGATATCTTTGTTTGGCCACTTGTTTGCGGATGATGGCGGTGGCTATTTTATGGGACACCCATATTTAGCGATAAGGGTTTCAAAATATTTATTGAAGAAATGTGACCCTCATCACTAATTATTGCAGAGGTGTACCAAAGCAGTGAATATATTCTTTCTTAAATAATTAAGCACCACCTTAACATTTTTGTGTGGCGAGGGCAAATGCTTGACCCACTTGGAGACATAGTCTACTTGACTAGGATATTTAGATTATTGTAGGAAGACATAAATGGGCCCATAAAATCTATTCCCAGGACATCGAGCAGTTCCACTTCTAGGATATTCAGTAGAGGCATTTCATGCCTTACGGAAATGGTTCTTACCCTTTGGCAATTATCGTGTCTGATACATAAATATGAGCATCTTTAAACAAAGTAGGCTAGTAGAAACAAGATTGGAGTACCTTTGCAAATTTATTCTTTTGCCACCAAAATGTCCTCCGTAGTTCGAGGAATGACAATGATGGAGCACCCCTCAATTTCTTCCTCCGTGAGACATCTACGTGGAATTTAGTACGCACACTATTTGAATAGGTAAGACTCATCCCACGAGATACTACTGCCGTATAAGCTTAGGAATTTCTTCCTCGAGTTGATAGCTCATGTTGGGAAGAAGCACATTACGGTGACAAAATTAGCAAAATCAACATACCATGGGGCTTTACTTTGAACAACAAACAAGCTGTTCATCAGGGAAGAAGTCATTTATATACATTTCTATATCTCTCTAAATGAGGAGGGTTTTTAACCTCGATAAGTGATCCAGCGACTTGGTTTTAGTCCCTTTTTATCGCGGATCTCTGGATCAATTCTGAAGGAGAAGGACCCATCTAATTAGCATATGTTTAACATCTTTCTTTGATATAATGTATTTGATGGTTGAGTGGTGGGTGTACATGATAACTTTGGTTCCGATGAGATAGGAGCAGAACTTATCAAAAGCATAAACCTTACTGCTAGCGAGTTCTTTCTCGATTGTGGTGTAATTGGTGAGATAAGTTAATATCTTCTTAGCGTAGTAAATCGTGTGTGAAACACTTTGTCCCTCATTTGGTTAACATTTCCCTAATTTCAAAATCCTTTGGCCTATACATAAGCTCAAGCGAGAAGGTCGGTTAGAATTCATAACTATAGGGTGAGATGAGTCTTTCCTTAACAATTTAAGCGCTCTTAAGCATGCTTCATCAAGCTGGAAAGACATGTCCTTTTCGATAAACTCTGATCTTGGCTTGGTTATTTTGAAAAGTCTTGGATGAGCAAATGCGTAGAAGCTGCATGCCCCAAAAAACTTCTTACTCCTTTCCTTGATGTAGGTTGTGGTAGATTATTGATAACATCGATTTTGGCCCTATCTACTTCAATCTGCTTGATGATACCCTATGCCCCAGAATAATGCCTCTCGTACCATGAAGTGGCACTTCTCCCAATTTAATACTAGATTTGTCTCTATGCATCTTTTTAGGGATGACGATTGATTTTTTAGACAATTTTCAAAGGGCTCCGAATGAAATATCTTCCATGAAGACCTCAAAGGTCTTTTCAACCATATATAGAAGATGGAGATCATGCAAAATTTGGAATGTTGCGGGAGAGTTACATAAACCAAAGACATTTTCCTAAAGGCAAAGGTCAATAGGGGGATGTAGCGTGGTTTTTCTCGATCTTTGGGAGCTATAGAAATTTGATTGTAGCGAATAATAGTCAAGTAGAAAATAGAATTACATTACCCAGCAGTGCATCGAGCATCTAATCAATAAATGGTAGAGGAAATGATCGTTACGGGTGGACTTGTTCGACTTTTTGTAGTCCATACATACCCTCCATCCGATAATGGTTACGGTGGAAATAAGCTCGTTATTCTCATTGGACACCTCTTGTCATGCCTCCCTTTTTGTACGCCTTGAATAGGACTAACCGAGGGGTATGCGAGATGGGGTAGATAATGCTGCATCTAGTAACTTGATAATTTCTTTTCGGACCACCTATTTTATAATGGGGTTCAATAGTCTACGAAGTTTAATGGATGGCTTAGACCCCTTCCTCACGTGGGATTTTATGCATGCATAGAGATGGGAATTTGGTCCGCTTTAATATCATGATTAACCTCCCAAGACTATTTTATATTGTTTGAGTACTTGAGGTAGTTTCTCTTCTTGAGCGATATCAAAGATCGTAAATAATGACATGGAAGGTGGATGACTCCCTAAATAGGCATACCTCAAATGGTTTGGCAAGGCTTGAGATCGAGGACATGAGGTTCTATGATTGAAGGCTAGGCCTTGGAAGTGGATTATTCTTGGTCATTCGAGGAGATTATTTATCGTTGAAACTATTTCAATCTCAGGGGTGAATCGACCACTTAGCATATTCAATATGAGTAGGCTCTTCCATAATCTTGGCTTTTGTCGATTGTAGCCTCGAGAAAGTCGACTTGCAAGTTTACGAAAATACTTCCCTCATAGAATTGTCGATCGCTTTAATCTGGAGGCGGTCTTGAGGAGGCATTTAGATATTTTATGGACTGAACATATTAAATGTTACCTCTGGTCTATACTCTCATAGTCGACTCCCCTTTTGGACATCTATTAGTGTCCTCCCGGTTGCCGAGAATGGTTTGCCTAGAATAATCGGGACCTCCTATCTTCATTTGAAGTCGAAACTGATAAAAAATATGCTCGTAAAATGAACTTGTCCACCTTGAAAAGCACATCCTCAACTATCCCTTGGGTAAGTAAAAGATACAATACTTGATTCTTGAGGGTCACACTAGTGGGTTTGGCTTCATTTAGTCCCGACTTTTTATAGATTGTGAGAGGCATTATATTTATACTAGCCCCCAAATCACACAAGGCTTTGCCGATGAATTGATCCCCTATTGTGCGTGGTATCATGAAACTCCGGGATCCTTGACTTTGGCGGAAGCTTGTTATGTGAGATGACACTACATTCCTCGTCGGTCTGTTTTGTCGTAATCCCCATCTTCCTCTTTTTAGACAAAATGTCTTTCATAAATTTGGCGTAGCTAGGAATTTTCTCCAACTCCTCAAGTAAATGGAATGTTTATATGAAGCTTCTTAAACACTTACAAAAACATAGAAAATTGTTTATCGAGCTTTTGTTTACTGCGGGAGTTGGGATTGGTAATTATTAGACGGAGGACTAGAGTTGTTCAATGTAGGGGTTGGTGTTGTAGGTTCATCTTGAGCATTATCCTCTCCCCGGACTTATCTTGATCGACTTCATATTAGGTTCCTTTTTAGTCACTTCCTTTTGCCTTTATAGAATTCTCTCCACCATTTTCATTTATTGTCCTCCCAACTGCGGGTGTAACTACTTTGCATTGCTCCTTGCCATCCCGTTTGGGTTGACATTATGGTCACTTTCGGTAATGTGCATTGAGGATAATTGTTCAAAGTAGTGGCTAATTATCCCATTTGGACTTCAAGGTTTGGATGGAGGCTTCTTGATTATTGCTCCTCATTTCATTTTGGGAAATATATCGTGAAAAGAGATCTTCAAATGGGTTTTCTTTCATGTTGAGGTGGGGTTGGTAAGAACTTTGTGGTTGTTGGTGGTCTTGATTTTGATAACTCTGTGGTTGTTGGTGGTCTTGATTACGAGCTTGGAAACTAGAAGGGTTTAAAAATTAGGCATGGTGGTAGATGGTTGTGCTTGGTTGCTATTGGTGTTGCCCGAGGAGAAGTGAGAATGATTTCTCAATCACGGATGGTAGTGAGTAGGGAGATTTGCATTTTTTGCCGCCCATAGTTTGAAACAAATTAGGTGATTCGGGGCTTATAGGCGCCTTTGGTCGATTGGGTGTCTTCTGCATAGTTCACACGACAACTGCGACACTTTGAACATTTTGAGCCGATTGCACTCCCGTAGTGTAAAGTCTTTTGGTTAATGACTTGCAACATGAGCCACTAATGCTTTGGTGAGTCGACCTCATACACCCTACTACTCTCTCTAGGGGCTTGCCTATCATTTGGCCATTGATAAATATTGGCCACCATTTTTCCACCAAGTCGTATCATACGCATGATGCTTAGGCATGAAGGCCCCACGGATGTGGCATATATAATCAAACAAGTAGACCTTGATATGCCATTATAAAATGTATGCGAATAGGAAGCCATTACGGCGTCCGTGGTGGGAGCATCTTCTCGATAAATCCTTGAATCTCTCCATGAGTCATCTGCGAGACTTTGATTCAAATTGGTGAAGAATGTAATGTAATGCTTGAGCATGGAAGTTTTAGAGGCGGAAAGAACTTCTCCACGAACTTTTGAGCCAAGTTAGCCCATGTGGTGATGGAGCTGGCGGAAGTTAATCGCGACCCGACTCTTGGCCTTGTCCCTCGAGTGAATGGAAACAATTAAAAGTACGATGGCATCGTTAGACACTCCGTTGCATTTAAGCGTATTCTGGATCTCTCGAAATTGATCGAATGATCATTCGGTCATCATTTGGCAATCCCCGAATGAACATTGTTTTGGATTATTTGGATGGTGCGAGGCTTGATCTCAAAGTTGTTCGCTTGGATCGCGAACTGAGAATGCTAAAGCTTATAAATCGTGATATGGGGCATGATGTGACACCCCAAATCACAGTACTTCATTTCCTCGAGATTTGGTGTTCACTTAATCAAAATATTCATTTCTAACTACCGAATCATAATAAAATTGAATAATAAAACCTACCCATACGAGTTAAACTTAAATAAAAATATCCCGGGTTATCTAACCTTTAATCATCATTCAAATCGGAAAACATTACATAACTTCTTTAAAATAAAGTTTAAGATCAACATAATAGAAGTCTAACATCTTAATCAAAGTAAAAATTACAAGTCTTCATCACTTGAACATTTTTCCCTTTCCTTTCTAGTCGAAGGTTCACTACCTTCTCTTCTTTAAATTTGCAATGAGTTTATAAATATGCAAGGGTGAGCAAAACAATTGCTCCTTTGGATATAATATGGAATCAGCGAGGGTATACAATAATAAGCTGTCGAAATAAGCTCGTGAAAGTGAATATAGGCAATAATCATGAAAAAGATATGGAAAATAGTACTCTAAGACCATGAACTAAATGAAAATAATCGAAAGCCAATCGTGTTTGATGATAAAATATACTTTGTAACAATCTTATTCATTTATTAATAAAAGGAAAATTATCTACGTGACTATTTTATAATATGTGATAAACCCGTAGTTTTAAGCAATGCTTTTAGAATAATGATGATGATCATTCTAATGAGATCTAAATTCTTTGTGACTTAAAACTAAAATAGTTCCCAATCGTTGGATTACTAAATTGGGGATTCTTGAATCCGGATAGATTGGTACATCGTTGCTTGCTCGTTGGATGAGGATGATTGATCTCATGATCATTTATTGTGGAACACTAAAAGCAAGTATGTAGGTGCTTATTAGAAGAATAAGTTCCTTTGAGCATTGGCTCGCTAAGAAATACCTAATGGAGTTTTACTTTTTTGTCGATAGGAATCCACTGTAGTGATAGTAGTACAAGTGATCCTTGGACTTGAGATCACCATAGTATCTTCTTGTATGATGAGTTATACTTTGACTTATTCCTTAAGACCCTTAGGGTATATCAAAGGTATGCTTGGGTATAATAAGTTGTATATGGAGATAATGTATGATCGATAAAGAATCTACCACTTACAATAAAGAAGAGAAATGTCTATGTGATTCGATAAATGACAACCCGGTAGTCCTTGGCAAAGGCGAATGAAATTAGAAAGGTTTCTAATTTGCATTATTTGAGTTGTGCGAAATCAATATAATTAAATAAAAAGACTTGTGATGTAATTCCATGTCTTATATTTACTCAAAGGTTCTTTTATGATTAATGTTGAAATCTATATTATACGGAAAAGTCGTTGATGATCAGGGAGGCTTATCCTATTGTAGAATAAATATTATTTATTTAAATAAATTAATTGTTTAATTTATTTATTTAAATAATATTAAATTATTCTAATTGATTTATTCACAATGGGTTTAATATGGAGAACCAAAAGGGTCACACCATAAAAGGAAGAATAATTATTTAAGAAGTTAATGGCATAATCGTAATAATATACTAAGTATATTTAATTTAATCTATTGTGATAGAATAAATTAAATAGCTTAATATTTATTATTTAATATTTTAGAAATATTAAATATAAATTAATAAGAAAGTCTTATTAATATTATTACAATTATTATTATTTTAATTTCTAAAAGAGTTTAGGAATTAATTTAATATAAGTACTCTCATTTATTCTAATAGGATTAAGAGGAAAAATTAATTAAAGGAGTTTAATTAATTATCCAATAAGCCCATTTAATTAAAGAGTTTAATTAAATAATACCTTATTTTAAATAGGGTTACTTGATATCTTTATAGAGGAGTCTTATATCGGATATCATAACTACGATATAATTCAATTTTGTTGGATGAAATGCGCCTTTTTATAGAGATAGAAAACTAAAGCGATACCCTTCTTCTTGAAAATTCTTTTCCTTGGTGGATCACCTCTAGAGGCCAAACATTTGGGTGGCTAACGTTGATCGAAAGGAAGGAATCAAGCCGGTGAATTCAAGTTGAGCGAAAGTTTGGAGGTGAACTTGTACACGAGGAAGCTTCGATCTTCTTGGTATGATTTTATTCTTTATCTTTTCGTTTAATTAATAATTGTGCATAAAGGGTGATCAGGGTATATGGTTTGTAAAATTTTAAAACTACGATTTTTACGTTTTGCACTTTTTGCAATTTGATTGCGCACATGAATTTTCAAACCCTAACACGTCCCATGATTGCAAGTAATCTTTCAACTCCAACTTTATGATCATAAGACTATAAGGACCTCGTCTTAGGGGGATCGACCAATTAATTACGATGTATACGTTTTGAAACATTTTAACGTTATCGTAAGTTAACCCTAATCATAACAATAGGGTTGTTCATCTCGATTATTTAAGTACAAGTCGCTTTTGAAAGGAATTTTGGTTTGGATAAGCTTTCAAGGTAATTTAGAATTGACGAACATCGACTAAGGGACTAGTTGAATAAAATCAATAACATTATACTATAGAATAATCGTGATTGAATTAATCATAGTAAACTAAAGTCATGCTTTAGGAATAATCTAATAGCATACAATTTGAATAACTATAGCATACCTTGCTTGAACAATACTAAGCGAGGTTAATTAGAATTGAATACTAAGCATGCATAGCAATTTGAGCGATAGAAATGTTAGAGCATTAATATATATAGTTATGCGTGCTAAACAACAAGTTAAATCTGAGAATAACTTGCTCTAGAATAACTTACATCGTTATATTGTAATTGAATTGAAAGCGATAATTGAATTAACAAGATAATAGATTAAAAACTTGCCTTGTTAAGTAGATTAATGAAAAATTCTAATCTGATATCCTATATACATATGTCATCATGACATAGTTAGTCATTATCACATAACTAATACATTCATCATGTAGGTTTGATTATTTAATCATATAATCAAGTTATAACACAAGTTAATCTTTAATAACATAATTATTCATAGTATAGAAATACTACTGATCAATATTTTACTGATCTACTAACATCACATAATGTTTCCTAAAATTTCGTGTACAAAAGTACCTTTGTCGAGACCATTTGCTAACTTTCATGCGGCGCCCGATTTACGTTTTACGTTGTGGGTCGTGACTATTGGCGATGAGGAGGATGGCGTTGTGAATAAACTGATGAATAAACTACGAAGCGATAGCGTATTCTGTAATGGCGATAATCTTTGGTTTTCCGCACTAACATCTTTGCTTGGCAGCGCCTTGATGGCATGAAAAAGCCTCTGATTTATTGAGCAGCTCATTAGACTAATTCAAATGTAATTCATAGAAAAACTTCATGTAAACATAATTCAAGAACTCTAACATGTTTTACTCATACAACAACATAAACAACAAATTTAAAACATCGATTTCACTATTTTTGCTATAAAAAAACTCATTTTTGATATTTCAATGAAAATTAACAATGTAAATTTTGTTTTTCAACAAAACAATTAATTCAAAACATCTTTATCAATAATTATACATACTCTATCAAATTAAATGATCAATTTATCAACTAAACAACTAATTAACCCTCAATTTCTACTTTAAATTAACCCGTACTCATTCACAAAATCTCTACTGTAAAAGGTTTTCTTCACAAACTACATACATAACAACAATACATTGATTATAACTTATGAAGATCGTTTTAACATCACTAGTATGTCATATAAAGCCACATAACAACAAAAGTTCATGCTTACACAAAGGATTCTACAAAGAATTTGGGAAGAGAAAAACTAAACTTTTAAAACTAAAAAAATAGAACAATACCTTGAAGAAGATGATGATGGTTATTCCTTTCTATTCTCGAAAGCTTCTTCTTCTCGATCTCTAGTCTTTCTTCCTCTCTTCTTTTCTTCTTCTCTTCTTCTCTTCTTCTTCCCTTCTTCTTCCTCTGAGTTTTTCTTTTCTTCTCTCTAACCTCTCTCCTCTATTCTTACGTCTTATGATATAACGTATATGGATATAATATATATTGATTATATGATATAAATATAAAACATATAACTGATATCAGTTATTTGAGTTTTGAAAATCAAAAGCCATAAGGCTTGTTTGGCTAACCACTAAAAATATAATCATTTAATCCTTATGCCTTGTTTGGTAAAACTCCTTTATAGCAAGGTCATTTGTCACACATTAATTTAATTAAATTAATCAATTAAAATATTAATCTATCAAATTACTTTAACACATAAATCATTATAACAAAACTATAGTTTCTTTATAATTATAATTTTATTTAACCAACTAACACTTTATTTTATATCATAAATTCCAATTAGAATATTATAATTCATTTAATCATTATTAGCTCCCTAACTTAATTATTAAATTAAATTAGTATATAACCTCATAACAATTAATTTTCTTAGCTCCTTAATTATTTATTCAACAAATAATTAACTAAATCACATCAACTCAAATTGCCATTAAATACCTATATAATTCAATAAATATTTAATATTGCAAATAAATATTTAATATTTAATTATTTATTGACAAATAATTAACTAAACCACATCAACTCAAATTAAACAATTATTTATTCAATGATAAACATATCCATTAAATACTTATATAAATCGATAAATATTTAATATTACACTTTAAAATTACGGAATGTTACATCATTCCCTCCTTACTGATGATTACGTCCTCGAATCACAACTCAAACAAATCATTACGTTACATGACATACTCCCTTAAAGATTTTTATTCTCTAGCCGTAATAATAGGAGTAGGTATGTCAGGAGCTTTTCTCTTTGCGATTAAATGCATGCGTTCTATCTACCTCGGGATCGAGAGGTATTATATTCAACCCTTGAGGTGGCATAAGCAGTTGAGACTACGAGAAGAAGAATAAATAGATATATCGGTTCAAATTAAGAGCGTATTGACTTAGTGTTAATATTGATAAATAAATAATACTAAGTCCCGCGACAGTGACGCCAAAAATTTGTTGGTCGTTTTCACGATCAATAAAACATGCAAGTATCTGTGGTCGACAAGTAATATATGATAATTTGAGTGTCGTACCCACGAGGACAAAGTGTTAGGTGCTAGTCAGTACTAAATTTGGTTCAATCTGGTCTTATCTAAACAAGTAATTGGAGATGGTGTGTTAAACTATATGATTAAAAACTTTAGAAATAAGAGATTGGGTTATGCGAGGAAGTCAAGCTAGGATTACAATTCCCCTAATCGTCACTGATCTCTAACTCTCCATATTACAAGCGAATCAAGGAATGGTCAGTAGAGAACATTAATTACACATAAGCCTCTTTCAAAAGTCAAATGCATCCCGACTAGATGAATCACAATATTTCTATGGTGAGAATAATTAGACTAAGGTCATTCGACAATCTCATGGGCTACACAAAGGCAAATAGAGATATATCTATCCTATTATGCTGATTTATGCACACATTTCCATAGGCGTGGTCATAACAAGTGTTCTTTTATTTAAGGATTAGATATTAATATCCATTTTTCACTATCCATTAATATCGATATCAATTTCTTTGTCAAGCGATCAATTAATAAGCATGATTCCAAAATTAATATAAATAAAGAGAAAGTTAATTAAGCTAAACAATAGGTTACATTGTAATCCTAGAAATGGAATTAGTTCATAACTATGGTACTTATACACATTTTCAAAGTGTTGATATGCTTAATAATACTTTAATGAATGAAAGATTTGGATAAAGAAAACCTTTTTTTTACGAAGTTTTACGGCTCCAAGTCTTCTCTTCTCCGTGTAGAGTCTGAGATATGAAGGATGCAATGTACTTTTCTTCCTTGAGGACCAGCTTCTTTCTCTTCTAAGCTAAATAAACTGAAAAACTCCTAATATTGCTCTATAATAAATGGTGGTTTAAACACATTTGGAAGATAATGAATTCTCAACTTTTAGGTCATTAATACCAAATCTACCTTGAGCCTTTGGAGGTGGGCTTCTGTTGTGAGAGTAAGGCTTGGAGCAGTGCGTTCTGGTATGCGTCGACATAAAAAGATTGTAGCTCGAACTGTAGTGCGGTTTATAAATGGTGAAGTGACTACTGAGCCTAAAGTGACCTCATCATTGACGGGAGGCGTGGCTATGACGCCATGTTCTAACACAAATCCCTATAGATAAACTGAAAGATAGATTATTAAACTGAAATTAAAGGTTACATAATCATTGTTCAACCATAAGATCCGTCATAAGCCTAATAAGTAATTTAGTTCATCACAAACGAATTAAAAACTGAAATCATTAAATTAATCATCATCCCAATTACAATAATTAAATTAAAGAAAAAAGAATGAATCGAGAACCACCCTTCTCCTTTTCTCGATTTGCAATTATCGTGGCGTTAACCTTGATCCTTCCTCGATGCTTTTGCTCAATTAGGGCTTCAATTGCTAATTGATTGTATGATATGTTCTCCTTGTTGTTTTATTAATATCGACCTAAACCGTCTTCTTACCGTAATTGACACCACTTATAGTTCCGAACCATACGACCTCTATCCTTCATGCATCTGCTGACAATCTGATTCGAGATAGGAGACTTGCTCTTTCCGTACCCCCTTGATGGTGGTTTTCTTCTTAATGAGCCCACCCATAGAGAGGGGTGTAACTATCTTCGATTAAGTTCTGCCAAGCGGTGGTTTTGTGTAATAACGTAGCTCATTGGGGTTAATCTACTTGCATTCTAGTTCTAGCTCATTTTGTTGCCCATAACCCACGAAATCGTGGTTTAAGCTCAAATGCTATGCCACCATACCTCGACATAAAAATAACACTAAGCAAGTCGAATGAATCACAAAAATGGCGAGTTAACACGGTTTAAGCTCAAATTAGAAGTAGAATCGTAGGTATAAAACACATTCATCAAACTCCCCAAACTCAAATTAGAGGTAGAATCGTAGGTATAAAACAAAACACAAAAAATGCTATGCGATGCGATGCAAAGAAATGTATTAATCTATATGCCTCTGAATCCGGCGTAGTGATAAAAGCAAAAAGCAATTACATTCAGCCGGCCTCGGTGAAATCAAGCAAACATGATACTACTTCGTATTAAAACCAATCGGTAAATTCTATCGATCATTAAATCTTAAGCTGTAATCATTGGTATAGTGCGTGTGTGATCAACATCCATGCTAACTTATACAAATTCAAATTTAATACATATGAGTCTCTTAGAAGGACTAAATACGATGTAAACCCGAGAATTTCAAAAAGCAGACGAGATCGACTAAAATCAAATAATCACCCGATATCGAAAGGGTACAAATAGGGTATTTGTAAGACCCCAACTTGTTATGAATAAAATTGAATTTCATCTAATTATTATTTTGAATAATAAGGTGTTAATTTAATATAATGCTTTGGTTATGGAAATGTGCAAATTTTATAAAATAAACAAGTGGTTATAAAATATTCATTGTTGTCGAGGAATATTCGTTTGGTCGTAGAAAATTCTTGTCGTAGAGGAATATTCGTACAATGGCGTAACCAGTTGTGGGCCCCATAACAAAAAATGGTCGGATGAAGAAAACGACGAGTTTGATTTTTTACAAATAGCAGCGTAATTATTACAGATTAACTGCTTTGTTGGAATGCAGATGGTTAAAATCTGATGTCTGGCATTGGTTACTGCGGTAGCTGCGGTATTGCACAATATTTTGAATTATTGATTCTTACGTGAAGAAGGCACTACTTAATAATTGTTATAGTAATTCTTTATTGACATTTTATATTATTGATTGATAATTACTTTCGTTGATATTTTATATTATTGTTGTTTTAATAATTGTCCTTGCATAGTATTTCCCATTGTCAGATCAATAATTCATATTATTTGAATAATATTATTAGATAACATTATTGGCAATGTCTAAGGAAGTTATGTCTAGGAAAGGCATTTGGTCACCTTATTGCGCGCCAGTAAGGAGAAATCCTTATCGGAAAGCCCCCTTATTTCCTAGGAACGACCTGGTTATCAATATTGTGATTCTGTAATATTATTTGTGAATAATTAATTATTGATTTATATGATAAGAAAATATTTACTTTTATGTGGATATAAATGAAGGATTAATGCTGAGGTGTTTTATCACTATTTTGTCGGAATGGAGGTATTAAAAATCACCCGTATATAGATTTCGGTCATTTTTTGTTTGAAATTTAGGAAAATTTTTCTTCTACAAAGTTGTAGAAAATTAAATTTCCTATGGAGTGGACATAAAATTTATATTTTATCGATAAAGGGATATTTATTATAAATTATTGAAGTTTGAGAAATAAATGTTTTATTAAAAACATAGTGGGCCCCATTAGTGGTGTCTTTGAAATTTGATCGATTGTGGTGGGCGTAGAAATTTTTAATAAAATATTATTTTATTAAATTTTAATACCTTTGGCGTTCTAGCATTTTCCTATAAATATAATTGACATACCACATATTATCCTATACTACGATTGACCAATTAAATAACAAATAAACTTAGGTAGGTAAATACTAGCGAAGGAGTTACCGTCTCTCCTTCCTAGTTCTAGTCTCACATCTCGGCCGGGGATCATATCCCTCGGCATTGATACCTGTTGTGGCGCCCCCAAAATAGGTATACATCACCCATTACGAGTCACCAAATCATGGTACATAATTCAAATCAAACATAATTAATCTGACTATCGTGTAAAATCGACAAAATATGGTGAGTTTTACGAATATTGTCTTATAGGCGATATCAAATTCAAATTCAATCCTCATTACATTTATTGTCACACTAAATAGTGAAGACTACTAAAACAACCATCTCGGATCGTCACTCCTTTCCCAGAGCTAGTCCGACTCGTTCTCATTTCTGAAGAGAACAATGAAAGAAAAAGGGTGAGCTCAACTAGCCCGATAAAAATATTATGACTAAGATAATGCGAGAATAAATTATCTTTAGCCTTCAACAGTGTTAAGCGGATAATAAACAACAAGTTTAAGCTGCGGTGGAACAAGCGATACATTCTGAAGTCGAGTAGAGCATGATATCTATTATCTTCTATGATTTAAAAGTTTATCATCAACTTTATAGTTGATACTCGACAACAAACAATCACGGACTTAATTATCCATGCACTATGGGCGATGATATTCATTAGTATCACATCCACGAATTATCCATACACTACGGCCGAAGATATTAGGTGTAATCACCGATAGTAAGTGATCATACCGACGATGAGCGTCCATCATCGATACTCTACGGGCTAATGAGGACTTTTACCACATCATTTGTAACATTACGGGTCATGATTATCAAGAATGATCCTAGTCGTAATCATACCAATCAGCAGTCCATCGATTGCGCTTTCTGACGAAGATGACTTTCATCCTGATATAAGCATGAGGATGATGTGATGATATAAGAATTCAATTAAATGAAAGCAAAGGATAAATTTTAAAGATTTATAATTTAATTTATCAAGAATTGATAATGTCAAATTATCAACATAATCTTTGCTTTGAGGAGTAAAATTCAAGAATAATATTATATCAAAAATAATTTGAAGAGAAAAGAAATCATTTTGTCATGAATAGTACCCGGGTGAATAGTACGAGTGAATAGTACCACATTAATAGTGCTTGAGAATAGTACTTGAGGAATAGTCTTATGTGAATAGTACTAAATGAATAGTACTTTATGAATAGTATCCCATGAATAGTACTTTGTGAATAGTACCCTGTGAATAGTACTTTGTGAATAGTATTTTGTGAACAGTACTCCGGCATTAAAAGCATAAAATTTAACAAGAATGTTCAAAAAATATCATTGTGAAGCGATCTTAGATGAAGCTCAAATTTCAAGGATATTCTACTAATTTCATAGAGTATAGAAGCAATACTTTAACAAAATGAGGGTATAATCAGGAATACGAGACGAAATAATATTACTTACATACTATAGAGTATGGAAGAAAATATTATTTCATATGAATATTGAACAAAAATAATATCTCTTACGAATCTGAAAGAAATAATACCCCTTACGTTAGAAGAAATTTGGATCTGAGAATAGTGAAGTAGCGAGAATACTCTTCTTCTTTCTCTCTATAGTTTCTCTCTCGAAAGATGCTCTTGTGAGTCTTAGTGAATTCTTGAGAATGAATGAAGAATGAGCTTCTACTTATAGGAAAATATAGTTTCGATAATTACGATTAGGGGATCAAATTATTACGGTATAGTACCTTCATCTATACCTCCATTTTTAATTTATTCTTAAAAGTATTATCAATCTTGCACCACCTCCCTAATAGTACATGCATGTGAACCAATAATTCCATACATGTGAACGATAGCAATTAATTGCTCATTTATCGATTAATTTCCCATTTAGTCGATTTAACATCGAAATCAATTATTGTCCGAAATAAATGTCGATTTTCACTAACACAAATAATTCAACATAATTGAAATATTTTTATCAATAATTTCATCTTTAATCAACCACGAACTTATTCATCATTAATATTATAACTCGCGATATTTAATGACGGATCATTCCTAGGAGGAAAGGGGATTTAGATAAAGATTTCTCCTTATTGGCCTTGATTATATGAATAACTTTGTCGTCTCAATTATTGATTTTATAATATAAAATATTATCACGAGATGATACTATGATAATAATTAAATCAATAATATGAGAGATATTATGTAGCAATTCTTGTAGCAATAATTGAGTATAAGCTGGGTGACTTCTCACGTAAGCATCGATAATCGATAGCGTGTGCTCTTATGCGACAACACGTATTCTTGTACTTTTACGGCGGGTAGTTTAACGGTTTAACGGTAAAACTTTTTGTCGTTATTTTTATAAAAAGATATTTACATCGTTTTCTAACTTTCAAACAATAATTAGAGTTGTGGGGTCCACTAATGATAATGTAAATAAATACGAATATTCCCTATTAAAGCGAATATTCCCAGGCCAATGAATATTTTATAACAACTTGCTTACTTTGCAAAATTTGTAAATATTTCCCACAACTATAACATTATATCAAATTCACACCATAATATTCAAAAATATATTTAGACAAAAATTAATCTTTATTCATAAAAGTTGGGGTCTTCGTATGATGTATTAGATGATGATGTACTTAGGAATGTATGTATATTATTTTCCATTCCTACATCATATTGTCATCTATTGTTTATCATGCATGTATTATGTTATTGCATATGTATTTCAAAGATGAGTTCGGCATTGACCCTTGGATGATCTTATGACGTAGCCCTACGGATGTCCTCCTCGACGGTTAAATTTGGATAGATCGTACCTCACCGGTATTGGTGGCCTCCTATTTGAGGTCGTGGTATGACAGCTTGTCCTCCCTAGATCGGTGTAGTAGATCGGTGATGCATCCTCCATAACCCTCTTAATGTTTGAGGTTCCATTGGGTTTTGTAGAGGGCATGATAGAGCCTTTGGAGTGCAGGAGGCGGTGTTAGGTTTGAGACCCGTGAGTTGACTCTCTTGTAACATTCGAATTTTAAAGTGTAATATTAAATATTTATTAATTTATATAAGTATTTAATGGATATGATTATTTGTTGAATAAATAATTTTTCAAGTTGAATTGATGTAGTTTAGTTAATTATTTGTTGAATAAATAATTAAATAATATATATTAAATATTTATTTGCAATATTAAATATTTATTGAATTATATAAGTATTTAATGACAATTTGAGTTGATGTGGTTTAGTTAATTATTTGTTGAATAAATAATTTAGGAGCTAAGAAAATTTACTTGCTATGACATTATATACTAATTTAATTTAATAATTAAGTTAGAGAGCTAATAATGATTAAATGAATTATAGTATTTTAATTGGAATTTGTGATTAAAATAAAGTGTTAGTTGGTTGAATAAAATTATAAAGAAATTATAGTTTTGTGATAATGGTTTATGTGTTAAAGTAATTTAATAGATTAATATTTTAATTGATTAAATTTATTATTTAATTTAATAGGAGTGTGACAAATAACCTTGCTATAACGGAGTTGTTAAAATAAATTAAAAAGTTTAATTAGAGTTTTTGCCAAACAAGGCCTAATGCCTATTAAGTCTTTAATATAATTGTGTTTTTTCAAACAAGGCATAAAAGATTAATTGGTTATATTTTTAGTAGTTGTGAAACAAGCCTTATGGCTTTTGATTTTCAAAACTTCGAATAAGCGATATCGAGTTATATTTTTATATTTATATCATATAATAAATATATATTATATCTTATCGTTATATCATAAGGCGTAAGAATAGGCGAGAGAGGTTAGTGAAAGAAAAGAAAAAACTCGAGGAGGAAGAAGGCGAGAAGAGAGGAAAAAAGGCTAGAGATTGAAGAAGAAGAAGCTTGAGAATAGAAAGGAATAGCCATCATCATCTTCTTGAGGTATTTCTCCTATTCTTTTAGTTTTAAAAGTTTAGTTTTCTCTTCCCAAATTCTCTATAGAATCCTTGTGTAAACATGAATTTTTGTTGCTATGTGGCTTTATATGACATACTAGTGATGTTAAAATGATTTTCATAAGTTATAGTCAATGTATTGTTGTTATGTATGTAGTTTGTGAAGAAAACTTTTTTACAGAGAATTTTTGGTGAATGAGTATGGGTTAATTTAAAGTAGAAATTGAGGGTTAATTAATTGTTTAGTTGATAAATTGATCATCTAATTTGATAGAGTATGTATAATTATTGATAAGATGCTTTGAATTAATTGTTTTGGTTGAAAAACAAAATTTACAGTGTTGGTTTTCATTGAAATATCAAAAATGGAATTTTTGTCAAAAATAGTGAAGTTGGATATTTTAAATTCGTTGTTTATGTTGTTGTATGGGTAGAAACATGTTAGAAGTTCTTGAATTATGTCTACATGAAGTTTTTGTAGGAATTGCATGTGAATTAGTACATTAGAAAGCGAGCTTGTAGGCCAATTGGCTTTTCTTGTATTATTCACCAAAGTTGTCGGTCAATCTTTGGAGTTTTAGCGTGTGTATTTGTCCAACAATCGTTAGTGGCGCCACAGCGCCATCCTGCCCCATGATGGCAACCGTAATATATTCACGCGTCTTGGTGGCGCCATCGCCCATATTTGCGGTAGCGACCATGATTAAAAGCGTAGCGTATGCGTGATCTTGAGTTAACGAGAATAATGCGACGGTGTACTTTTGTACCACGAAATTTTAAGAAGAAACATTATGTGATGATAGTAGGACTATAAAATATTGATTTTAGTATTTCTATACTAGGAATAATTATGTTATTAAAGATTAACTTGCGTTATAACTTGATTATGTGATTAAATAATCAAACATACATGATGAATGTAGTTAGTTAAGTTTGTAAGGTGGTAGTGACTAACTATATATATATATATATATATATATAGGGTATTACGATTGAATTGATTTGGTTTTAGCCTCACTGAGCAAAATGAGTTTTCTAATCCTTTATCTTATTGAACTAATTATTGTTTTCAATTCGATTACCATATAATGATCAAATTTATCTAAACTTTGGTTTGATGTTGAACAAGTTATTCTTGTATTTCACTTGTTGATTAGAATGCATAACTAAATTGCTATGCATGTTTAGTATTGAGTTCTAATTAACCTTGGCTTATTATTGTTAGAAGTAAAAGGTATGCTATAGTTATTCAAATTGTATGCTATTAGATTATTCTAAAGATGATTTTAGTTACTATGATTTATTCGATCACGATTATTCTATAATATAATGTTATTGATTTTATTCAACTACTCCTTAGTTGATATGCGTTAAAATTCAAATTTCCTTGAAAGCTTATCAAACCAAACTTCCTTTAGTGCGGACTTGTACTATAAATCTTGAGATGAACAACTCTTTTAATAGAGGTTTCGTTTAACGTTAAAATGGTTGTGCACAATACATTTATACGAAGGTTGATCCCCCCAAGTGCGTGAGTCCTTATAGTCTTATATTTATTAAAGTTAAAGTTGAAAGATTACTTATATTTGTGGACATGAGATACGTGGTCATTAGAGCCTCGGTGAATGTTAAAATTTTCAAAAGTTAATAGAATATATTGTTCGATTCTATTGAGCCTAATATTGGCAATTGATGTAAAAGTTTAAAGATTTATTTATTGTTATTTCAAGTGGGCCTTGTTTGCTCACTCTTGCTGTAAAATTTCTTCTGACTAAAGTTGAATTGGTGGCGTACCTAGCACCGATAAGGAAAGGAAAGATGAATAAATATTGAAGACTTGTAATAGGCAGGTTTTGATTATTCAATTTTATTATAATTGGGTAGTTAGAAATGAATGTTTTGATTAAGTGAACACTGAATCCTATGGGAATAAAGTACCTAGATTTGAGGGTGTCACAGGTTGGTATCAAAGCTTTAGGTTATGAACCTTAGGTGGGGGGGGGGGGGAAGCCTTAGGAAGTAACCTTTGAAAAGATAGTGGAGATAACTCTTATCGAGTTTTAAGAAAGAAGTAATAAAACACTTATGTGCTTATGTGTTTATAGTTTATGTACTTTCGTTAGTGTCGAGTAGTAATGATTAATAATTAAAACTTTAAAACTTTGTTGTCGGGATGACTAATGTCGGAGAATCGGTCGGGCTAGCTGAGGAGGGGACCTCAAATGCCTATAGAGGAGGAGCCTCGCGATATTTAGGTGGTTTGGGAACAACTCGCCACGAGTCGGCCCCATTGGTCGCGATGGTTGAGGATGAGGATGATGATGTGGAGGCAGGGCGAGGAGGATCCGTTGAGTTACCACAGGAGGATGAGGATGATGAGGACAAGGAGGAAAGGATTCCACTTAACTTCGATGGCTGGTAGTATATCGATGAGGTACATGGCCGTAACGTGGAACTTGAGGATCTGATTGAGGAGTTGCGAGGAGATAGTAGCTGAACAACAGATTGTAATGACACAAAAAGATGGCGAGATCAAGGATCATGAAGAACGACTAACAAATGTCGAGGAGAAACTAGTATAGACTGAAGGAGAGAAAGAACAGTGATCGAAGTGGTCATTTGAGCGAAGAACAAAGTTTGAGAGAAGAAAGGCGCTAAGAGGCGAAGTTGAAGATGCTTACGAGGAAGCTTTTCAGCGAATCGGATTAACAACAAAGAGAGACACATGACAAAGAGTATGAAGATGGAAGAGATGGATAAAGTATTTAACACCGTAATTAATCGAGCTCAAGATCGGGTCATGGGATATCAGGATTCGATTCGAGAGGCAGCGCCATCATTACGTGTTAGATCCCGAACAATGTTTTTGAGTTATGGAGGAAGAGCATTGATAGGGCTAAGAAGTATCTTAATAGAACATCATAGTTTTTGTGCGATGAGTGAAAGGTTAAATAAATTGTAACTCCCAAGTGTTATGCAGACCTATGGGATATAACTATGATGTTGTCTGAAACTTTTGTAGTTCGAGGAAAGTAATGTAGATAGCGGTGATGCTATTGTTTTATATTTTCAAAAAGGTTTTGAATAAATAAAAGTTGTTACTTTATTCAAAGTGTTATGTGTTATGTGGTTATTTCTTTTATGGAGGCAAGTTGATGGTAACCCGTTCAACAACTAGTGGCCTTCTTGGCGGGGCATATGAGAATCAACCACAAAACCATGGTACAACGTTTAAGGATTTCAAAGGCGGTTGGACCACGAATTCCATGGGTCCATGAATCGATTGAAAGCACAAACTTGGATTATGGAGATAGAAAAGGTATTCGATGTCGCTAGGGTAGGGGATGATCGGGAAGATTGCTTTTGCAACATTCATGTTGAAAGCGAAGCTAGTTATTGGTGGCGGCCGATAAAACTTATGAAGGGCGGGGTGATGACACAGGATAGGTTCGAGAGTTGTTCTTGAGACTTATTTCTCGGAGAGTTGAAGAATCGACTAGAAGTGGAGTTTTGGAACTAAAACAAGGAGCGATGGCGGTGTCTGGTATCTTAGTAAAATTGAGCAATTGGCGAGGTTTGCGCCGTATCGATCGGTCGACCTGAGATGAGCCTTGGCGAAAAAAGGTTTGAATAGGGAATTTGAAGCCACAGGCGTATATAGTAGGGTTTCCTATTCGATTAAAGACATTTATGGCGATGATGGAGAAAGCGTTACTCGTTGAAGGTGGAAGCAAAGCGGTGACAAAGTTCAATCGAGGAACAAAGAAGAAGAAGAATGAGAATGAGATTAAGAATGGAGGTGGTAGCGGTGGAAACAACAACAACAACAACGGTTTGAAGAGGAAGTGGAATGGGAACATGGGTCTTTGAAACTAGCGAATAAAAAGTTTGAAGCATGTGTGACATGTGGGAAATTTCATAAGTGCGTGTTTGATGGGGAAGAGTATGCTTGATTGTGGCGGAGGGTCACATCGCCGCTAAATTGCACTCGACGAAAGAAGAATGTATGCTTCGCGTGCGGATCTAAGGATCACTTTGCTCGTGAGTGCCCTAAGAAGAAGGAGGAATGATGACGAAGCGATGGAGGTATGATGGAGGTACATGGGCCATTGCGGGACTGCGACATCAAATAAACCCTGACAGAACCTTGACATGGTATGCGAGATCTTTGTGCAATCAAAAGATGTGGTGTCGGTATTATCCCAATCAATGATATTAATGCATATGTTTTATTTGATTAAGGGTGCTACTTGCTTGTTTATATCGATGAATTTGCTAAGAGGTTAGAATTGCACGGAGAAAAGCTGAATTTTCCTTTGAACATAGAAATTGCGAATAAGGAAGTAATCCACATTAGATTTGTATACAAGAAGCTGTAGGGTGAACATTAAGGAGAATATCTTGTTGGTAGATTTGATTAGATTAGACTCGGGGAATTTGATGTAATTTTGGGAATGGATTGGTACATTCGAATACGGAGCGATAATTAAGCGCCAAAAGAAGTGTGTAAACCTTATGACCCGTCGAAGGTAGTATTTCATGGTAGTAAATCGCTGAACAAATGAAATGTCGGCGACTATCTGACAAAAGAAATTGTTGAGTCGAGGTTATGTGGGCTATTTAGCTTACATAGTCGATACTCGGAAGAAGGGTGTGAAACTAGGAGAAATACGGTAGTGAGGAAATTTGAAGGCGTGTTTCGAGGAGGATTATCCGGGACTTCACTGAGCGGAGAAATTGAGTTAAGTAATCGACTTAAGCGGCAAGAGAACGACCTTGGAGATATCGAATGCCCGTCTGAGAATGGCTCGGTAGAAATGAAGAATCTAATGAATGCGATTCTGAGAGTTCTTGGACAGAAATATATTCAACAAAGCGTATCGTAGTAGGGGGCTTGATTTTATTCGTTAAGAAGAAGGATGGATCGATCGTCTTTGCATTGATTATAGAGAAGTTAAACAAAGTCACTATTAAGAATAGGTATCCGTTGCCTAGAATAGATGACTTATTTAATTAGCTGAAGGGTGCTAAATATTTCTCAAAAATAGATTTGAGAAGTGGGTATCACCAATTAAAGGTAAGAAAGGAGGATATACCTAGAGCGGCATTGAACTCGATGCGGACATTACGAGTTTACGGTGATGACTTTGGTTTAACAAATGCCCTACTTTGTGTTCATGGATTTGATGAGCAGGGTGTTTAAACCATTCTTAGACAAGTTTGTAGTGGTATTTATTGATGACATTTTGGTGTATTCCAAAACTCAAGAAGAAGAACCGTGGAACATTTCGTTTAACATTGGAAACACCAAGGAAGGAAAAGTTATGCATAAAATTCTCTAAGTCTTGAATTTTGGCTCGGCCAGTGTACAATTTTTGGGTTATGTTATTGACAAAGATGGGATTTGATTGGATCAAGTCGAAAGTGGAAGCTATGATCGATTGTGGATGACCAAGAACACCATCGAAGTGAGGAGTTTCTTGGGGGGATTTGGTGGTTATTATAGAAGATTTATTCAAGATTTTTCTAAGATAGCCACTCCATTAACAAATTTGACAAGAAAAGTTGTAAAATTCGTTTGAATGGAGAAATGTGAAGAAAGTTTCCAAGATTTGAAGAAGAAGTTAAGTATGGCTTTTTGTGTTAACATTACCGGATAATCTGAGAAATTTTGTGGTGTATAGTGATGCCTCACACGAAAGGGTTGGGTTGTGTTCTTATGCGAGAGCAGCAAAGTTATTGCCTATGCATCAAACAATTTGAAGGATTATGAGAAAGGGTGTCAGGCTCATAATTTGGAATTCCATGGCGATTTATTTGCTCACGAAGATATGGAACACTATCTTTATGGAGAAATATGAGATCTAAGCAGGACCACAAAAGTAAAGTATATTTTCACTTAGAAGGATTTGAACATCGTCGAAGAAGGTGGATGAAATTGATAAAAGATTATGATTGTGAAATCTTTTATCATCGAGACCAGCGAATGTGGTTCTGAGATGCTTTGAAGCGGGGAAAGGTCGGGAAAAGTTAATCTTGATAACAACTCGGGAGGAGCTCATTTCGTGATGACAAAGCTGGAGTTGTAAATAAAATTTCAAAAGAATCTAACAAACAACTATTCGGATAGAAAGTGGTCCGACTTTAGTGGACAAAGTGAAGAATGCTTAACTACTGAGATGAAGAGTGTGGGAAAATCAAAGAGAATCGATTGAGAGTAGTGATGTAAAATACAAGATCGACAGAAGGACTACTTGACTTTGAGGGAAGAATGCGGGTTCAGCAAGACCCGGTGAAAGAAGAAATTACGGCCGAAGCTTATTGCTCAAAATATTCAATTCATCGAGGAAGCAAGAAAATGTATCAAGATTTTGTGCAAGCATTTTTGGTGAGCCGAATATGAAAAGGGGCGTTGCGAGAATCGTGGCGAGATGCTTGACATGTCGAAAAGTAAAAGTAGAACATCAAAGACCCGGTGAGTTACTTCAGCAGTTAGAAATATCGGAATGGAAGTAGGAACACATCACGATGGATTTTGTGGTGGGTCTTCCATACTACTCGAGAGAGGATGCGATGCAATTTGGGTGATAGTGGACGGTGGTGAAGTCGGTGCACTTTACCGATAAAGATTAAATTCAATCTTGATCGGTTAGCGAGGTTATACATTAAAGAGATTGTTTGAGGCGGAGTGCCGATTATCAATTGTGTCTAATAGAGATCCATGATTCGCCAATTTACGGAAGAGACTACGAGGAATGCATGGGGACACGATTTGCGAATGAGTACGACTTATCATCCACAAATAGATGGCGAAAGCGAGCGAACAATTGAGGACATTGGAAGATATGCTTAGAGCATATGTCATGGACTTTAAAGAATATTTGGGAAGAACAATTACCGTTGGTGGAATTTTCTTACAACAACGTTATCACCTTGAGCATCGTTATGCCACCTTACGAGGCATTATGCGGCGAAAATCTGAGAACTCCTTTGTCTTTGGGATGAAGTCGGTGAGCATGACTATTAGGACCAAAAGCTGGTGCAACAAAGCTGCGGCGTTGTCAAACTCATCGAGACAAGATTAGTAGTGACCAAGATGAAGCGAGAAAAAGTATCTTTGATCAACATACGAGACAAGATTATGCATTCGGCGTAGGAACTTTTGTATTCCTAAAATTTTCTCCTGAAGGGAAAATCATTTTAGTAAAAAGGAAAGCTAAGGCCAAGAGATTTATTAGACCCTTTGAAGTCTTTGCAAAAGAGTGGGAGAAGTGGCTTACGAGGTAGCTCTACCTCGAGTTGGAAAACATTCATAATGTTTTCACATTTTGATATTACGACCATATAAACTTGAGCTACTGAACATGTGATCTAGTATGAGCGAATTCTGATTTGAGAAAGATTTGTCTTATGAAGAGGTTCTATCCGGATAGTAGATAGGAAAGAACAAGTGCTCAGGAATAAAGTGATACCTTTTGTGAAGGTTGTAAGACCGAATTTTATGAAATAAAAAGTATTGATTTTTCTTATACTTTTATTAGGTAAATGGTTAAATTGATTAAAGTTAAAGTTAAGGGTGATATATGAAAAAATTTCAAAATACAAGTGGTTATAAAATATTCATTGTTGTCGGGAATATTCGTTTGGTCGTGGAATATTCTTTCAAGGGAATATTAAATGCGATGCTTGACCATTTGTGGGCCCATACTTGAGAATAAGCTGTCGGATGAAAGAAAGCGACAAAAATTGAGTTTTTATAAATAATGGCGTAGTTATTACGAATTAACATTGTTGGAATACCAAATTGGTTAAAATATAATGTCTGGCGTTATTACTGCGGTATCTGCGGTATTGCATAGTATTTTTGAATTATTGATCTTTACGTGAGAAGGAACTACTCGATAATTGTTACATTAATTCTTTATTCAATATTTTAATTTATTGATTCAATAATTCTTTGCGTTGATATTTTATATTATTGTTATTTCAATAATTATCAACTTATGATATTTCCCATTATCGGATCGATAATTCATATTATTTGAATAATATTATTAGATAGCATTATTATGATATGTCTAGAAATTTACATCGAGGTGGTTTGGTCACACTAATTACTTGCGCATGATAAGGAGAAATCCTTATCGGAAAGCCCCTCTTTCACTGAGGCTTTGGTTGTCATTATTGTGATTACATAATATTATTTGTGAATAATTAATTATTGATTTATATGATAAGGAAATATTTATTTGATGTGGATATAAATGATGGATTTATTTATGTGTTTATAAATGAAAGAATTAATGTTGAGGTATTTTATCGGTATTTTATCGGATTGGAGGTATTAAAAGATCAAATCGCTATTCTTCTGACTTTATTGTGTGAGTTATAATATTTAATCCAAATAGATAAATCGTTGTAATTTTGGATATGTTATACATATATAAGTTGAGTATATGTCCACAAATTTTGAGCAGATTAAAAATGGCGTATAATTTGTTATGAATTTTAAGAGATAAGCGATTCAAAAAATTAGGTTTTGGTGAAAATTCTAGAATTGAGTGGGCCCCACTCTTGGTTGTTGGGGAGATGGCTGATTTTGGTGGGTGAAATAGTAGCGGTAAAGCCATCGGTGGTGAGTCGAAGTTTGCTTCGGCGTGCTAATATTTTCCTATAAATAGAGGGCTAAGTTAGAATTGAAAATCACACCAGAATTCATAAGTTTTCTCTCTTTTTCTCTCTAGATTATTGAGTGTATTTTGTGAGTATTTAGATACTTGGTGAGTTGATATTCATCGGTCTTGAAGTTTTCTTGTTGTCATATCAGATATCCATTCAGAAGTGCTGCTCTTTTGAGGTAAGGGATAGTAAGGGATTTTAAGGGTTGTTATGTTTTTCAGTTTCGTAATTTTTATGACCTTCAAAAATTTTGGAAAAATTTGAAATGATATTTTGTTGAGATTTATTGACTATGTCCAAAAATGGTGATTTTTGGATGTATAGATTAGGAGTTATGAATTTTACGGGAAAAGACTATTTTAAAAGTAACCGCTTATAACCCCTTGTGGTTAACTCCAAAATTAATGAAATTTTTATTGGGAGTACATCTATATAATATCAGTATACTCTATGAATTTATGAATTTTTGGATAAAAGTACAATTTATGATAAATGTCTGAATATTCGGCGGTTTTGACCATATGAAAAATAGTAAATGAATTTTAAAAATTCTGAGAAAAATATATGTTCATTATGGGACTGTATTATGCTAAATCCCAGAAAATAAATATTTTTGGAACTGATTTGGTATTTTTCATAAAAATGGACTAGTTATGAATGAATGAATTAAATATGTTATGTGAAGGAAAGAAATTAGAAAATATGATTTTATGGCTTGAGAATCCTATATGAGATATATGTAGATTTTTTATGAGGTTTTGGTTATTGGTGATGAAATCTTATGAGTTTGGCATTTTAGAATGATTAAATCCATTATTTAGTAAATTGTAAACAATTAAAATAAATTGTTTATAAGTTTAAGAAATGTTATTCTTTCGATATCATTATCTTAGAAATATTGGTATGGATTTTATTGTGGAATTTCTACCTTTTTGAGTTGGGGTTACTATTCACGAGTTACTATTCATTTAGTTACTATTCACGAATTACTATTCATGAGTTACTATTCATGAGTTACTATTCACGGGTACTATTCACGACAAAGTTGGTTTCTTTTTCTGACCAAATTATCGTTAATTTATGAATCTTGCCCTTGAGATTAAGTGCAGTTGTTGATCATATTATTTTATTATCATATATAATATTTTTATAACCACGATGTTGAAATTCTCTTTCACTTGAGTATAAAGATGGGTAGATTATTGGTTTGATCATGACGAGGGGTTCTCTTTGGCGATGGTGAAAAGTTGAATTGTGATTGGTATGATCGTGGTAGTTGAATTTATAATTGAATATCTTTAGCTTAAGTGCTGAAGGTGAAATAATCAACATGGTTATAAATATTGTTTATATTGTGGAGATAATGATATGTCAAGAGAAGACTTACCAGGTAGGAAGAATATGATAGTAATCTTCTTATTTTTCTTTTGGGGTCTATTAGATTGACGAAGGAAAATTATGTGGCCATACGATATCTATCATAACTTGAGCAACGAAGCCTCTAAAAATGTGAAGGTTTCCCTTGAGAGCACTTCCAAAGATTTTAATTTCTAAAATAGTTTTGATTATACTCTTTATTTAGGTATTAATCTCCTTTGTGAAGTCTTTACCTGGGGGTTGGGACATTTGTATCATTTACGTATATAAATTCTGATTCAAACTTTGAGTATGAATGTTGTTGTCATTTTAATTATCCAATTGTTGTAATAAAGTTAGTAAGTTGTTTTACGTACCATGTATTTGGCGACTCAAAATAGGTTGGATGGTATGGACCTATTTTGGAGTTGTCAATAAAAGTGATATGGAGTAACCACATGCCAGAGAAGATCTTCATTGAGGAACCGAAGAGAAAATGTTGAAAGAATACCACGAGGTATTTTGTTTAATTTGTGTCTTGATTAGGGGACGAGAATCTTTATAAGTTGGGAAGAATGTAGCGAATGATTTATTAATGATTTATGTGTTAAAGTAATTTAATAGATTAATATTTTAATTGATTAAATTGATTATTTAATTTAATAAGAGTGTAACAATGAATAACCTCGCTATAAAGGGTTGTTAAAATAAATTAAAAGAGTTTAATTAGGTTTTTTGCCAAACAAGGCTAATGCCTATTAAGTCTTAATATAATTGTGTTTTCGAACAAGGCATAAAGATTAATTGGTTATATTTTTTAGGTGGTTATGCAAACAGGCCTCCATATGGCTTTTGATTTTTCAAAACTCGAATAAGCGATACTCGAGTTATATGTTTTATATTTATCGTATAATAAATATATATTATATACATTATCGTTATATCATAAGGCGTAAGAATGAGCGAGAGAGGTTGTGAGAAAAGAAAAGAAAAAAACTCAAAGGAAGAAGAAGAAGAAAAAAAGAAGAGGAAGAAAATTTGAGATTGAAGAAGAAGAAGCTTGAGAATAGAAAGGAATAGCCATCATCATCATCTTCTTTTAAGGTATTTCTCTATTCTTTTAGTTTTTAAAGTTTAGTTTTCTCTTCCCAAATTCTCTATAGAATCCTTGTGTAAACATGAATGTTTGTTCTATGTGGCTTTATATGACATATTGAAGTGATGTTAAAAGCGATTTTCA